>JARQTI010000066.1:315489-382614 GCA_030142655.1 Trachelus tabidus
CTTCTGCGGGCAATCAGAACTCCAAGTATTTTTTTGAAATGAGCATAATGATGGGCTAACTTCACAGAGGTGTCTTGGGAGATCGTAGTCTCGATTAAGAAGAGTGGAAGTGGACTGGCAAGGACACCACGTAATTTACATGTCTTTATAACGGATTCGCGTCGTCCTCGCGGGTTACTTAATGATTCGCGAAAGACGTGAATGAATCGATAAACGATTTTGATAAATTGAATTTTCGAATCGAACTACGCAAATTTCACGGCAGGATCAATGACGGCGACGAATGCTCATTTGGATGCGGGCAAATTAGCATTGGATTCCACGTGTCAGTTTGCACGGGATAATAGATGCGCGGTGGCGCCATCTGTGAACTTTTGGCAAAATTTATATTTTCAGTGGGAACACGAAGCTTCGCTCGAAATTTCTGAATAAATATGAGAGAGTGGATTTTGAAGGAAAAAAATTAAAGATGTATCCTCGACAGGAAGTTTTGAAATTTTTTTCTTGAGAAACTATTATTATTTAACCACTCAGTCGACTATGAATTTTTTTTTATATCCGTGTTAAAATTGCCGATCAACTTGAATTTCGGAGCTCAAGTGGAGAGAAAAGATGACAGAGCAAGAGAGAGAGAGAGAAGCGCTTAAGCAAGGGCTGTTGCACTCAGGGGGGTCTTGGATCACCAACCGGCAAGAAGACCGAGGGGAAAGTCTATGGCTAAATTATTTTAATTTTATAGCCTCCATTGTGGTCGCGTTCAATGGCCATTTCTTAAAAGGCTGTTCTTCTCGTAATTGCAGTTTTAATCTATCCGTCGAATCGCGAAGCCGAATTCATACTTCTTTTTTCAGTTTGGCAATGATCTTCGCTCTCTTCCTTATGAGACACCCAGCCCCCCTTTCCTCCCTCTGCCCCTTTCTCTTTCCAACAGCCAAATACGAAATTCCATCCCACTTCACATGCTCACTGCACTTTTCCATTAAATTCATCGTCCATCCATCTTTGTAAAATTTTTCAAAAAAAAAACCCTACAGTGCCCCAGTTCTCACTTGGTGATCGAATCATCAAAAATCTAACGGTCGTTTTATCATTTTCACATGACGTTTATCATTGTATATATCCATACGTAGATCACGAACTTTCTTCGTGCAGTCCAACGTACCGTTATTCCACGTAAATCAACCCGATTCAACGGTACTCCAGATTTTTCCAGCATCCCTCCCGCTTTACGGAAATAAGATGAGTCAGATCGCAGGTAGAATGTGTTTTACGTATACATTTCTTAAATTTACATATCAGTCTTTTTCATCGGATAAATACTTCATTTCCGGTCTGTATCGTGAAGACTGGTAAGGTTTGATTTTTTTTTAATACATGGTTTTTATATGTGTACATGTATAGATATATAGCCATGGCTATACACTACAGTGGCGCCTTCTTTCCCACTTCGCTTCTCCTATCCGCGTGGTGAGCTTTGTAATTACGCAAAGTGGCTGCCCGTTTTCCAGCTTCCTGTTTCCGTTCTCCCCGCCCTCGTTCAATCTCTACGCCGTAAAAGCAGCGTCAATGGATTGAGCAGTCTCGTCTCCTTGGCGCGAGTCTCACAATAGAGAGAAGCGCCTTACGATTTCTTCTCATCCATTTGCAGTAAAGCGCCGACCTGCTTGGAAATAGATTTTTCGCAAAATTTTATAAATATTTATCATTCACTTGGTATTTAACGAAAAGATCTTCGTTTCCAAAAAATATACGCGCAGCTTGCTGGTAAATTCTCTTGCCGTAGAAGCAGGGCGACTCTGGGTTACGTAAAACGGACCCAAACTTAATTTCTGGTCCAAAGTCAAAGCGAATTTGAACTTTTCTAAACTTTCCCCCTGCTCAATTACGCGTTGAAATTTCGAAGGGTTTCAAGCTCCGCGAGATGAGCTTGCGGATAATTATTCAACACTGATATATATATACATATATAATGTATAACATTATTTATAAAAAAGCTTGCACATTTTTACCGCGTAATATTAAATTCTGCTATCCTAATCAGCATCCATGTAATCATTGTAATTACACAAATTTATACCCAGTATACTTACTATGTAATATTTTTGAATCGGACGGTACACGCACAAGCTACTTTAGTCACGTTACAATAATAATACGCCAATACACGATATATTCCGTAAGATCCAAAAAGGAACAATGTCTCGGCAAAAAATTTTTTTACCCAGTTTGAGGTTGGATTTCGAGCTAACTTGACTGGCCACTAAAAATCGAGAACGCGCGATTCCATTTGGCCATCGGCAAATTGAAAACCGCAATGCCCGGCTCTTGCGTAATGGAATATCAATCGGCGAAGCGGGAGGCTGGGGGGGGGTGAACTTTTTGAATGCTCCGATGGTCACGGGTATCTGCAATCTTTCTGTCCTCGATGGTGGTAGATGACAGTGGATAGTATCTTTCTGCCTTTACTTTTTTTTCTTTATCAACCAACGATTTCCTCTTCCCGTTTAGCTGTGAACATTTTTTTTTCCGAATTACGCCATCGACGCGATTTAAGGGTAGAAATTTTTTTCCTCCCTTATTCTTATCGAGGATCCGCATCTCCTAACCCACGAGTACGCAGCCTTTCTCCCTTTTCTTTTTTATTCATTAAACGAAAACACTCCACAGTTGCAAGCTTGCATCCCCTCTTGTCAGAGGGGTGGGTGCAGCTCGTTTGGTTAGGGGTTAAAAAGAAATCATAAAATCGCTGAGGGAATGGGCAGCGACCCGTAGTTGCGCAAGCGGGGTCTGGGCTTTTACTTTGGGGTTAGAGGTTAAAGCTAAATGCATGGGGTGAAGGGTGTCACGTACTTCCACCAGAAACTTCTATCCCTTTCGAGTGGGATCCGAGAGGGATGCGAATGGGATACGAATGGGGTATGTGCGCCCAGGTATAATATAAACGTAGAAACGTACAGTCACGCATGGCTGCCACCTTTCCAGCATGGTTTTTGTAAGGGTAGACTCCCCAGAGACACATTCGGATTATCATTTTTAACCAGATATCACGGAATTTGTATGGAAAGAAAATTTTTAATTTCATTTTTATCTCCACATTTAACCGTAAGTCTTCATGAATTTCACTATTGACCCTGTGAACCCTCGACATATTTTTACATTTTTTTTAGTTCAATTTTTTTTTTCTACGCGTAATACACTTTTCGGGTATTAATCGTGCATCGATTGGCAATGGCAATTAGTGGGAATTCGCGCGTTATGTATCCGGCTTTAGGTCTCTCGCAGTGGCCAATTTTCACTGGACTGTTTATTGTCTCTAAATTTGCACGACTTAAGTTTACATTACTGGTATCCAACCTGCGGGGGATGATTCGATCCTAATTGGGATGTAACAGCCGTGATGAAGGGCGGTACACTGCTGATGCTGATATATAATGGGAAAATAATGTCATGCGAGATTTTTTCGTTGGGAACTTTACAGCTTCCCTGTGAACGAGGCTTTGAATTATTCTAGATTGTCACCCGGCAAACGCCTTACGTCAACTTCTAGGTTTCGTCCTTTCTTACGTCCTTTTTCTGTGCATCCTCCTTCGGTACTCTTTTTTTTTTCGACTCCCGATATTTTACAGGAAATCCGGGTGACCAGGGGCACCATTAAATATCGGCTTATTCGATACCTTCCCGGGTACATTTTTCGTCTCGATTTTATCCTTAGTGCGCTTCGGTACCTTTTCGAAAGAAGGGTAATGGCCATGTCATCCCCATTGCCTTTATAACCCATAATATCGAGTGGTCGTAGATATAGGAAGTGGAGTAGCATACGATGGGTATACTATTGCTTGTAAGCAGTAAGGTTAGTATAGGTTGTAGGCAGGTACAGTCCGTGCAGAAAGGAAAAAAAAGAATTTCAGGGGGCCAACTCCTTATTACCTTTTAACGTTAAGGAGACACCTGGGACCGTACAATTCTTTTCTTGGATTCGACCATTCTACTGTAACGTATGTATACATATATATATATATATATAGCTATGCTAACGATTGACGCCAGCGTTAATCGTTCTTCGTTATATTAGTCTTCCTCCTTCTATATAAGACTGGTCATCCCTTTTTTCTACCCTTCGTCGAAATACCTTTCCCTCGGACCTTTGTATCTTTATGTTTCGGGCCTCTCGAGCTCGATAGGTCTTAACGCCAGCGATGGGAATTCTCACCTCGTAATTCGTCCTGAGATATTTTACTGCCTCCTAAACTCGGGTTCAACCGGAACTCGAATGCGTTTCTAATATCCGCTTCCATGCGGATTTGCCCTTTTCACTTTGTACTTTACACTTATTATTTTTTTTTCTTGTTAATTACTCGTGTCTTTAACACGGCTACGAGTTGTTTTTTGAAAATAAAATTTTTATTTCCTGATACCAATTGTTTAATAATTTAATATCGTGCTTGATAAACTTCCGGATACTTTATTTGCGATATCAGCATGGTGCATGTTTGTCAGGACTAACTTTTCTTGATAAGTCACTTTGATATCTTATTCTGACAAGATTGTTATACACTTACATTTTTTTGAAAAAAAAATTCAATGTGTTATCAAACAATCGTCTACAGTCATTTTATCGTTTCGTAACGATCCGACATTATTTTTACGTAATTGTAAAATTTACGATAATTCCAAAACGCCGGATGAGCCGCGATGACAATACGACGGGTTAATCTTTTCCCGTCTCATTCAGCAAACTGTCGAAACACGAAACGATAGAATTTTCCAACGAATCCAATTATTTTTAATTGCAAGTTCTATTGCGATTCTGCGGACGCGTTAAAATGCCCCCCTCGCGTATAAAATTGAAATGAATGTTGGACCTACGCCCGGATCGATAAATTATTTGTGAACGTTTATATACATATATATGTATATACCATCCCCGTCCCTCCCGCCCGTTAGTGTTGTACGCGACTACGTGTTTCGGTGCTTTTCCGCGATCAATAAATAATTCGATTCAAGAGTGCATTAGTAGTCCTTTGTGCAATTACAATACACTAAATGCGGGTCTCTATGATCAATTTTTTACCTACGAGGAATATCACCGAATAGTCACGCGCGAGTGATATCAGCCTAGATAGAATCGTTTTTCATCGATAAATCGCAACGTATCGATACGACGGCTTGGCGGGAATTTTTGAAATTCCTTCAAACGCTATTAAATTACAGTACGCGTCGAACGGAATCTCGTAGGGTAGCTATAGCTATATGTCGGTGAATCTGTAAAGGGTGTAAAAAAGACACCAATCGATTTCCAACCCCCGTTTCATCTCCAACCCCCGTTTCATCTCCCCCCCCCCCCGTCCTTCTCATCGCATCTGGTTTATGTCCCAAGAAAAACATTTTCATACCTGAGATGCAATCTGAAGGTAGAAAGGAGGGGTGGGTATAAAAATGAATAAAAAAAAAACTAATGCAAGCGAGGAGAGAAAATCGGTCCAGCACTTTCCAATTTACGGTGACGTGGTAAAACAAAATAAAATAAAAGAGACGCAGGGATGAAGCAGCTTCCATCAGTGATGCTTTAGCGAGGTCGCGTAGGGGTTGGATAAGTCAAGCAGGAAGTAACGGAAGTTGGTTGTTGATGTGGATGACTGAGGGGTGGTTGATCGGGGGGTGGTAGGTGGTTAGTAGGGGGCGGAGGGGAGGTTGAATAAAGTTGGTAGAAACGAGGAAAATGGCGGATGGATAACAAGTGAATGTTTTCACTCGGCGATCTATTGTGCATAGGGTGCAGAAATGGGTGGTTGGTGAGTGGCGGGGGTGGGGGGTTGAAAATGGGTAGCGAGGGGGCGGGGATCCCCCTCCCCCACACCCGGCGGTGCTAGGCGCCGTAAACGTTGAATCGCTGATG
This sequence comes from Trachelus tabidus, assembly GCA_030142655.1. NCBI lineage: Eukaryota > Metazoa > Arthropoda > Insecta > Hymenoptera > Cephidae > Trachelus > Trachelus tabidus. The sequence continues at coordinate 321,386 of JARQTI010000066.1, forward strand.
CGCAACTATTTCTCTCTTTTTTTTTTTGACTTCGTTAACCCACATTCACGTCGCCCGCGTTCGGCTCTCTCGATCCGCTTGTTTATTTTTCTCGACCCGCGGATTAAACTGATTTACAGTGTTTACCCACACTGGCCGTATTTTCCATCTGTAAGCGACGTCGCGATGCACCGCGGTGACATTCGCCCCCGGGGAGATTTGCCGGATTTCCGTGGACCGAGAGGGAAATGGGTTGAACGACGTCGGGGCAGGGCGTCGCGACGACGGTGAATATCTCGAAAGAAAAAAGTAGGCTAGGCATGTAAAAAAAAATTTTCCATTTATTTTTCTTAACATGGATCAAACACGTCAAAGTATCCGAATATTGCCAGCCAGGATTTGCACGGTCGTTTCGCGAATAAATTTCAAAGCCGAAGAGCTTTGAGTCGCACAATTAGAAACGTGAAAGGGACCCTATTACGCGATAAGGTACACTAGGTCGTTTTCATGCTCGGACCCAGACACAAAATGTCGATTAGGCCGACTCTTATGTGGAATTGAAGGTTCGCCCCTCAAGGATCCTCGAAACGTTAAGGCGCTTCCGAATGTCCTTACGTCGAGCTTTGTATGTTCGACGCGAATACTTCGCTAGTAATTTGTACGCGTTTCATTGATCCTTTGGGGGTTCGGGACTGAAGAGTCCCGATGACGTAATTATATATACACACATCGAGCCCCTATTTAAACACGATCGATATGCCTTATACTAAGCTCTATACTCACGATGGACTTTTTGGCCTCTTGCTTTCAGGTATAGTCAAAGCTTGCCTCACCATGGAGTGTCGCAAGGCTCGGCGGAAGGGCCTACTTCGTGGCTTCCTGCTTCTGTGGCTATTTACCAACAGTAGCAACGTGACGGCGAGAAATATGGGTAAGTCGACGTAACACGTTATTAAGTCAGACCTTGATTTTCGCATAGGCGTCGACTTGACGATCATCCAAAATTATCTCCATGTCACGCTCTCTCACGTGGATGGGTAGGGGCAGAGATAACCCGACTGATAAGTCAGACCAGCAAATTGATTGCAAAACCGTGCAAAAATGCAGTCGACAGTTGTGTCAGGATGCGTGGAGTACGTGTGGTATACCAGTGGGGTAGGGGTAATGGGATTGAGGGGGGGGGGAATGGTGGTGGTGGTACGTCTGGATGAAATTCTTGCGGCAAGGGGGGTGGGCCCAAGTGTGTTCAGCAGCTTGTAGGAAGATTCCAGGAAAGTGGCGAAGCTGCAGGGTATCGCGATTTTGAGGAAACAATCCTTGGAATTTCGCGATTCCCACTTTCGCGATTCCCAATTGAAGTTGGCTCGTTGCAGCTGCGACCGCGAGAGCCGCCGGTATTACGCAACCGAAACATTCATTGGAAGGGTAAACAGTGCGTTCGGCGTGGATGAGAGTAGCCGAGTATGTAAATATATGAGGGGTCGGTAGGAGGACGTGGGCTTAGGTAGGGGCTTAACCCTCCTTACAGGCTGTGGAACTTCAAGTAAAAGCGACGACGCCGAGCGTCGTGAACGAAGCGCACGGAGGCAAAGGCATTAACGAGAGAGACGCCTGGGGTTTCCAGCGTTTCGTCAGTTATACACGAGGGTGAGAATCGCTGAGGTGATTCCAGAGGGTGGTTAGACGTGGGAGAGGACTCAAAGTGGGACGGGGGGGGGGGGTAGTTTTACACGGGGGTGGTTATTTCCTTCTCCTACCCCCACTTCTTCCCCCTCTCCCTCTCTCCATTCCGTCACGATTATCGCACACCCCGTTGCGTCCAATCCACGCAGCCGAACGCCCGACCCCCCGTCGACTTCGACCCTCCATATCCACGACCCTCCTTGTTCACTAGGTAAAACCGTGGATAACCCCTGGATAAACCGAGGGCTAGATAAATCAAAATCGTTCCTACCCCTATTTGCAATGGCTGGTCGCATGGTCAGGGTCCTACGTTATTTTCCTTTGACGTCACCTTATTTCTCTGTATCTTTATCACCCTTCCTACGAAAGGGTCGAGCCTCGTTTTTCATCCTCGAAGTCGTACGCGAAGAACAGAGAGAAAAGAGAAAGAAAAAGGTGAAACACTTCGCCACCAAGAGCGCGAAAAACGAGGGTACGTACTCGAGATTCCGGGCAGCGTCGCGACGCCTCTCTCAGGATCCTCCGAGGATATATCGGTCACGTTCGTTCGCCCGCGACCGAAACGGCAGAGCCGAGGAAGAAGAAAAGCCGAAAGACTACAGACTACGTTCGACCCTTAGGTGAGTGGTGGGGGTGAGGGGGAGGGTTGCTAATCTCGGAAAACACAATTGGGCAATAAAAAAAATTTTCTCTCCGGCAAATATTTTCCCAAAATCCCGTCCGCGTATCGTTCTTGATTCGGGTCACAGAATGAACTTCTGTACCGTCGTCCAATAACAGCTGCTCGATTCAGCCCAACTAGCGAAACAAATCTGCCAACCATTCGACAACCGACCGACCAGTTAACCAACTAACCGGTTAACCTGCCAGCAAACCAACCAACCAACTGAACTGCCTGTACTTACCTATACGTGCAACTACCGACCTATATGCCTCTATCTACCGCCCCCTTTCTCCTCCTCGTCTCACCGCCTCGTCCACCTAACCTAACCTACCTTACCCCACCTAACCTCAGCGACTTCCGCCAAAGATTTGTGGCACATCGGTAACACATGGTGGCCACAATTTACTGCGCGTTACCTTACCTTTCCTGAATCTCTCTCTCTCTAGCTCTATCTCTCTCGCACGCTTTCATGTCCCACCTAATTCTGTCTCCTTCTCTCTCGTGCACGTATGCGGCTAGACCGTACATTCGCGCACAGACGCAAGTCTCTGAAACAGACGCCTCCGCTATTTCCCATATTTTGTCCTTGCGTCTATCTCTTACCTTCCTTATATCTGTCTCTGTCTTTCTCTCTCTCTGTACTCTCCTCTTCGCTCCTTTGTTACACCCTTCGCAGTCCTGTCGGCCTCGCACGACAAACACCCTACGACCTATTCGCCGCTCTTGTTTGTAACCGCCATAACGTAACTAATTTGATTCCCACGTGCGAGTGCCTTCCCTCTGATGTTCCAAGTTCAATGAGTTTTACGCGAATTAACTAAAACATCGAAATTTCTCTGTTCCCTCGTCTATAAGGCACACCCGGGACGTGGCTGAATATTGGCAATGACTCGCTCCCCGATGCTGGCTTTGGGTTTACGCAACCATTATGTGGATACCGAGCAGGGTCTTGACTGTGTATTAAATCGATATCAAATTAGTACTAAGTTCATCGGAAAAATAATACACTTTGACTATAACCCTTGCGTCGTTCAACAATTTTTATTATTTTTTACGTCTACGTTTTTTTCTTTGAATTCCTTTCTCTTCGCACTCGATGCCATAATCGACGACGCAGCACCGACCAGCTCACATGGAAAAATACAAAGACGAACGTCTGACTGCAGGCATTATTGGTTATGGAAATTCTACGTATAACGACTGTATCGTTATTTTCGTCTTACTTGGCATTTTTCAGTTTACCTCGTTTCGCCATATTTCCTCCGCGAGATTTATTTCTGGAGGTCAACGACCCCTGCGCGACTCTCAAGCGATTCACTTCGAGCATACGGTACGGGAAGCGGATTCGCTTATTCCATTAAGTTTCTTGAGATTTCTTAATGGCGCGTTCTTAGTCTCTGATCGGAAGAAAAAAAAGTCCATTTGAAGATGGCCAACTCGTGTGTCTCTCGCGAGTGAAAAAGATTTTCCACGAGGCGAATAAAGAACGAATCGATCTTTTTCACGTAGCGACCAAAGTCCCAACGTCGCTCGACAACTTCCACGGATTTCTACGACGTAATCGATTTCCGATTTCGAAGTGACGGCAATCTTTCAACCAGCTTGAAAAATAACTTCGGAATAAGCCGCGATTTCTGTCGCCCCCCCCATCCTTCTCCTCCTTCTCCTCCCCCACCGACTATCCAGACAACATCTCCCACTCATCACCCTCTCCGCCACTGTCACCCAGCCTATCCAGCCTCTTCCTAGCTGGTGATTCTTTTATCTTTTTCCAGCACTGCATTCTGGCCTCTCGACGTCGCAACGCCTGAACGGAGGACGTTATCCGTTAAATAAATTACGCCGAGCTTTTTCGTCCTTGCTAACTACGCCCCTGACTTCTCCCACTACCCCCTCCGCGATACTAGAAAGAAGCGCAGTACCCGAGCGAAGCTGATAAATAAAGAAAAAAATTTTTCTTCCTAAAACTACGCGAACTATGAAATTTTAAAGAGAAAGTCGGTGATTTTGTTAAAAAAAAATAAAAAAGAAAGTTCAATTACGTGACAAAGTAAGACATTACCCCAAAGGGCCTCGTAGAAAGGGCCGCCGATTCGCCCCTCTGTTATTTGACCAATTACGGATGCAAAATGCGTCACGGTTCGCCACGGACTTCCCTTGATATTTCGAATTGTAATCCACGCGACGTGCGGCCCTCCTTGCCGTAAGGGATAAAAGTGGAAGCGCCGCGCATGCGCACGCGCGCGCGTCTCTCCCGAACGGAAGCTTTAGCATTCATAACGCGACTGCGAGGAAAGCCTCCGCTTTACCAAGCAGTGTAACCTCTCGCGAGCATCCCCTATTCTCAAGGGGCCAACCTCCCTCCTGCCTTTTGGCTACCACCCTCCCTTCCGCTTCCATTCGAATTCATCCGTTATCACGATAACCCGCACAGTAGCCGTTTAATGTTTAAAGTCCCTGCGAAAGAGGATGCTCCAGCATCCTTGGCCAAAATTTCTCCCGAATTAAGCGCTCGCTCGTCGTGCCGTCAAATAGATTACACTTACATACCTGTTCGCTCCTACTCGCAGCTTATTTTTTTTCCCAAAAAAAACCACGATTCCCCAAAAATCCATATTTTATATAAAAACCGCATACGCGAGTAGTTGGTTGACCCGATTGATATGCAGTACCTCCGTTTGCTGAATGTCAAACGCTCGTGCAGGCAGGAAGTGTTCGTTTGATATAAAATAAATTGTCGGTAAGGTAGGTACCTGCCGACCGTTTTCACGAGTATCTGGAAAATTACCGAGAAAAAAGTAGACTTGCCGTATGCATACGGCTGAGAACGTACGAAGGGATGATACGTGTATGAATAATGGGGGGGCTGAATTGCCTCAAAGGGTGAAAAAAGGCAAAGGGGGTTGTTTTTACGGAGGGTAGGGTCGAATGAAAATAGGAAGAGAAAAAAGACAAAGATAAATAAATAACTGAGGGCCCTGGTGGTGAATTCTCTTGTATCTTACGTAATGAGTGGAACAAGGAGGAAAAGGTTCAAAGTGGAAGTCAAAGAAACCGGCAACCCGTGACGCGGTAGAACATATATTATTCGTTAACTATATGCATTGTGGTGGCTAACAACGAGTCGCGTTTTGTACGGACTGAGATTCATATTTGGTGCGTGAGAGTTAACGGGTGCGAGAGAGACGCAGGTAGCGCTTGACTTAGTAAACGTTAAATTGCATTCTTCTTTCGATACCCCGGGGGGAGGGGGGAGGGGGCTCTTTCATTATGCGCGATTTCTTTGCAATTAAGTATAGAGCCTGAGCCCTCGTTCGGTCGGCGGCTTACAATTTGCTATAAATGTCGGTTGGAATAGTTATTGCATCGCCTCATTTACATTTGTAATCCTTCCGCAGGGTTTCGGGTTTCTCTGTCCTTTTCTTCATCTCTGTCTCTCACTCGTTAACAGACGGCTAGATCGCGGGTCAACGCCCAGCTGTGATCGTGACGCAATAAGTCATCGAGGTAAAATGTGCAAATCGTATTATCGCTGTAACGATTGTTCGCGTGAAAAATCAACGATTTTCGTACTTTTTCGGATACGATAGGTATATACACCTCTGTACGTTTATTTCTATGTGATTTACGGAGAAGTGGCGAATGTCAGAGTTTACACGTTGTCCGTATGGTCGCCAGTGCTTCCCTCTGGCGGAGCCACTTGTGTACTGGATCATCGCCGGATGCGTCGTTTGTTATATTTTTTTTTTTTAAAGGAAACTATCAACCGCGAAAGAAGTAGGTTGTTTTCGCGGAAAGGACACGCGCCACTGAAAACTCGCCTTTATGTTTCGTTCTTGAGATATTGGAAGCTGAAAGTGCATTCTTTGCCGGCGACCGTGCGATGTTCAATATGGTTGATGGAATTCTTACGTGAGCTTGCACCTGGACTTGGTCCTGATTCGTGATTTAATTGCGTGCCGCGGTCGACTCGGATGACGATGCTGTACGAACGGTTGGAATATAAAGCTGAAAAGAAAATGATCAGCGGATTTTCAGATGCAATTACTGCCTTTACTGCCGCATTTTCTAGCATTGTTATGCTGCGAAGGCAGCCGAGCAGTTAATGAGATCGTGAAAATTAGACGTGCAAAGAGGTTGTTGTTAAATAGTACCCGGTATAACGGCTCTCCCTCTCTCCTTCTCTCTCTTACAGGCCTAGTAACTATATACACTCCTTACCCTCTTTCACCACCGTGTTAAACATTTCCCTTCGTCGCGTACGAACGAACCGCAAAATACGTGGTGGTTCGATTCGCGGAACCGCAATTACGGAAAATATCCGGAATCGCTTTGCCAATTGGAAACTTTTCGACGCGGAAGATTGCTCCTTCGAGATGAGAGCGTACGCTCCGAGCACTCCGGGGTCTTCGTCGATCTCTTTATTCGATACTACGGTCGGTTATCGATTTTTTACGAATTTATGCAAATCGGAGGTAGACGATGCTGTTGCTCGGAGACAAATTTGCAAAATCATATGGGCTGTTTGATTTTATCTGATGCACGGGAAAGCAAGTGTAGATGTTTTTTTTTTAAACAACCCCTGATTTTTTTCACTCTGGCTGCTGCGCTTTTGTTTATTTGATTTACACTGTAGCTTGTTTCCTGGTTAACTTCGCTACCCCACATCCCACGATCAGTACACAGCTCGATGCTCACAGCCCCCTTCAGCGACAACCCTTTCTCTCTGCAGTTGATGTCGCGGGGTAGAATATTCTGTCTGGGGGTACGTTCGCTCTAGGGGTGGAAACCCTTCTCGTTGAAACGACACTCGTTTAATTATCCGCAAAAGCTGATTACGAGTCAGTCTATTCGTCATTTAAATTTTTTTTCTTACCATTTTCAACATTTTATTATTGCGCAATTTTTTTGCATAATTATTGAATCTCAAAATATTTTATGCTCAAATTTATAAATAGTAAGAATAAGAAAAATTTAGACCGTTAGCGGAGTGCCAAGTAGTGCGCGAAATTTCATCGTTATGTCAGTGACAGTTGGTTGTCAAATTTTTCCTAGAGATAGCCAATGTGGCCAAGGGCAACCCCTGGGGCACGCACCGATCGAGAGTAGGCATTCATCAGTCATAGTCAGGACGGGCATGAGATATAACCAGCTCAATACTTTTTTTTTTATTTTCGTCGACGTTTAATTAAAAGTTGGCCACAGAGAATTCGCGCTTCGCTAATAGCCGCCGAGGAAGGGTCTCAGGGCCGTCGATCGCGGGTTCGACCCTCCGCAATTTATCGAGCTGTTTCAAACGATCCGTTCTCGCTCTCTTTTTTTTCTACATCACCACCAAATTTTCTTTCACCCTCTCGACCACCTTTCACCCTACACCGAATCCTTAGAACCGCACTTTTTCTCCTCGGTGTAAGTAATCCTCAATTTCTTCGCGAAAATTCGAACGACTCTCCAGGCAAAGCCATTTCCCAGCAGAACAACTTTCTCGCCGATTTCCAAGTATCGGTGCTCTCTCTCTCTCCCATCCCTTCCGACTCGTACAATCTGCCATTTTCACCAAATGATTTTTTTCCTTACTTTTTTCTTATATTGTATAGACGAAGAAAAAAAACACGTCTTTTCACTACGTAACAGTCGGGTGGCGCCAGTTCACCGGCTGCCAGTTTATTCCCTGGCTTCATACGTCACTGAGAAGCTCAAGGTGTACGGTAAACTTTTCATTTTTTTTTTATCTTAACGTGACAGGAATATTTAGAGGATCCCTTCTCAGCAGTGACGTACTCCAGTACATTATCGCCCTGGGAATCTTTTCGAACGTTTAAAATCCGTACACTCGGTCGGACGAGTCGGTATGCATGCATGCATACGTCATGAGAAACATACCGGGAAAACTGGCACGTTTTACTTTTTCTTTCCCCCTTTTCTTTTCATTCGATTGCACACTCCCCTGGAAATACACACGTCGCGTGCGGAATAACCACACACGTGCCACGGCGCAGTGCTAAAATACAGGAAACAGTTTGGAATTCTACCTGGCTCTTACGTACCACGTGAGAACGACCGTTCTCAGTGAAAATCAAAAAGGTTTTACATTTTCTGTTCTCAGCTCGAGTATAAGTACACCGTCCTAGACTGTTCGCCCTGACAACAGAATCCGACGAAAATGCGTTTCAGCGACCTAGTTAGCAATTTTCGTGTAAAATTCCCAACTCCTACTCCTGTCCATTGGGAACGTCCTGGCGACTAATAAAATTATTTTAATCTCAAGCTTCGCCCTAATAGATATACAGTGCTCAGTAAAACTCGGATGCTCCGATTATCTGGTCTTAGTGATAAAAAGAAAATGGCGGTCGAAGAGGGGATGCCAGGAGGAAAAAGGTGCAGGGAGCTGCTACCGTAGCTGGTTTGGCTCCTGTCACTGCTAGTGGATGAAGGAAAGACACTAGACAGAGTAGACGGATTGGGGATGAGCCTTAGGGTAGTTTATTACAAGGGATGTAAAGATCTGCTGACTCCAAGGGAGCGAACGAAGGGCTTCCGAACTCGCCTTCAGTACTTACGACAGGCTCGTGCCACTTAACAGGCGCACCTCGTGCGCCTTGGACGGAAACAGCCCCTGTAGTCTTTGGCATCCCTCCTACCGCCATCTATAGTGCGGTATCGGGAACCACCCCTCGACCCCTCTGACCCCCTCGAGTCTCACGCCCTTCGTCCTCCATCTTCATCCTTCTTGACTGAAATCCTCCCCCCTTTACTCTTTATGTCTCCGCTACTGGCTATTTCTCACCCCCTGCCACCCCTCTCTTTGTGTATGTCTTATATATAAAAAGGACGCTCATCCCCTTCAGCCATCCACTTCCTCTCCCGTGGGAATTTTCAGGAACCTTCTCCACGCATCCATCCACGTTTCCCTGGCTCACGGGAAACGATAGCGTCGTACGACGAATGTGGATAAATATTAAATTTTCTGCGGATAAGCCACGTGCTTTATCGGGCAAGTAGGGCTCTTCTTTTTTATGCTGATTGATCGAGCCTTGTTCACACGTGTCGCAATCGCTGGCAATTTTTTAAGGACGTCGACGATTTCACACCGTGTCTGCAACGCATTGGGTTTTCTTTTTTTTTTTCAATTTCATTGAGCACACTTCAGTCTGTTTCTCTGTGCTTCGGTGATCGAGAGGGATCTCCGCGGTTTATACATTTTTTTTGGTAATTCAAAAATTTTTTATTTCACTGGCCACGATGGATTTTTATTAAAATATATTTTTTCCAGGGAAACAACGGGGTTGTCTTGAATTTCTGGTCGGGTTTTTTTTCAAATTACTTATCGTCGCACTTGATAAATTTCTCTGTAAGGTATACGTATAGGGTGCACAGGTGATACGACGAGTCAAGGGTCGAGTAAGACAGGGTTGAATGAGGCGAAGGGAAATGTCTCGTGGACGGCGTTAAATCGGCCAAACTGACAGACCATCGATTTAATCGTGATTCGTGCTAAAGTATATACCAACCCCATAGAGACTGTAGGGTGAATTCCTTAGGGGTATATAAAAGAAGTGCGTAGGCAGAACGCCGGGTAGTTCCTTTTTCCAAGGGGTCCCAGATGTGAGCAACGAAAATACATAATTACAATGTCCTCGACTCTCCCTCTCTTCGCCTTTATACACGTCAACCCCTCGTCGACCGCCGTCCCTCCTCCCTTTCTCAGGGGTTGTTCTTGCACTCCGCCCGCTACTCCACACAATGTATCCCCCAGGAGTATCAACCAGGATGCACTGCACGACTCGACCTTCTTCCGGGATAACAGTCCATTTGTCTCTGCTTTTGCGGAGCTTCAAGCGTCATTCTCTGAGGGATGAACTCTTTAGCAGAATCATTTTCATCCGGTACATTTTTGGATTTTTATTTCAAATTCAAAATTTCATTATCCCGTAATCACCAGCTCGCGATACCAGGATTCAACTGCTCTTCGTGACTGGCCATGTAAAAAATTTTCATTTTTTACCCAAAACACTCAAAATATTTTTAATCGATAATCAAGATCGGCCGATCCAAACTTTATCTAGATAACAGTTAAGATTGCCGAAAAGAAACTTTTTCGCGGTACCCACACCTCCGATCCCTTAACTCCGTAGGGATTGGTTACGGGAAGAAGATCAATGACAATCGAGAATCGTTTCGTTCGAGGCGATAAACAAGGTCGTCCTGGCTCCGGCGTCGGGACGCCTCCGAGAGCCTCTCGTGTTTTCCGCTTTTCCAAGTACTTAAGGGATTAGAAACTGTCGTGCTTGAAAAGCTCCCTTCGAGCGTGATTTTATTCCTTGTGAAAAATCAATGTTACCACGTGCCCCCTCTTTCGCCCCTCTGATATTTTATAATTTTCAAAATCATCGTCCACGTGCTCATCGATTTTTCAAAATTCAACCACACTTTTTCTTTTCAACAAAATTTTTCTCCGACCTCTCTTCGCTCCTCCTTCGCTCTCTACGATTTTCTAAGAACCTTCCTTTGCCTCGAAACGACGCCGAGCGTCCCCCTCGAAGTTGCCGTTTCCACAGAGAACGAGCTCGCAGTTGCCAGTGAGAGAAGCGACCGGAGCTCTTTGTGTCGATGCACAACGGCGCACCGAAAATCGCTTTCATTCTTTTCCCAGCAGACGTCGTAATAGCTGCCGGTTGACTCGGAGCCGAGAAAAGGTTGCGCCTGGCGTATGGTGAAACGGGCCCGGTTAAGTTAGAAGCCACTGGTAGCAGCACAGCCTCCCATTCAGCCTGGCGTTTCTCCGGGCTTTTATCTCGATGAGACGTCGAGACTTTCTAGCTCGGAAGATATCGACGAAAATATGAGGACGTACGTTTTGCGACCGGAAGTGACCGACGTCATCAAGGGAATCCTTGAGACTCTTTTTATTTGACGTAACTGTGTCAGCGAAAATCCTCGAGTCGTCGCACCCATCGCACCCTTACACAGTCTATCTCCGTAGATACACTACGCACCACTTACCCCTATGTAACTACCCTCCGTCCCGCTTACACTGGATCTCGTCTTGTTCGCACTTCCATTCCTGTATTTATCCCTGGAGACGATTTCCTGCTCCGCCATCAACTACGACCCTCGGTATCATCCTGGAAAGGCATCGCAATCCGTACCAACCCTCGCCAGGAAAACCCCCTAGAGGTTAAGGATAATTTTAATACCGTAAATACGTCTGTGATTCCGACCGTGAGTTTCGACGAATTTTTTTTCCTTTTTCTTATCTTCAAGCTGCGAACCTCGCGATAAGAGTCGACGGCGCCGGCTAAGAGTAAAACCGTGCCAAGATTTATCCAGCGCGATGTCAGTTAAGGGATGATATTTATATACGCGGATCTCAAGTCGAAATTCTCGAAAATATTCCGAGACTTCGAGAGCACCCTTTTAACGTCGGGGGATGCAGCCAGGGTGACAAGTTCGACGAGTCGAAGGGGGTGGGGGTGGGGGGTCGAAGAAATCCTATTCGAAGAAAAAAATTGAATACATAGACGACGATCCGATAAGTCAAGGGGTACTTCCTGTATACATATATATGAATATTAAATATATTTTTAATATATATTTTTTTTCAAAGATCAGCTGTAAATTTTTGTTTTCCTAATTTCCACCCTGACCAACGAAACGACAATCAACGATCGGCCATCTCCTTCCGCCTTTTAATATCATCTTCCAGCCTCACGAACCCGCGAGTCCATTTCATCTTCACGTCCCAGGCATTCTCTCGCGAAAGAGACAATGGCCCACGTGAGACACATAGATAAGAGCGTGACGCGCCAGCACGCGACCCCTCGCAAAATCGTAATCGGCCGTCGTAGATATACCGTGCTGGCACAATGCTCGAGTCTGATCAATGGCGTAGGGGGTGGGTCACCCCCTTGTTCTAGTGCGAGAGTAGCGTGTGCGCCAAACTGAGTTATGGAGTAACAACCAGGCGTGACGAAAGTCTGCTCCGCGCGTCTATTCGCTATCCAGTCTCTCTTTATATTTATATATATATATATATATATTCTCCCCTTGCACTCTGCTACCCCTTAAAGGCTCTGCTCGCCGCCACAAACCATCCCCCCCGTGCACTGGTGCACGTCTTATCTCGTACCAGATAACTCGCGCAATAGAAATAATAATATCCCTCATTAGAACGACTCACGCGATAACAGATCGCGTATCTTCCTATTTCGCGAGCATATCTAGGCCACGTGACATTCCGCGCGTCACTGACCCCAAAATAAACTTTTGCATAATCGTTGCGTCATCGGTGCACAACATCGTGCAATTACACACGTAATATATTTCACACCTTTGATCGATCCCCTTCGGACGATTAATTGACTTCTCTTCTTTTTCATACATAAATCAGTCTCTGCGCATGCGCCGCTCTATCGTCTCGCCTCTAGCTCTTCTTCTAGTCTACCTTCGCGTCTCGCCTTACGACACTCTCAGCATAGTTTCTCGTATATTTTTAAATGCACTCTTTCTCCTGTATGCATATACATATATATACCCCAGCCATTCACTTTACACCATGTGTCACCTCTTCCCTATCAGTCTGACAGATCTTTTGAGAAAAACCGATTCTATCCGGAAAAGTGCATTCCTACCTATACATAACTCCAGTACCAACGGACAAGAATAACGATATTAAAAAAAAATTATTAAACAAAAAACCGCTCAAACATGTCGTCCCTGACTCTTCCGATATCAACGACAAACACGATTCGTCATCGCTCCATCAGTTATCCGTCATTGGCGATTCGTCAGACGGGAGTGGCGTCGATTACATATATACCCTGTACGAGTGAGAGAGAGAGAAGGAGCGACTGAGGCAAGATCGGTTGAGATCAAATGACGCGACGCAACCGGTGAGATTTGACGATGCCAAGAAGAGAAAGACCGATGCCAGTGATTGCGGAAGGGTGGACAGTCTCGCAAGCCGATTCGCTTGGCTTGAGATTTCACCAAGGAGAAACGATCGCACGCGCTTAATTACTCGGAGCGAATTCTGAACGACACGGCTATACTCGTTAACGAGCAGGGGACGACCGCAAGAGCCAACCTCGTAACGCACCACGTGAACATTAATGGCTCTATCGTTCGATCGACTATCAGCTACCCCACAGCGCCCCCCCTCTCTTACCATGTATAGACATAGTTGTGCGTGCAATATTTCTATATACTATATACATATATATATCGTGTAGTCGTATAGCCCCTCCCCCTCCCCCCCCCGAATCCCCACACCCATCTAATTCATTGCTCGAAAACACATTATCCCAAGTTATAATCGACGAGTAGCGTGGATGTATAATTAAAGCACGAATCGGACTAACAATGAGCTGCCTTTTGTTTCGAAATCGCGAGAGAATGGGCAAGCTGTATTATCTGCATTAAGGTTCGGGCTTTATCGCTGTACTACAGAGGATACTGGAGCTGCCTCGGTCTGCTCTGCCGTACAGTTCGGTGGGTCCTGTATTTTTTGGTTTTTCTCATTGGCGCATGGGACTGACTGAAAGGAAAGTCGATAGGCGACGACAGGTCGACTTCCGGTTGTCTCTTGTATTTGCAGGGTATTTTCTTTTTTTTAGTATGGGGACACGTTCGAGAGTTTTACTCGTGAAATGTTCCGCGGAACAACCTTAAATCTGTTAATGGGTTTTACGAGCGTGCACAAAAGTTGTTCCGTCGTTGCGGTTGGGTGGCTGGCTGATTCAGTGAATCGGCGGCTGGCCGGGGGAGGGGGTGGGAGGGAGGGGGGCTGGCCGACTGCCGGCATAGTTTCTTGGGCGTCGAATGATTTGTAGAGGCGAAAATAGGCGGTACCGGGTAAACCCGGGTAGACGCTCGTTTCTCAGAGGGACCGACGGGCGGTCCTATTTTCTGGCATGCTGTTAAACGCGAGAAAATCGACGCGTCGCGTGCCGACGGGGATCGACGCAGGCCGCGTTCACAGTGCAGCGACGCGATAATTGCAACGCGGCTTTCAGCCCGGGAGCTAATACCGGCAACGGGGTCGAGGGGCTGTTTCGTTTGGTGAAATTTCGGTGCCTTTGAAAAAGGGTTGGGAAAGTACAGCGAAAGGGGTGGAGGGGGGGGTGTAGGAGGCGGGACAGGTATGACGGGCTAAAAGCAATTTTCCGTAAGCGACTGTTGCGTAGACTCGCGTCCACGCGCTAATTCCTTTGATAAGGTCGAGTGACGTCGAGTCTTTCGATTCAAAATTCAAAAAATGTCCGTCAGTCTCTGACGTAGCTGTGTCTGTGCCTCTCGCTCGTAATCTTCCATACTTTGGACTATGGAGTATTTTTTTTGGGTAGGGAATCATTTTTGGATAATACCTAAACCAAAAGCAGATCGATCATCCTATCCAAGGTGTGATACACCGCGTGCATGGTACAGAGAAAATAGTTCATGAAAATCCTCCTTTCTCGCTAAGGGAGGCGACTGAATATTTAGACGAAATAAAGTCCAAGTCTTACACGTTACGGAAAATAATTTCCTTGCGGGAGACCCGAAGTCAGGCATCTTGCGGCCCTGGACCCCTCCCCGGGCATCCCGGGACGTCATTCAATGTCAACGGGCAGCACTGATCATTTTGGTTCCAGGAATCCGCGCGTTCGGTTTACACCGCAGTAAAGGCCGAAACACAATGATACTCGTGCTGTAAGCACGACACTCCGGGACTGGCGTCTCTCTGCGTTACGATTCACGAATGGCCCAGCATGCTGGTTGCGCATTGTTGATGTATCAAGATGAATACCGAAACCGGAGCCACAATGCTGCCCGCTTCGTACTTTGTGGGTAATTAATTACGCGGGGCATTGTCCGTCACTGGCAGTGACGTATAAATTATCGGTATCCTTCAACGCTAGTGGCGCCATCGCGCTGCCGAATTCCATTGTCCTCGACTATATCCTTTCCGTGGAAATAATTTAATGAAAATTGTCTCGGGGATGCTGCGCCGGACCGGCGCAGCATCCCGGCTGACGTCACCAGATTATACACCCAGTATCATCTCACCATAGAGAGCACAGTCTGTTAACCCTTTGGATACGATTATAAGTCATCGACTTTTATTTTTATTTCTCTTTTATCTCCTTTTATTTTCATCTTCCTCATCTCCTATTCCTTCTTCCCTGTCCTCTCCCCCTACCTTTATCGTTCACTCAGCCGAGCGACGCTCCGTCGTTTATCCACAGCGTAACCGGCCACTATTCTCCCGCAAGTGTTTTCCAGACGAATTGCCCAAATGACCCGCCGTCTTCGCTCAGCCTCTCCCACTTCCGGCCGGTCCAGGAAGTTCCTCGAGACACGTGTGGATCTTCACACCCCGACTCCATCTCTTATCCCAGGGTCACGATAAGACTTCATCCTTTATCCGTTACTTTGTCCACCGATCTATTATTCAGGCATCAAATAAGTCACTCGCTTCACCTTGCTGCGTTATGTTAATCAGCGAATGAAAAGGGACAACATGAATGGCGGATGTGGGCTGGCACAAAAAAATACATATATGTATGTCCCAGGCACCCCTAACGAGAAACGTTAGAAAGCGTTTATTTACGTGCGGGTGTTATTAGCACCGAGGGGCTGTCTAATCTATTAGCCGTTTAACACGGTGTAACCGAAGTTCGTGCGAACCGAGTGCGGCTCCTGCCGAGGCCCAACCCTTATATGCGAATCAACCCCCGGTGGTTGTTGCAACCACGGAACACGAAAGTCCAGATCGAAATCGACCAAGCGGGCTTCGAGCGAACGTTACTCGACTCCTACGCGAGTCTGGTAGCCGCGAACCTTCGTGACTCCCTCCCCCACCCCTTCTTGTCGCTGGCTGCAACAGTGCAGCTTTTTACATGCACGATTGCATCGCTCGGACCTTATAGCGAGTTCGCTACGGCTATCCTCTAATGACTCTTGTCTTGCTAGTCGTTCACCACCTTCACCTTCTGAGCTGCTGCCCCTCATAATCGACCTTCGAACGCGCCACTGAAAATTCCAATGCATGCAAGCGGAACGTGGCTATATATATATATATATATCCCCTATTTTGTACGTATAGGAAATGTATAGACATATACATATATTTTATCAAGCAATGATTTGCTCCTGCCCTTGAGCTTGTAAATCAAGTGAGGATATCCACAGCGAAGGCCCTTATAAAATATCAAAAATATATTTTCTCTCGTAGTCCTTGAAATCCTGAATCTGACACGTTAGATAAGGTAGACCTCTTAAGGGGGACGGGGGGGAGTGTGTGCATCGTCAGCCAAGCCGCCTTGGCTCACAGGGACCACGAGGCTTGTTATAAGAGCCGGAAGGAGCGATGTCCTGTCCCTCGATTTTAAAATCCTGCCTGCAAGCTGGATAGTGCATCTGACTCGTATGGCGGATAGAATGTATAGACCTGTATACAGACACAGTGACCAAGGCCCCGAGGGCAACTCTGTTGGATTTTTATTGGATGTGACACTAACACTTTCCTCGGGGTTCGAGTCCTCGTTCCTTTGCGTTCACCGGAAGCCAAACCTTCTCCCCGAGGTAAAAAGGGGCTTCAAACGGTCGCAATATCCGTGTGTATTGACTCCTGGAATTGGGAAGACCCTGACGTGTATAAGAGGTATATCTCTCCTACCTAACTCCCCCCCCCCCCTCATCCGGCCCAATCCCACCAGACCGTCCCAACGAGAAATCGCTCGCTAACCGAACGTCTGGCCTTTCCTGCCTGCTATTCGTTTGCCCAGTTGCCCGTAGATAAGCTCGTATGTCGCTGATCCCCGTACGGTGTCAGGGGTTAAATGCCAGCAGTAACTTACCCCTGAGAAGTCAGTCCTTCTGGCCGTTTTAACCCTTTAAGAATCGCCTGCCCCTTCGCGTTACCACTTATACGTACTCTGGCCCGTATATACGTAGGGATACGGATAGACTAGGGGACTTCAGTTGGGATCCGATTTTATCCTTCTTTAAACGCGCCATTAATCGCACTCTAATGGTTTCCTATGTTTCTCTGTTTCAGGTACGTATCCCCCTTTTCCTTACCTGAATAGACGAAGGAAGATATTGACTCTTGGGTGTAGAGGACAAGTCACAGAGGTATTTAACATGGCGCGTGTCGCAGGCTCGCGTGCCACGACTAATACGACAGTGGTTTTGGGAGCCTGTAGGGGATACGAGGGGGGAGTTTGGAAAGGTGGATTAGATGGGTCAGGTTAGTTATGTACTGGTGGGGAAGGATCCAGGCCGATTTATCGATCCAATCAAGGAAGGATCCTCCGCAGCGTCGGCATTCGGAGGCTCGTCGAGCGGTTAATCAAGCCTTTGTTTTTGGCAATTTCCTTCGTGCCGCGTTACACAGGGCGAGATAGACTGGGGTACCGACGGTCGCCCGCTGCCGACGGGCGACGACAGGCGGCGCCACGGTAGCAATTGAAAAGGATAAAACGCCGTTAAACCTGCGTTGCCGATGCATCGAGAAATCAAAGTCGAAAGCTCTTCTTGGGGCTTCTGGGGAAAAATACAAAGAGAGAAGGCTTCGTGCCAGTCATCGTTTAAAATATTGCCTGCAATTTATCATGGGCCGCATTAATGCTACGGAATTCCGTGTATTCCATTTGTATCTGTCCTCTTTCGCGGCCGGGAACTTCAACTCCGTGCCAAAAGAAATTCGACCCTTCTTCTTTGGCCACGCGGTAATAGGCGACGAGTCGCGAAAGCTCCTAGCGTTATTAATTGAGAAACCGACGATGATTGATACCTCCCGGACTCCTCGAGCTTATATACAGCGAATGCTCACCAGCCCTCGACGTGTCCTACCGTTCCGGCAGCTCCTCGAGCATTTCCTACGTGTAGCCCGTCTGTCGTTCGCTTTCATTTTTCTTTATTTTTTTTTGCTTGTTCTGGGTTTTTTTTTCAGCCGCGCCAACGGCAAACGGGAAATATATAGCATGTGCAATTATTTATCTGGGTACGGTCACGGTCAAAGGAGTCGGAAGTTTGGCAAAGAAGTCGCGCGAGGCGTCGCGACGCCTCTTCGATGACGGTATCCGGTGGGAGGGGAAATAAAAAATAGGGAGGGGAAAAACGAATCGCGATCGTCGGGGGACCTGTAGGAGGCGTCCGAGTGGGTTGAGTTTTGTGGTAAATTTTTTTTTTCATCGACCATTGTTAGGTCCGTCGACAGTTAACGGGCTGTAACTTTTGAATCACCCGGGAGAGGTTGAGCCGGCAACTTTTCTTCTTTCGTATACTTTGATGTCATTTCGCCCTTTATGGGACTGTGTAAGAAGGGTCAAAGGGCACGGAAATTGCCGATCGACTTGGTTCCGACGATTTTTTAAGGCCGCTGTCGGTACTTATTGGGTTGTAACTTTTTGAATGGGTTTGGGGGGATACGTCCATCTGGGACTTTCTCATCCTACTGGTTCCCTATTTTTTCTTTCCAAAGGCTCCACTTTCGACTGTAATCCTAACTTGGCCCTCGTCTACGCCTCCGAGATATCTCCAATGTCGTAACCTTGAATTTTAAACGTCACTTTAGCCAACCGTGTGGCCAGTGACACGTAATGTCAATGAAGACATTGAAAATTACGTTCGGCTAAAATCCACGTCGCTTCGTGATAACCGTACTCTCTAATTAAAGCAGAGCCTCTATATTATTAACATTTAATTAGCCGCCATAGGTATAAAAAATTTGAATGCTCATAAAAATAATAATGATTCGTCATTCAGATGTGTACGAAAGTATTACAATTATAATTATACCTCTGTACCGTAATGAACGGGATTACGTTAAATTTTTTTGTCTCTATAAATTTAGACGATATCCGGTGCTTATAGACGGTGTCTCGTAAAACCACGGTAGAGAAGGAGAAGAAGGAAAAAAAAGAAAAAAGAAACCTTTAAAGAATTTATAAGCGAGGCGGAACAAGGTGGTCGGCGATCGAAGATTGTCGAAGGTTCCCGAAGTTACTCGAAGTCTGGGCCATTGGCCCGTAAGGGGTATATCCATCTCATTCCAATTTCAGTAGATCTTTCCGTGACTCTTTGTCCGGCTCGTTTTACATTATGAAGAAGCAAAAGGCAATATCGCGCAGTCCGTACCCATACCGAATCCCGCTTTTCCATTTTCCCTAAGGAGAGCAGCTCCCGCTTTCACATTTCCAATAGCAGTGGCAGACGTCTAAAAATCAAAGCAAGCTCTTTGCCCGAAGTAAAATTCTCCACCAGGTCCGTTTCGCCTAGAAAACTTGTAACCCGTCCATTCGAATACAGGGGACTGAGACCCCGAAACTATTAACTAAAAATGAGCTGCACTTTAACATCCTGAACTATTTTGAAAAATTATCAAAAATTTTGAGATTCATATATAACCCTGTGAAAATAAAAATTTTATACTAATCACTATATCGTCGCTTAATACCGCTCAGCCACCCCTACCCGTTACAATGCAAAACTTCTCCTCCGCAACGAAAACGTCCTGGACCACGAAGATTTCCTCTCGACCATCCCAGATAACCTCCCGTAGTATAAGGCAAGCATAATACCTATACTTGCCACAGAAATTCGTTGTGGTCTGCCCGCGTAAGAGACCCTGTTAGGGTAAGGATACCCAGCGTGTCTCCATCAGGTGGCTGACGAGTAAAAGCGATTCCGTGTAGTTTTTCGTCGTAGGGCCCATATCGGGCCCACTTAATTTATGTTGCTTAAAAATGCAAATCGCGTCGATTCGTCTTCGCCGAGATAAAAGGAGCGACGAGGACGATACCGGAGGCGATTCCGCCGGGCGTAGGATCGTAGAATCGTCCCGGAGGATCGGGAGCGAAAATACTCAATGCTATAGAAATAAAGAAATCTCGTTAATTAATCTTTGCCACGTCAATTTCTTATAGGGCGCCTCCTGCCCGTGCGATGCGCGCGCACGTGAGACTCGCGCAACCATATACTCCATAGTATACTGTACATGTATATATTACATGCAGTATATACCCCTGCTCGAATAGGGAATGGCTTCCTTTGGCTACGTAGGTGGTCCATCCGAGCGACAGATCATTTTTTAAAAGACTTTTCAGTTCAGACCCGCGCAAGCTTTATCCTTCATCATGGTCCGGTATCCATCTTTGATTACGTTGATCCTTTTTTTCCGAGCTCAGCCTCCTCTCTCGCTCCAGCTCATCCGGAACTTTCGATCCTCTCTAACAGCGACCTCTATTCAATGTCCGTGTCAGTGAATCATCCGCTTGCTCGTATCCTGGCTCTTTGGTATCGGAGTAGGGAGAACGAGATATCCGGTGGCCAAGAAGGTTACCTGCTACCTGGTTAAGTCGAAATTTCTTTGGGAACAACCTGGTCCTTGCAGCCCTGCGGGAAGAGGACGATCAGGGGCCGAGGGTATGGAACGAGATTCGCATCCCTTTATCTACGTGGGAAATAAAAGGGGGATGATCGGAGGATGAAGGGAAAAAAAAATTGAAAAGTACCGGTAACAAGATCAACGTCCTTCGGGCGATCAAATTTAATTTCGACGTAAATTTCGGTAACTCTTGGTATATGGACACGTAGCGAAGTATACGGTCAAGTATATCGAACGATCGTGCTGCCATCTGGTGAGCCAACGTAGTACTCACGGAGTACTTTTCTCATTTGGATTTATTAGTAGCGGGGATTGCATTAAAGAATTTTTCAAAGGCGGATGCGAACATAGTGGAGGGACACGGAATTGCGGATAATTCGCTATTGCGGCCCCGGCGCTGCGGCCAGTCGAGTAAAAACCGGGCTGGCTCGTTTCCTGGCGTAAACAAAATTGCGGAAACTCTAACCGATTCGTAATTTCACCTCAAGGGCGTTCTCGTCGACGAGCGTTCGGCAAAATTATTTATCGCCGTTGCCATCGGGAACGTCTCACTTTCTTAGCAGCGATTTCACTCTTTTTATTGCGCGACGCTTCTTTTATTTTTCTCCTCGCCGTAATATCCATCGCGCGAGAGAGTCCTGAATTAAACGTTTTTTTTTTTCTTTTACAATGTAACCCAATCGATATTTGCCAATGACGATCGATTTGACAAAAAATTCAATTTCATCCATGGCTCCACCAAATAAATTATATTTTTTCGCTCTGTCGGTATGTGTCGTTCGCCAGGCACTACTTTGTATTCGCTGTATCAGTCATACATATACGTATATATATATATATATATATATATATATATATACGTACTCACCTCAGCAGCCAACCGGAATCAAAGTCACAAGTCTGCAAGCCTGCAAAGAAAAAAACATATAAACGTCAAAGGGTTAAATAGCATACCAAAAAAAATGTATATACATTGATTGCTGTCGGTATATATATTTTTCACCCTTTTCAAATTCCCCGCCTTTCCCCCAACTTACCCCACCTCCGTCTTAACGACAATGCCATCCTCGCTACGCTGCCCCTAGTTCCCGTTACTCGTCACTTGACCACAAGAATTTTACCCCCGTCCTCCTCCCACCCCCTCTCCCCCCTATCCACCCATCAAAGTGACCAGCGACTTAATACCGTAATTAAAATGCACATGGCAAGTTCCCGTTACGGCGTCGTCCTTCAGCCTCGACCAAGGGATGCGCCGGGACGCCCCCGGGATATAGTGGCTAGCGTGACCCCCCCTCAACGTCCTTTACCTAGAACGTGTAAACGTTAACCGACGCCGTCCCTGGATTCACAATAAAAAAAAAAGAGAAAAACCGACGCCAAACTCCACCGACTGAAACTCTTAAACCCCCAGGGTGCGCAGGAAAATGCATTTAATTTCCACGCTCGTTAATCGCCCTGCAGGAGGAGGATGCAGTGTTGTGTCTATCTAAAAGAAAAAGAGCGAGAGAGACATCCAGCGATTCTCCCGTACCGAACGAACGAGTGTAACAAGGATAGAGGAACGACCGTACCGACTCGGTCGGTAACGTTGAATAAACTAAACACCATTTAAAGTTTGGCGATCGCATTACGTCACGCGTAACGTGGACGAAACAAAGGCTCGTTTCGCAAGTTTGCTGCGCGAAGCCTGACGATAAAATTTTCGAGGCGCATGCATGCCATCCAGTTCGCCCCCCCCACCCGCCTTCGTTCCGTCGCGACGATTCTCCGATCCTCCAGAGACGCCATTAATGCAATGCACTCGGTGCCAATGTAAAGCGTCGGTCTAGCCAGGCGTGTAATAATGACGCCTCTCCTGCGATCGAGCGGAAGTGCCTCCCGTGTTACTCGACGGCGCGAGGCGATCCGAACCAGCGGCAGCCATCTTGGATAATTCCTACGTATTACTATGTATTCTCTTAGGTGAATGTAAACCGGGTGGCTGGCCGATGAAAATTGATACTCGATTTGAGAATCCTCGTGAAACAGGATGCACGTACTCGTTACACATATGTAAGGTATACGTGTGTATGCCTTATAGATATCGAACGGAACACACATGACGCGATGTATTTTATGAGAATGCAGCAGCAGCTTGTTGCTTACGTCCGATACGTGTTTACTTATTTGTCATCTAAACACATGGACACGTGCCGTGTATCGTGACGTTGATTGGTACTGCCGATCACGTGTCGCGTCTAATCGTTGCACCGGACACCCGAGTGCGTCTTGGAAAATTCTCGTAGATTCGTCGGGCACGTGGATATGATTTTTAAGGACGGACGAAAACAATGTGTTTTGCGCGTGACTAAAAAAAATTACATCCGGTTTAACTTACTCCCGTTTTATCGCTTTGTAAGTTTCTTATGACAGACTGACAGGTGCTTGGACGCTTATATAGTGATATATGTCTGGCTGGAAGACCATTGGTTCCAGGGTAACTGACAGTTTACTGGATCTTCGTGTCTGACAGTATATGGGATTTAAGTTGTACGTGTGTACTCGCCCTTACGTTTAATCTACTTTCAATTGGCAGGATTACGAAGGCGTAAGCTGTGAGGATTGTTATCGGTACGGGATAGCTATATCTATATATAACGGAGGATACCGATAATAGGACGCCTGTACGGAATAAATGTGTTATGTATTTTCAATAGATGCTTGTATATAGGTATATATGCAATGTGTATGCTTATATACGGTAGGCATATAAGTATTGGGCAAAATCGAGTCGTGGAATTGGCCAAGTTTTGGTTGTTTGATTTTTAGTAACGTTTGGGGTTAACTGGTCGGGCAGAAACGGCTGTATCCACGGACGGTTGGAGGCAGAGGACGCCGGGCGTCGCGACGCTGCAAGCAGCCGGTACGATAGTAGGAAAAGTTACGGGTGCTCGAATAATGGGTAGCGCACCCCCCCTGCCCTTCTCAACCCCAACTCGCCTTTTGGCAGGTTTAGCGTGAACCGGGTATAGCGTTATATAGCTACGGGAGTCGGGATCGCTCGGCGTTACCCAGGAAACTGCATTTTCCAACGGTTAGGAATATTTATGGTCGACGGACAATAGATCCTGGGCGCCTGCTGGGACCCACGTAATTCTCCACAAAGATGGGGACCTGGGTACCTTCCATCATCCGCTCAACCGTACTCCAATAATTTTCCATTCTTTGGCTGTTTGTATCTCGAATGCTCGCGATTTATAAAGACGCCTCTCGCCAAACTGCGGGACGCGAGGGGAGACAGGCATAGGAGACCGACGTCTCAATATCCGATTTCTGGAAAAACGTAAAAAGGAAAATCCGACGCCTGGACGAATATACCCCGGGGAGTATAGGTATAGCTTGAATTGTTTGAGGACGAACGGAAGGCGTCCGCCTGCTATTCGTATTCAGTGGATCGACTTCAATTTCTCTGCTGCTACAAGCTGAGATAGAGAGAGAGAGAGAGAGAGAGAGAAACAGAGAAAAAAAATATTTTCCCGTAGCGTCGCTCTCGACCCTCAGCACCGCATAGCGGAGATTGCAGTCGCCTAAATGCAAATTCGTCTTTACCGGATGCATTACCACGGGACACGTCGCGCCGTAGTTATTTTTACGAAAAAGCCTGGAACTTTGCTCCGGTAAATTTGAACCTTTATTGCCCTTTTATCTTTAATCTCCAGCGTTTCCCCACTCCTCCCTGCCACACGATGTTTCCCCGTTGTGCTTTAATTCGTTTTGTTCGAGCGTCGGTAATCAACGACGTAAATCGCTCAATTGGAAAACGATTGGGCTTTTGTCGCGGAAATGAAAACTCGTTGGTTGACGTTCATTAGAATAGACCATGGACGAGAATCGGGTCGTCGTTGCTGATTTTGAGGTCGTTATCTCGCGTTGACGCGGAGCTAAAGTTATAACGGGTGTCCTGGCTCCACTGTGTTCGGGTTTACCGGAAGACAATTAGTTTCGCAGATCGACAAACACCTGCAGGAGTGTTGTTCCTAACGAGGTCCATGACAACTTCGTGGTTACACAGTGATCCCTATACCTCCAGCATCACATATATATACGAGCGATACTCTCTAGTTTCGGCTGGACAAACGGAACTGCGACTCCCCTTATCCCAGCCTTCGCCCTTCGATAACCGGAAGTTCCGTCTTGCGAACTTAAACTAGCGGCCAGTGGAACGGACACTTTACACTGCCGAAGCTAATAGCGATTCTGCATTCGGCACTGAGTAAATTTAACTCACGTTTCTGAAGCACGTTATATACCCACTGTACGAAGTCATCCACTTCAGAAATTGCATGGTAAACTCATCGACCTCCGGTTGGCTTCGGTTGCTTTCGGTTTGCGTCCATCTACCCGTATACTGACAACCGGGGACTCTCCGGGCAAAATTGAGCTTCGTAAAAAGTACTTGAAACTTTGAATTCACTCGATTGGCAGTCCAAGTCGAGTATGACGATTCTGCTGAAGAATCGGAGTACTTCGCTTCCTCCTGTCCGATACTCTTAATATGCGGGTTACGTGTATTTATTTTTCACTGCGTCACCAGTGATTGTATCAGCCTACCGGAAGTAGGGAGAAACATCCAAAAGCGATATCTCATCGAACGACTTGCGGCAGATACCAGAACATTACTTACAGTAAAACGTCCACCGGTTATCGGACTGACCAAGAGTCAGTGTCAGATTGATGTGAATTCGCAAACCTGGCTCCAACGGACGACCGGAAATACTTGAGAGAATTCCTATAAGGTTGCACTAGGTACTTCGGGGCGGCTCAGGAGAAACCGAGTGGCGACGGTTGGCGCTAAATGAGAAAGCGACAAAGGCGAACGTCTCGACGAGTCCCGGCGACGGCGGTCAACCCCAACAGCCGAACAATGCGGCCAAGCGTCGCGCAATGGAAACTCTCAGTGGTCCTTGGGTAACAGAGGGTCGTGTTTGCGTCCTGGGAGGTAACGTCAATTACGTCGCTGGCGTTCGAACTGATCCTGGTATAGTTTCTGGTACAGACGTCTGGGCCCAAACGACCAATAGAAAGAAAATTATGGCGGACGTCAATGAACGTTTGTGGTCGCACGAGGGCATTTCCATGAGTCGACGAAATATTCAAACCCCTTTGGTAAACTCTCGTCCACCTACCCCTTTCTCTTCAAAGGGCCAACGTCATAGAGCAAAGGAATGACAGGGTGACTCTATGTCGCTACGTGTGAACCTGCCCAGAGGTGCATCGGACACATTAGTGAAGTCGGCCCACTTGATTGACGTCTCCTGCGTACAATGGCCCGTGACCACGTGCGCGCGCCGACGTCGACCGACGCCGTCCCCGTAGCCAAGAGACACAAGGGCGCTCTCTGTCTCCGTGCACACAACCGAGGCGCCTTTCCACGAGAGTTCCGATTCCCGTCGCGCTCCTCGTAATAAAGGCTCCGACGGTTTATCCTTTAGTTTTGCCTACCGCGCGCGTCTCCATGTAGCGACCAGACGCGCGGCGTCTTTGCCGTGCGTCCCATCGGCTTTCTTTGAGCTTCTCTCTCTCTGTCTCTCTTTGTCTCTCTCTCTGTCTGTCTCTCTTTACTTCAGCAACTTGCTTGTCTCATCTACCTTCTCTCTCGTTCCTCCTAGTTCGTATCCTGGTATCCCCTGTCGCTCATGAAAATTCACCCTTTACTTTTTCCTCCGCAATTACCCTTACAACCCTGCCCATATCGTTGCTACGGGATATTTAAGATTGCCGTATATAAGCGATGCGATATATTAAATTCAAGCGTGCCAATATAATCGCAATGCATCTGGCTTGCAGCGTGCACAGTGTGCATCTTGCACACGCGAGTCGTGCAATCACGACTATTTGTCATCGACGTATCAGCCAGCATCCGCGCACCCCTTTGGACCAACCCAGGGATTTGCATTACGAATATTTCACGGGGCTATACGTGTACGTCGATATGACGTCTCTCTCGTATATACAGGGTGAAGAATTTAAATCGAGACTCTCGAATAACTTGAGAATCAAGGTCTTATATGAAAAAATTTTGGAGACGAAAGTTTTATGGGTTTAATGGGGCAATAGAATGGCCCACTTTAATTTTATCTATCGAGGGTTTTAATTAGAGTAGACCATTCTGTGGCCCCCTTGAACTCATAAAACTTTTTTATCGAACATTTTTTTCAAATAGAACCTCGTTCTTAAGTTATTTCACGGTCTCGATTTAAATGCTTCACCCTATATACCGATACTAATCATGTAAAACGAATGCAGAATATGTCGTAAGGTGACATAGGTGTGCTGCTGCACTTGGTCCAGAAGAAGGATCTCGATGCTGGCTCAAAGAGAAATCTCATTCATCCTTCGCAGGGCCAACTGTATTACAGTACGTCTATTATATATGTATACATATATATATATATATACACACATAGTTGCATCCACGGTGCAGCATGTGTGTAATAAATGCATATGTGGATATATGGCTATCTGTATACTCCGTTGGATATATGTATGTATACATTACCCATAGATCTACAAGGATCCAGCTTCATCACGAGATACGTATCTCGTGTGCAGCATCCACTCAAAATCCTCCCTGGATCTTGCGGTGCATTCGATGCAGTTGCATTCAACTGCTGTTCCTCCGCCCTCAAGCCCTCCTCAGGTCTGCTCAACCAATAACGCCTATACCTTAGGTGAAATAACGGTATCGGCTCAGAGACTCCATTACGTCTCTTGAAAGAGAGAATATAAGAGAGAGAGAGAGAGAGATTGAGAGAGAGAGAGAGAGAGAGAGAGAGTGAGAGAGAGAGAGAGAGAGAGAGAGAGAGAGAGAATGGCACTTTTCTCTCTCCTCCTCTATATGTATCTTTATCTCCGCAAGAACCTCGGACACAACCTATTAACTCTGGCTGATTTCATTGTACCATATGCATGACATATGTAACTAGCATAGCCAAACGTGCACGTTAGAGTGCGTAAAATATTCTTTTTATATAAAAAAATTACAAATAAAAAAATCGTGCGAAAATGAGAAATATGTCAAGTGCGCATGCGCACTGCCACCCGGTACATTTTTAAGAAATTTAATCAGTATCGCGCGACAGCTTCGGGGCTCCGTAATGGCTTCGGGGTCTCCGGTTTCCTTTATAATGAAAATTCTCAATGCAACCCTACATATACGTATTCATTGACTGCAGTGCATTCATTACACGAGTTCGTTCAATTAACGAGGATTCTCATGGCGGCCATAATTTTTTTTTTCCAGGGGTTTTCGAGTTAGATGAAAACTATATCCCCCCCCTCAGTCATTGCAATTCCGTAATAGTCCTGCCTAAGTGCGATGCTTATCAGATCGACGTCACGTAACCGCACTCGTGGCTTGATTATTTGGATTATTAGTTTTCCCCTCGTTAGTCTCTTGTCGTTTGCCAACACCTCGGCAGTGACGTAGCGTTCGTTCGCGCGAAAGGGGCGAGCTTAAGGGGCACGGTAGGATTAAAGAGACAGGTGGTCCGGACGTATTTATAACGTCGCCCCTAGAGAATTTGCACTGGCGTGCCAGCAGTGCGTTTCTCTCCCGTTCATTCATTCTCTAACGAATGTCTATGAATAGCGGATAATCAAACCCCAGAGTGCAAATCACTTCAGAGCTGAACGCTCGCTGCGAACGCGAAGCCCTCGAAGGATATGAGCTAAAGAAATTCGCCAAATGCATATACGTACGAGTTCAGAGTCTACGCCAATGATATTCGTTGAACGCACATGCGCCACTGGAAGGATTAAACAAGATTAGTCGAGTGACGCCATTATTGACACGAATGAAAAAGCCCAATGCAATTATTGGCGAAGGCAGAGTTTGGTGTGCGATCCTGCGTATTTTTAATTGTATAAAAAAATTAAATATTAATATCATTTTGTGTGGAATTGCGAAAAAAATTTTTTTGCAAATTCTCAAAAAATCGTCCTACGGTAACGTCCTATTGCGAACGTCAGTTCGTGGACGCCCTTGTTGCCTACTCATAGGGGTACACGGGTACTAGGCAAAGAAGTTTCAAGGGAAATACAATTTTCTAGAATACCATCCTGAAGTTCACATTGATCCATGCGAACGGTACGTCGGACTAGCCGGGTAGTTTACTTCCGGTGAAATAGCTCAAAGGAAAAACAGTCGCATGAATCAGCCGCGATACGTTCCGCCGTCAGCAAGTGTATGAAAACAGACTATATATATTTGCATACAGCTCGTGCGACTTACAAGTGACTGATTGTCAGTAAGGAAAGTCGAGGAGGCGAGTTGAATGAGGTATTGAGAAGAATAAAGAAAAGGGAGAAGAAAGAGAGTGGGAGGGAGGGAGATGGAGGGGAGGGGACGTAGGAGGAAGAGGAGAAGGAAGCAAACAGTAATCATCTTCTTAAAAGACAGACCTATTGACTCACTCGCTTATTATTCTGCAGCAATAACGCTCACTTGCGTGACGACCTTTACTGTTACGACTGCACGCGTCTACCAAAGTGCATTAGCAGTTCGTGCGTGCATGCGTTGATGCATTTGATGCAGCCCTCCCACCCCCACCCACGCTGCGTCCGTACCTTAAGATGGCTAATTAACGAGAACTCTAACCTCCGTGTATATGCGTTACCTGTATGTGCAACGTCGATGCACATTGCTTGCACTCGAGGCCAGCTTGCACTGCAGCTGCAGTACGGATGGGAATGATGCACTCTTGTATATCGACTAGTCAAAAGTGCATGCGCACTTGTTAATAAAGACTTGCTACGAGACCCTCGTTTACCTTGCTGGTATATAACTACGTCACTTGCCCTTGCACTTGTGACCTTGTTCCTGTCCCTTTTTTTTCATTTCTTGACCTTTTCCTCGTTAAGTTACTCCAGCTCGGTACGGTTAATGAGGCAATGTCGCCGGAAGTGAAGACCGGGTGCTGCGTCGACTTCCGAAGGTTTTTATAAGAACTGCGTAAACGGGCGGGGTATGGCGAACGGGTTAATTGCGTGGAAATTAATGAATGTATGTGAACTAATTTTTCAAATGGGTTTTTTTGCAAATTTTTAGTTTAGTTGTATTTAGGTGTTCTTCTTTTTGGAAATGCATATGTTACGTTTTTTTCTTTTAATCTTTTTTGTAGCATCTTTTACGTCATTCTCAGATGACAATGTAGGATCATACGCTTTTTTCGCTGTCAATTTTTATATCACTCTTTGTCAATAACTTGCTTGTAAATTTCTTATCTTCTTATCTGTCTCAGCTATCTGGTCCACGGTTGACCTGACGCCGCAATAGCGCAATAACGAAAGTGCAGCGTTCGTTTTAGCGCGATGGCAAATACAGTTTCTTGAATGGTTCAAAAGAAAAGCTACAAAATAAAACGATGCCAGATACCGTATCTGTTTGCTCGGTGAATTCTTTTTTTTTCACAAAAGACGCTGTGGTTCATCGATGAACGCAATCGACGTCACAGAATCAAAAATCACGCGACACTCCACTACATCAAAGTTGAATTACAAAAAGATCAATAGATCGAATTAATACCCAGAAAGGACTGATCAATTTTTCTCAAAATAACCCAAAACTGCAAAATCCAGATTTTTAGCCAACTCCATTATTCCCCATCCCTTCTGTGCCAGTCACTTTCTGCACACTTGCAAGTGTTTTATTTTTACAATATATTAGTGTTAAAAAATTTTTTATTAAATCGAACCAGTTCCTTATCGCTAAGAGAAACATGGCCAAACTATATACGGACGCACGTCATCCTCAGAGAGAGGGGACTTCCGAAGGCTCCAGATAATATATCGCTTTCCCTTCTGAATTAATCACTTTTATTAGGTTATTATAATACTCACAAGCAGCTGGATCTTGGTTAAAGTGCAATTTATCTTAAGCGCAATGCATATTTAACGCGAACGCGCCACTTCTCTTTTGCTATCTTTCGCCAAGAGCAATCTCGGGACTTGCCTATATGCAGTTAGACGGTAGGAAACGACACCTAACTTCCAACTTTACTTGTTAAATAACATTTTACATTGTTTCCTCCATCACCCCGTTCGAATAATCCAGACGAACCAATGAAAATATTAACTGTTATCGGAATATAAGTTTATCAAACAAAATTGCAACATTCATCCGCGCTCAAAGCTCAAACCCGCTTATCAACTCTCGAGCGAATGTCATTCGATTAAATAATTTAAAACAAATTACGCTAACCGTCCCTTAACAAACTTTCCCGATATTATACCTAAAGCAAGAGCCCTTTTATTCCTCGAGAAAATAAAGAGAGATTTTATACGCTGAAAAGTTACGTAAACTTAACGTGTTTCACTGCTGTGCTTAAACCGTGTAGTTACGCGAAGAGGCTACTGCCACGGCTTGCAAGTCAGCATAGGGCAATAACAATAGTCGACGGTCTCGCCGGTCGTATATGTAAACCGTAGCATGGGTTTCGTACGGTAGCATAAAGGAGAGAGGGGATGGAAAAAAGAAAGAAGAAAAAAATAAAAGAAGCTTAGACTCAGAAGAGAAGACTCTACGATAAAAGATAGTAGCATGTGGACAGTATAAAAATATATATATATTTACATCCAGCCACAAGCCAAGCTTCCAGTATCTTGGAATATTTCTAAGTCCCGATCCTGCTGCTACCACGGGTCTCAAGGCAAATCCTACAGTCGTTTCACCGTGAAACCAGAATACGTGCATGCACAGTCCCCATTCACAAGCATCCCACGTGGACCTGCTTGCTGATTTACAGTTTTTAATTTCACTATAATTTCGTAGTAGCTCGAGTATAAAGAATTTTTTTTGCTCGCAAGCAACTGTAATATTTCAAAAGTTTCAGTTGCAAGGTACCCTAAGGATTGCCGGCCAATTATCACACGTTAATTACAGTGCGGATAACCCGAATCGAGAGATAACAAAATTTGTATTAAAATTAATTTTTTTCAGAATTTCATTTTTTTTAACAGTCACCCTACTATTTTGAGAAATAATTTCCCACGAACAGCTGCATTTAAAGTAATCCCGATATCGAATATTTTTTTCAGTCACGGCACAGTCTTCGCGAGATACCGTTGTCTGAACTTCGTACATAAAGTTTCCCATAAGGTTTAACCCAGCTGACGTCGCTCTTTCCGTTTCATAAGTTACACAAGAGAGATATGTGGGTTGCCGCTTACGAGAAACGTGCGTCGACAAAAAGAACGCGTTTCCATTGGTTTCGGCGATGTCTCTCCTCTCTATGGGTAATCATTGACAGGAACAGCTTGAAAATTCGAAACGTGCCCACCGACGCGGAACCGATGTTACGCTGGTTCAATTTTTCTCCTTTTTTAATTCCATCCGATTTTCTTATTCGTACAGTTTCCCTTATCCCCCCTTCCTATCCTCAAAGTATCCACAGCCCTGCACACGAATGTCCCATATACGTCGAAAAGCGTCGAATGCAGTAATTGAGTGAAAAATAGAAAAAAAAATCCGAATGCACGTAAAGTGCATCTCTCCGAAGCTACTGCAAAATGCATCAACGTCAACGCGAAGACTTTTGCGAATGCATTAAGCTCCCTTTCCGCGCGAACCACTGCTTTCCCACGTGTCTTCTCAGATGCATCTGTAGTATGGTGCAGCGAAAGGTACAGGTGAATTCGTATGAGACTCAGAGCTGTGTGACGTAGCATACCTTGTCCAAGGGAACGCCGTATGCGCGGTAGAAGGTATGGGCAGAGTGAAAGGCGGAGAAAGAAAGAAAGAAAAGAAAGTCGAAGTGGAAGTGGAAGAGGTGAAAGAACACGTCGGGGCCAAGCCAATCTTGGCCCGGGCACGCGCGTGAAATATCGCCGTACGGGGAAATTACTCCCCGACGTGAAATTTCGCCGGGCTGGCAGAAAATATGTTACGCCATGATTAGTATATTAAAAGTAACGGCAGGTATTAAAAAGGCACCGCGACCGTCTGCCGCGGCGCGAGGCTTGATGGAAAAAATTATGCCGAGAGTCGTGAGATACTTCGTAAAGAGAGCCATATGGGTGGGTGGGTGGGTGGGTGGGGGGGTTAATGAGAAGGAGTTGCAAGCGAACTAATATTAATATATGTATAATATATGTGTGTTGACAGGGGTGATTTTACTTTTGAAAAGAAGGGCGGGAAGGGGGATGTATTTCAGCAGCAGTACTATACCTATATCTATGACAGATAAGTCAAGATACGTGGTGATTATTTCTGCAGCGAATGAAATTTTCACGATTTTCATATAGAGGGTGGTTTTTGGATTGTGTGGAGGGGATGAAGAAAATTTGACGTACAAAAATTGGCTCGTTGGGTCGTAGAGAAAGGGATAAAAAAATTTGTATGAAAAAGAGAAGCGGCGATGGTTGATATCGAGTGGTTGGTGGGTGAGGGAGAAAGTGTAAGGGTGAATAAATAAAAGTAAAAAGAGAAAAGAAAGGCGCGGACGCGTGTGAGAGCGTTGAACGTAAATATCAGCTCGTTTGCTTGAAGATCCATGGAAATGACTTGTTATGGGTACGTTGGATATTTTACGGGCAACATACGAAATAAATATTTCGTGTTTACGGTTGGACAGCGCGACGAGCGTATTGCGGCTCTATGTAAATATGCATATTAAAAAAAAAGGCAGATCCTCAAGTTGGTCTATGAAAGATTTTGAAGAAAAATTCGTCGAGAGGGCCCCGACATTGTTGTGGGTACAATAAGTCTTAAAATTTTATTTGAATTGCATCGGACTGTACTCTCTGTAAGTGTCTGTCTCTCTTTGAAAGTGAAGGGGGAAAAAAGACAGAAAAAAACCACAAACGCATCCTGTACGACAAAAAAGAAATAGTTAATGGTGCCAGTGGTGACGACAACCGGTACCAAGCTGCTTGGAGTTTCCGAAGTTGCGTGAAAAACTTTTCAGCTTTACCAACGCGTTTCGCCTCCTCGGTGTAACGGAAGAGAGAGATAGAGAGAGAGAGAACGATATGAAAACACAAGAGCGCAAGAGAGACAAGTACTATGCTTTGAGGACAAATTCAATTGAAAAGTTTTGGTCGTTTCGCGTACTCGCTAACCCACTGCGAGAATCTAAAAAAGCCAGTGTTCGCCCTGGTATGTATGAGGCATATAATATATATACATAGTGCACCCTCTTCATCCCCCTCCCACCCACCCAATGAGTTCTACCGAATAGGTACAGTCACCCCCCAAAGAATACATTCGCTCGATCGTGGAAAGGCAGTGATTCAATTGAGTTCGAAAATCGATAAGCCTTAAGGGTAAGCCCAAAAGGGTAAGGGGTGAAAGAGAGAGGGGAGTAGAGGAAGGAGGGTAGCTAAGGGTAAGTAAATTTGATAAAGAGAGAACAACCCCTGTTTATTTAATACGCATGTCAGCCCACAAGTATGGTCATCGTAATCGTGAAAAAGCTTTACGTGACTATTGAGGTGGACACGGGGGGGGGTGTCTCCTCTGCCCTCGTGTCTCTTCTTTCATCCCCTATCGCTATTTTCCTCGTAAGACCCTTATCGTCCAAGGCCACACACCCCTGGGCGTTAATAATAATTTCGATGCAACCGCAGCTTAGGGTATATAAATTTTCTTTTCATCCCCGAAAAAAAGTTCACCCACCGTCCTCTCGCTTGCATAGGGGATCTTTATGCTAACGTGCGGGTGGTGGTGGTGGGGGCGGGGGGGGAGCCTGCAAGAGTGCAGCATCCCGGAATTTTTGTGGGATAAAATGCGATTCGCGTGACACGCCACTCTGCCTCTACCGAGTACGATGGGTATAATCTAGAAATAAGGGTAGTTTTGTGCAGCGACTATATATATATATTTAGACCCCGCCCGCCCTACCCCGATCTTCTTCAAAGTATTGCACAAGGAATACGAGCCCACTTCCCTATGTGTACTTTTATGCACAGTGTATAGGGTACTCAGGGTAAAACTGTACAGAATTCAAGCGAACTGAATCCAACTGAATTTCGTACGTTACTGCGCGTTTCCGATACGGAATCTCTTGGATCGTTAGTGTGTTTCCCTCTGGTGCTTGAAACTTTTACGGTTTCCCAGTGAACCTCCGGTGCACGTGCCCCACTAGTCGCTACGAGGTTTTAGAACACCGGGTAAAATCGTACGTCGGCAATGATTTCTTTTTTTAATCCTCCTACTTGACCGACAGGTGCAACGTATAAAATAGTTGCTATCCTAATTGTACGGTAAAACCTGGCAAACGGATTATTTTAGGTTAGGTTGGAGGTGATATCGTAAATGATACTAAAATCCACCTCTATTAAAATAATAACAATAGCGTTATACCAAAGACAATGCATTTTGACCGTTAGTCAATTTCTTGAGAAATTACGTCACGGAGATAAATTCCTTTTTTTTAAAGAGGATGAAAAAAGAACCTATCACTCGAATATTAGGCATCGCGTTAATTAAGGGAGATAAAAAATAGAGGAGACCACAGCTTATAGTAATTTCCAACTCACAGATGGTTTTTTTTTCGTGTAGCGTCTCGGCGTGAACGTCGACG
This sequence comes from Trachelus tabidus, assembly GCA_030142655.1. Lineage (NCBI taxonomy): Eukaryota > Metazoa > Arthropoda > Insecta > Hymenoptera > Cephidae > Trachelus > Trachelus tabidus. The sequence goes on from JARQTI010000066.1 coordinate 356,646, forward strand.
GTCGGGTTTCGTTTGTGTGGGGGGGAGGCATCGTGTCAGTCTCCGTAAAGCCGGTCCCTAATAATAAAAGGGATAAACCCAACGTCACGAGATGAGCGGACCAGTCAAAATGCTTCGTCTCCTCGTTAATTATTCTCTTCGTTTAACGACAAGTCTCGCGGGCATCCCTCACTTTTCGGTATATAAATGTACATTTTTACGAGGACATTAAATCTTATTATGCCGCGAGACGCGTTTACCCCCCCTTCCCCCTCCGGCCCGGGGGCACGCACCACGTGCCAACGCTCGCGACTGAAAGCCTCGTTTTCGATTTTCAAACGGCGACAGTCCTTTCACGATCTCACGTCCCGAGGCCCGTTGGTAACCGATTGGTCGTACGTTAATTGGCATAACAATGATAATCATAATTCATATATATAGTTTGCAATAATCATAACAAGTCGATGTATCCAACGAAAACAAGCCAATCCATGTGACTGCGTGATCGGATAACACGTCTGGAATAAAAGATAACGGTGTAAGGAGAGCGAAAGAAAATTTAAAGAAATATATATATAGCTGCGCTCGGGCGACGATTTAAACCGATCGTAAGTTCGGCTAGCGAAATAGCGAAATCTCGAGGTGAACCGCACGGTAATTCACGTGCAGTCGAGCGCGAGACTTCAGGAGGTCGTTTCGAGACTGCCAGTGGAAGTCGGTGGAAAATCTCTCACGAGAGGAGAAATGACAATGCTCCAACCCAGCCTAACTTAAATCCGCCCCCTCTCCCCGCCCCCCCGTTATACCATCAGCAAACCAAGTTTTGTCCTCGGGTATTCGCGATCAATTGGAATCTTGCCATTCGCAAAATTCCAGCCACTCTCCTCGATGCAGAACAGATTCTGCAGATTTATGTTCTGCTGGCAAAGTTTTACATTTAATATACTTCCATGTATATATATGTGTAAGTATACATACACATATACGACTTCGAACGGTTGAAGGGACTATATATATATTTTTTCTTCTTCCGCGTTAACTAGAATATTCGAAGCGATTCGGGAAGACGTCACCTCAAATCCGAAGTAAAGTATAGGATAACCTGCCGTCTGTGGAGAAAGGCGGAAGACATTGTGTACAAGGGGGTGGCAATGGGAAACAGTATATAAGGGATGAAGTAGGCTGGTATTGGTACGTCCGGTTTTTTCTCGGGTAAGAATCTCATTTAGCTGGAGTGTTTCTTGGTTGAAACGAAAGTTGGTGAGACTACGTTGACGGGAGGGGTGGCTTGGTGGTGGGGGTGACCCCCCGCCACTCCCGGGTCGAGCGGTGCAGCAACCGGCGACGGATTTATATCGGCGGTCATAAATTAGGAAAGTAGTGGCAGGAGCAGCCCCCGTTACAGCGGCTGCTTGGAGCATACCAAGGGTGGTAAGGGCGGACAGTGGGGGGGGGGCGCGAGGGGGTGAGCAGTGAAAAACGGTAAGCGAGGGTGAGAGGCTACGGGAGGTGCTCGAGGGCATGTTCCTCCTCGTCCTTTCTGCTTTGGTAGCCCCCCCCCCCCCCGCAATGAAGAAGGGACCAAGGAGGGGGGTGGGTTTGGTCGTCGCGGAAAACGATGCCGCAACTGCAAACGGTTTTGGTATTCCGAATCGGACTGGCGAAGGGGGTGAATTCTTCGTGTTGAACTGCGCAGGGCTATAGGGGTTGGTAACCTGCAGCTTTGTGTATAATTAATTATAAGCGGGGGCCGGTCGGTAGGGGGTTTGTTATATATAAATTAGACAATTTTAAGCGCAAATGGAGTAAATTTATGTGGACCAGTTCACGCTGTAGGTCTGTATGGCTGAGAACGTCGAAGGGGGGTCGGAAGGGTGGGGCAGGAAGGAAATAAGGGATAAGGGTTGTAAGTACGTTACCGAGTGAGAAAAGACGGAAACGCAAGCCGCTCCGGCAGCGAAAACCAGCCCAGCCACTTCGACGCCGGTATTTTGAGTGGCGGTCGGAGGCGGCGTCGCGGCGCTGCTGGTTTACCCTCTCGTACCTCACCCTCGAGGAGAAGCACTGGCTGAAGAGGGGATCGTTTTACTCGGGGCTTATTAGCTTAATTTTCCTATCAATTTTAGGAAAAAAAATTTTTCTCCAAACTTTGCCCGGTCGATTCGCAAACTTCCTTCATCCCTTACAGCGAGAGAAAGAATTATGGGGAGAAACAAAAGAGAAATCGATGCCAATTTTGAGACTTAAAAAAACCTGAGAGCCCCGTGAAACGCTTCGCTGTCAAAGTCGCGATTGATCACGTCAAATGGTATGTAAAACTAATATGCGGTTTGTATCTGTATTCGATAAACCATCGGATACATAGACTCGTGCACCGATAAACATAAACTGCCCTATCTCCGCTGGCATTTACCAAAATGAAAATCCCTGATAGAATGCGGGGTGATCGGTGTACCTGGCCATGCTACAAAATTATTCCCTAGCAGTACTCCGTCGCATTAGAAGATACCGGTGCCACGTATGTATTCCCACATACGTGATGCACACTACGAAATCCAATATGGCGTCAGATATCACTGTAGCGTTGGGATATGTGCACGGAAAGCACGACGCCAGTTATATTGCATGTCGGTATAACGTACACTTGATTTATGTTGCATGCCAGCCAACAGCATTAAATGGATCATCCGACGTCCTATGGGCCCGCGCGCGACAGAGTCGTCCACATAGAAATACCGTGTAGCGACGCACTCGATGCGAATGCACGCGAAAGTTCTTGGATGCATGTAGAAAATGGCTATACTGCCGTATCTCGGTATCCCTGACACCTGGGTACACCCTGTATAGCGGTGACTTTTGGGTATCGATTTCGCTAGAAAAACAGACGTCTCCATAGGCAGTGCATTTCTCATGGCTAGTTAGGGTGGATAATTCGAAAATTCAATTCGAGGCTCGGGTACCCGGGGATACCTGGGGGAAAACCTTTACTCGTGGTGGCACTGCATGCACTCAAGGTACAACCACAACGGGCTGCCAAGGCAGCCTGTAGACGGCAAGAGAACCGGTTCCCGGCTAGCCAGGCTCTCCTCCGGCTCCACAGCCGAGAGTCAAACCGACCTGGCCTGGCCGTTGAGGTTACTACAGGCCATCGCCTAAACCAAAGTAAACCTTCTTCGTCTCCGTTCGGCTATCTTCGACTCGCTCTCTCGCTCGGGCCACTTATCTCTCCTCACACCCTCGTCCCTTCTCTTACGTCACCCCTTGCCTCTCCCTCGCCGGATGGTCACACTCTCCGGGCCCCACTCTCTTTCTTTCTCTTTGGGAAGCGGGTACCAGATATTTAAGAGAGTAGGACCTTAAAGCCGCATTCACAGTTCAGAAGTACGAGGACCGAAATCAAGTCGCGAGAAGTACCCTTGGTCCCCATCCCCACCCCCTCTCATAAGCCAGCCTCCACTTCTGGTACATACGGGCTACTTCCTTGGAATCTCAAGTGAGTCCTCACCGACTCCAGGACACTTGGCAATCTGCTTCATCTCGCTCCTAGATCGTCCCCTCCAATTCCCACGTAGACATCCGAGCAGATCGAAGCATACGTATGAAAAATATTATTTCCTTCAATCTTTCTTTTTCACACTTTCCTCCAAAAATAATCGGCATCTGTCTCGCGTACAAATATTTTATTCCGCAACATCTTCACTTTGACGACGGGGTTGATATGCTGCACGCGTATACAGGGGGGGATGGTTTAAACGATTTTCGCCAAGGGGGGGGGGGATATATAAATCGTCGAAACCCCGTAACCGGTTCCCGAAGATCGTCCCGGGTACGAGAACCCGTAGGAGAGCTCTCCTGTACTCTTTTTCATATTTCCCCTCCGCTCCCCCCCTCTCCTCCAGCAAAGTAATTCTCTCAACCCCTTCGTAAGACCTACTAAACGTTCATCAAGATACATCAGGCACTGCGTCGGACAGCTTCCAATAGGTAACGTCGGCTTCCGAATGAGCGACTGGACGATATTTTGAAAAACCAATTTCGCGAGATATAGCCTGGAGGGGGGGACGCGAGGGATTCAAACTACAGAGACTGTTTGCCCTATCAAGGGGTAGATATCTCGTACACGTGCAGCCGTACTTCTTGTATACACACGTGTGGGGTATGTACATATATCAGAAAGGGAACTGCAGAGTACACCAATAAACGATAATCCCCGTACCCTGTTCCGCGCGACGAAGGGCGAAGCGGGGGGAGTAGGGTGAACCTCCCCCACGAAGATCATCCCGACGCGTATCCCTCCATTTAAGAGGCACCCCCCCTCCTCCACGCCAACCACCCCTTGTACTCCTTAGAGCTACGCTACCGGCAGAAGACGTCGGGTAACCCCCTCCTACCCTTCTACCCTCTTCCTCTTTCGTACCAACCCCCCCCCCCCGGTTATATATTCAATTGAATACATTACGGGGTTAGCGTGTAATCCATGGGGTTTTGCCTACGTTATGTAGCATCCCCATAGATAGGACGGCAACGCCAGTTCCCCAATGGCACTTAACGTTTCGCCAACGACGCCTTTTCCACTCACGTGCTCCGTGGGCTTTCCATACGTTTACCCTTAAGACGGCAGTTTTCCTGGGCGATCGTAAACACGGATATATCGCACGCGACGTCGCGCAAGCAGATTGGGAATGAATTCTTTTGTTAATTATTAAATTCTACGTTAAATAATATACACGTATGTTGAAGCATGGAATTTGGTGTAAAAAAAAAGAAACTCGGCGTTTCTTTAGGAATTTTGTCCGTGCCCGATAAAAGGTGTGTATACGTGTAAATAATATATATATATATATATATATTTAAATAATAATTGTGGAATTTACAATGGAAGGAGGTTTGTCGTTTTTTTTTTTAAATGGTATTCTTTCTCGACAAAGGGCTGTGGCGTACACGTAAATCTAATTGCAGAGATACCATGCGGAGTTCAAAGTTCATATTCACAGGATATAGATAACATGTCGGCGTTCGCTAAGTAAAACAGAGGGTGGAGTTCGCTCATACATACGTTACCGCTCGAAACCATCTCCGAGGCACTTAGCACTTTAGTAACGTAGCGGTTCGGGCTGAGTATATCACCTGAATAGTTTCTATGGGTTTACGGTATAGATAGGCGTGTATCAAGTCTAGAGAGTAAAGCCCCACTGTTTCTCTTCATTGATTGTCTGTCGCACCCTCATCCACTTGGTCCATAGATACATCCGGAATATCGATCTTCCGTTTCTGGCATTCAGCAGTTCAATATTTCACGTGAGCGAACCGACGCCGCCGTCTCCATCGGTACTGATTTCTACGGGTGCTGGGTATTTTGACGTAAAATTCTGGAGCTTCTCGTGGTCGCCGCTAGAGCGGCGCCACTGGTATACGTGTCGACCGATAGATTTATGTTTTATTAATTGTTGTGACAGCGCCCCTCCGCGATGCCGCGGATAACCACTGAAGCTGCCTAATGCAGTCTGTGGACCGAATCTACTACGGAGAAACGTACGAATGGAGGAGATAGAGAGAGATAGAAAGAGATACTGAATACAGAGAACACGAGTAACGTACACTGCGCTGCACATAGGACCTTAGAGATGCTTCGAGAATAAAAGTGAACGTGTGTGTCTTTAGCGTGAGGGAGAGAAGAGACAGAGTAAGACTGGGGCCTGATTCAAGATGGCCACCTCACATTCCTACCAGAGTGCCGACGCTGTGGGACTTACTCACTCTTCCTACTCTCCTCTCACCGATCCTCGGCCACTTCGCACTCGACGATTTACTCGCCTCCGCTCCACGGTCTCTCCTAAGGCTCCGCGCGTATGAGGAATATGCAGCCGCAGTACGGGGCAACATATGTCCGGACGGTGAAATAACTTCATTCTTAAATCCACAGCACTTAACTGAGCTGATAGCTCCTTGCTTGGATATTACATGGAATACCATGGAACATTCTACGATCGTTCGTCTACGTGATATTCGCATAACGCAACGGCACGCGCGATTCAGCGTTAAATGCCTCTAACACTGCTACGGGTATATAGCATACTGCTACTGTTTCTACTGCTAAGCATTTCGGTTCAAGTATTAAAATACGCAATCGGTACAGGATCGACGGTCGCTGAATAGAAACGATAAAAGAAAGGTTTCGATAGTTAGTTTGACTTAGTTCCAACGAGAAAGCGAGAAGAACGTACAGGTAGCGCCAGTGTGCGGCGGACGATGGAATTACTTCATTCCCGAATTCAACGTGTTCGTCTGATTGGGTACGAACTCCTGATCCCGTTCCTCGTAAATTGCAGGAGAAAAGTAACTTCGTTTCTGAAATGCGGCCAGCCCTTTGATTAGCTGATTCCAAAGGGGTGTGTGTGTGTGTGTACGTGGATATGTGCATTAGTGGTGAATATCTTTGGACAGGGGGAGGTACTACTTTTTTTTTTCTTTTCATTCGCCACCAACTCTCCTACGACTTTACCCCCATTTTTCTTGTCTATAGCCACGACCCTAAGGGATGCGTCGTCTTTAGACAGACCTAACCTATTTTCAAAGAGAATTCAAGCAATGTGTATACATATATATGTCGAAGAGATATTTCAACAATGTCTAACCTATTTTCAGCAAATATTGCTTTCACGAGTACTAAGCATGCCTAACGAATAAGCGCTTATCGGTGCTCCTCTCCGAAGTCACGGCCACGAAGAGGCGATCACCTGGAATCGAGCATCGCCCATGCGAATCGGCGATCGAATGGTGTACACATAGTGCGAAAATAGAATCGGCAAAAATAAATTATCAAAAGCATAATTAACCCTTATGAAACAGTCATCCCCTGTTTCGCGTCGATGCCCAAGTTTCCTTGGCTAGCTGACAAATCCCCGAGGACCTCATCCGACGTGCATGGCCGAAACGACTAGAGAGCGTTCGCGTCGCTAACGAATTCGCGAAGTTTTACATGCGAACCCGCCGAAAGTCCAGCAAAAGTCTCGCGCGGGACTTAGCGTCCTCGTCGAATGTAAAATCGGCTCCGATTCCTCGCAATTGCGCCGTCTTGAAACGTCTTCGAGGGTGTAAAAGTCCTGGCGGCTCGCGAATCACGGGTTATACATAGATCGCGATCCATGTAGAGAGATCGGTAGGTAGATCTACCGGTTTGATTAAGAGAGAAAAAGATTGGTGAAGTGGTTGGCGGTGGGGATAAAAAGGACCAGGAGTAAAAGAAGGTATACAAGGAACAAGGTACGGTCGAAGATGTGTGTGAGAGAGAGAGAGAGAGAAATACTCTGACAAAGTGGGAGAGAGAAAGAGCAGCAGCTAAGGTGATGTGGAATGATGCCTCAAAGGAGAAGGTGGCTCTGATGTGGAGAACGAGGAGAGACCAGGGAGCCCTATAGGCTACGTGTGAGAAAAGGGCCCCTGCAGAATAGGATGCGCTGAAGCAACGATGGACGCAGCGGCAATAATGAATGTTTTAGTGCGTGGCGAGATGGATCTCTCTTGGATGTAAAGGCCCTCATAAGTGTGGGATGCCAGATGCTCGCACTGCTCCCTTTTGGTCGTTAGTGGGCCGGGAGGCCTTCGTCTGGCACGGAGGAAGACCGAGGAGGTAGAGGCCTACCAAGAGGGAGCAGCTACCTCAGCCGTACGAGGTTCAGGGATTCTAAGTGCTCCTCTGTCCCTCTCTCTCTCGCCATCACTCCCCTCCCTTTACTCACATGCCCCCTCTCTCTCACTCTGAACTCTCATAGACTGAACGCATCAAGGCCCTGGTACACTCTCAGAGATTACAAGTCCGGATGACATCGTACCACCTATATATACCTGCGCTACCTACCGGCAGACCGACGAACCACTTGGATTCTCTGCCTCGCAGAAGAGCCCTCGGTACCCCACCCGGTGTCACCAGCTTCAGGCCTGCAGGATCTCTTGGCGCGATCTGCGCGACATTCCCGGGACGCGTAAGCCTTCGATAGTGGCGCGTAACCGGAAGCGACGGGAGTACACGAACGTCGTCGCGTGAGCCGAATACCAAGAGCGACCCTGAACAAGGAAAGAAAAGAGAAAGAGAGTGAAGAAGAGAAAACCCCGCACGATCGTTCAGGATTGTGGAATAAAGTCGGCAATTTAGTGGGTGTCTGGGGAATGCGAAAAATTTACGGGCTCTCCGGACCCACTGGAGATCGGGCGACGCGTCACGAACATGGGACAGGGTCGAGAACCGACCCACGAGGGTGAAAACGCGTTTCGAATATATATATATATATATATACACACACATATATATATATATATGCACAGCGCATATCACTACAGACATATGTTTATATACACGTGATATATGGATATGTACTATATTACATATTCTATGGGGGGGGGGGAGGCTCGAGCAGTCATTCGATATATATCAGCATATCAACCCCTTAGCCTTTTCTGATCTGTAAACTTTACTGCTCTCCCCGCCACCCTTCCCCGACTTCTTCAGGCCATCCACGACCTACCCCAACGCTAGCCGTATATATCGGCACGCACACTCGTATCTTGCAAGAGTGCGTCGCGAGACGAATGAAGATAAAATAATAACGACCGGTATCCGTATGTAAGATAAATATAAATGAAGTTGCTGCCCGGTATCAAATAAAAGATAAGGGCGCTCGTCCCTTAATTTTTCTATGAGAAATCACTCGAGCCGGATAATCACCTGCCTCGAGGCAACGCTAAGTCGGTTTCGCTCAGTCATCGCGTTCCTGACGAGATCAGCCCCGGACGCTACTTTGTACCCGCATCCAAACAGTCATTTCCGGCTGTTTCCTTGGGTACGTTCTTAGATGGTAGTTTTATATTGTACAAGATTTAAAAAAAAACTCTGTGCGCTACCCGATCACTTCCGTAAAACCGTCCACCTGTACCTTCGGGTAAATATTCGCAAATTGTACTCCGCGAACTGACGAACTTTCGCGACGTCAGTATGACGTAGGCAAGGGACGCCCATGGACCCCGGTGTACTCGAAAATTCAGCGAAACGTAAAATTAAGAAAAAATTCGTCGCGACGCCGATGCTCGTTGGCTTGAGAAAGTCCTTATCGTATAAACTCATCAGCCGACGTAAGCGCGTACAGAAGTATGGGCGTCGCGACGCCTCCCCACCCTTTCGTCTCGATCGCTCTTATTATTATGACTTTTTAACTAGCGCTGCTATATACATATATGTACACACAGACACATGTATATACGTATACCTCTGTAACGCATACTCACATGAGCGTCCCGACGCTTCTACGTCTCGCTGCGTGTTCTCGATGTAATCGCGTGAAGTGCGCTGCTTGGGGAATAACTCGTACCAACCATCCGACACGTCGAACGGAAATCTGATTAGACAGGACGAGACGGCGGATCTCGTAATTCTCAACGTGCTCCCCCCCCTCCCCCCCTCCCCCTCGTCCGACTTCCCTCCCTACTACGTCCGTGACTGTCGCCTCCGTTATTCGCGAATATGACTACCACCCTAATAATTCAAAATTCGCTTCGCGATCCCCGGCGCTCCGGTACCCCATCCCCCCTTGCTCCCCCCCCCCTCCTCCCACCCTTCTAACCGTGTATCGCAAAAAGCGATTGTGGTTGGGTGACACATGCATGTCATCTAAAGAGACGCCGTCGTGTAAGAAGGCAAGAAAAGCAGGAGCGTTCCCACGAAGCGAATTGAACCGGCCTCTTTTGTCCTGATAATAACCTGGAGGAGCGACTGTGAGTGATAGGTATATAGTAGTCAGACTGTACATGCTTGCTGAGTTTGTGCCACGTGGTAGTGCGGATACAAAGGAAATGTATTTACGAGAGATAATTTCGAATCGACTATTTTCACTTTGTGTTGGCAATGCTCTCTGATTGCGAGTCCGTTTGAGTTAGGCGTCTTAAGGCTTTGACGATGCTTTACGAGCGTCCTCGAAGGAGCTGGCTCTGGTCTTGGGACTCCTGGGACTTTGAAATAGGATCCTAGGCTTAAAATTCCTTTTTTTTTTTATCGTACTCAAGATGATCTTTACTAGTCCTTTGTGCGACGTCGACTGGGAACTGGGTTCGATCATTGAACATTTAATAGACAAAAGCCTCTCGGAAGTCCCTCTCATTGGCGTCCTCCCCCCCGACGCCTTTTCATCGTTTAAGAGTGAAACCCGGGCTTGCTCCTCCTTTAAGAGCGGAGGACCTAAATCAATAAATTGCGAAGCCAAAGCTCTGCCTTAAGGTTACGCCAAGAGAGCTTTTACTCGTACAGCGACGATAACCCAAGACAAAGAGTGTGCACTCAGATAATCGATGGGAAAAGGAGAAGGAGAGAGATAGAGAGTCACGCGGAGTAAGGACGAGGGAGGAAGAGAGAGGGGGGGGGGAGGAAAAGCCTCCTGCATATAGGAGAGAGAATTGGCAAGAACGAAGCAGCAAAGAGACAGTCGAGCCAGTCAGACTCCGAGGCCGAAGATTTCTGCCAAAGAGATTGATGTCGCTCGAGTTTTGGATCCTTGGAAAACCCTAGAGACGAAACCGTCGAGCCAACCCATTCGGTATCCTGTCGAGTGACTGTACCTATATCCATCGGAATAATTTCATCTCGAGATTTCTTTCCGTTAATTTCCAATCGCGTTTGAATTTCCCGCCAAAAAAACTGTCAGCCTTATAAACCCTAACCGTAAATTCAGGACAATACGCACTTCCCCTTTAACCCGACCGGTGCCTAAGCGAGTCTCGATGCGAAAGGGTTTAATGAAAAAAAAATGGCGTCGGTACGTCATAATTAAATGTTCACGACTGAGATATACCTCGATACCCAAAAAATCCGTGCACCGATCGATTTTAACTTCCGGTGGAATTAATCCTCGCGCGACTTTATTAATCTTCACTTCTTGGTGACCCCGTACTACGTGCAGTGCCTAAATCACGGTTTGCAAGCGTCGCGACGCCCCTTAGAAAACCCAACCGCCATCCTATATACAGTGCTCCATTGAAACTCCGGGAATCGATCTTCTCCTTCCGAGGCTTCGGGGGAAGATTGAAATAGTGGAACAAGATTTCCTATTATGTGTCGTACGTGTCGCAATTCTCTTCTTCTACCTGGCCAACCCGACCAGGAGTCGTGTGTTCGGACGTCGAACGATCTTGCTCGCGAAAGCGTCGTCGGAGCGAATTACAGTGATCTTACGTCGCGGCGACTTGGGCCAGGGATGCTTAGGAGGAGAATCGCCGCAGGATCAGTCGCTCCGGGAGACTGTACCTACGTGACGCGAACACTCGTAAAACGTTATACGGCAGTTCGGACTGTGTATTCGCGAGAAATATTCTAGCACTGATATGGTCACCATATCGTCCTGGTCCAGGGGGACGTCATCCTCTGGATATAGGAATAAGGAAAATTGCACCACCTCGCCGGTAGAGGTCGAACGTGTTCGAGATTGTCTGGAAGTGTGCTTAATATTTTTTTTACATGGTCCATTTGTGTTTTACATACCGATAGCACGAGGGTACAGATCATTCGCGATAAGCTCTCTGGGAGACTGTTCTAATTTTTTGGGTATTTTCTGTACCAGGGTCAACAATGGGGAATTAGCCATTGGATATAGCTAGGGTTATTCAATCATGTAGACATTTTTTTCTTTGCGTCTGGCAGTCCTGACTGCATTTTCTCTTTTACGTAGATTCACGGCTGCTTTTACACACGATCGGCAGAGATCAAACGAGGGTATCACGTGATGCCTAGAGAAGTCAGAAATAGTCGGTGTTTCTTCCGTTCTGGCACTTTTCCCAGTGATGTCAGCGTCCGGATATCTCTTGCCGGACGGAAGAGGAAGAGAGTGAGACGTCACGATGTATTACGAGAGTTATAAAAAAAAAAAGAATTCATACCAGTATTAAATTATACATACAGATACGTGACGTATGTTTAAACAAAAGAAAATGTACGATTTCAAAAAAGTACTTGTCCCTCGTAATCTCCAACAGATCTCAGACCGCGCCCAGGTGACGTCCTGAAAAGGCACTTAAAAGAGCCCTGGAGAAGATCAAAAACCAGACCCTCCCATGTTCTACCCTCAAAAGGAAGCTTACCGTAGCCACACAGTTATTATCGATCGTAATGCCAGCACTCTTTGGCCAAGAGAAAGAAAGAAAAAAAAAAGATAAAACTTTTCCTGATTGGTGGAAAGCACGTCCGCTCCCGAGTGACCTTTCTCTTGTTCTATGTGCTATACGTGACTGTCGATATATATATACACCTAATACAGGAAGCGTCACGAAATATTGGACACGGACGTCACTCTCGTGCGTGCACCGACTGCTTGGGGTCGGAACGAAAAGAAACGAAAGAAAGAGGGAAACAGCACCGCAAGCAGCGATAGAAGAAAAGCATCGGTGACGTCCGACTCGCAATAAATCCGCTAGCGGCGCTAGTGTCGCTTCCCCGTATAAATCGACATTACCATTAACCAAGAGAATACGACAGACAAACGTGCGTTCGCCGATATTGAATTGCGCGTATCCTTTGAATCAGTTCGATCCTACCGGTCTCCACGTATATTAGTTTCCTTTGAAGCCAGCCTGATAAACGCGACCGCAATTACTTATCAAGCCGTACGGAATTCAAAAAACGTCGCCGGCAGTTATTCGGTACGAAAGACGTTGGTTGCCCTTAGAGTTCGATACAACCGGAAGTTCCGACTGTCCCGTTAAGCTTTCTTGTCGCCCAGGAATATTTCTGTTGTTCCGAAACTTATTAATATTTTAATACATCCAAAGATGGCGTCCCCCTAGCTCGAAATACTCCTCTGGCTGTATTCACTGCCGCGGACAATGGTACCAGCTGACTCGTGTGGGTTCTCACGTAGGGAATAGATACAATGACCCAAGCTATGCCGTACCCTACTACACGTATGGCTTTCTTCAGTCACGAAGATGGCGGCGAACGAAAATGCGTTAAATAAAAATAATATTGCGCGCACCCGTCGCTTAATGTTCTCGAAGAAATAAACGGGCCCCGCGGCATATATATCAAGCGCGGACAGACGGTATAAATAATATAAATAAAATCAACTGGAAATACGACTATTTATCATTCCGGCTAAAATGCGCTCCATTAATATCACGACCCCATTTTCGTTTCGCGTGCCTTTGGCCTTCCGAGACCGGCGTGCCGACACTTTTCTCGGCCCCATTTCCCATCCTTGTATCGCATCTCACCCCCGCCCCTCTCAAGCCTCACTGCTCTCTCTGACCCCCTCCGACCACCCGGATACCATCACCGAAAACCTTGGGGTCCGCTTGCTTCCGGAAGAAGATAGATTTTTCCAAAAATAATTTCGATGGTGAACAAAAAAATCAAAAAACTTTTCCAATCCTTGTTAAATGTTTTTGATGCGGCGGCGAGAGGGAAAAGCGAGACGACCAAGCAACACGCGCGTCTTATATTGAAATATATATGTATATGTACATACAGTATATATATATACATTTGTATACTCAAGATATATTATCCATATGAAACGGATGAACAGATGGATAAACATTTTATTAACGTAAAATTCTTACAAGTTATGTCTGCGCGATAAGCACATCGAGTGGAGGCGTTTCGCAAGAAGATTCGTCTAGTCGGTCGGTTTTTAAGGTACAGTTCGTTATTCAGATGTAAAAAAGAAGAAAAGCAGGCGTATTACTTTGCCAGGGGAAAAAAAGTGACTGGAGTAAGGGAAAGCTAAAGGAAAAGTGAAACGTAGAAAGAAAACCATTTGAAAGGACTTGAAAGACTTTAGCGTAATGTACGAATGTGTATTAAGAAAAAAAAAGAACTCACTGATTATTTTTTCCTACGTAGTAATGGGAAATCGTCAAAGAATATTTTTTCCCAAAATTTCTTATTTTCGCGTATAGATCGTTATTTGGAAAGACGATTTGATTTTTTCATCGTCAAGAACAGTCCTACCCTGGACCAAAAATTGTCCACAAAAATCGATTTCGCCAAGACAAAAAAGGGAAGGGGGAAAAAGGACCGAAAGTATAAAAGCAAAGGCGTAGTCCAACGCCTGCTTCGATTTGGCCTAGTTCTCATTTGAAAGGACTGCGCGACACCCCGGTAGCACGCGACAGATCGCATCTCGTAAAGGCGCTGTAAAAGCATTGTTAAGCACGACGTAGTTCCTTGGTTGATACTTTTTCCATTTTTTTTTCACAATCGACCGATATCCATATATAGTTATGTACATGCATATATATATATGCATCCTACAATAATGACGTCATATATAAATTTTCATGTCTATCAACGCGATACCACGTGCGAATCCGAAATTTATCAAATTTTCACAAAATTTCTCCGTACTCTCGCAGCTCCGACAAGCGCAGGTATAGGCAACAGGAAAAATACTTTAATATCCGTCCAAGCCGTAAATTGCATATCCACGAACGCGACATAATAGTTGGGCAGCAACATTGAAATTTTTGTCCGGGAGCCAAAGCTGATCCCGTGTTATTCAAATGAGGATATAAATATTGGATTTGCGACACCTTATAGTCACGCCATCGAGAGGAAAGATCCATGCAGGGATAAAATGCGCCAAGAAGAAAATCGTATCGCGACATGGCAAAGCCCCCTGTGTTATACGCGGGTGGTTCACGAGTGACTTTCGGTCTGTTCCCGCTAGAGGCGCACCGGTCGGCCAGTCAGGCATACGTTCTACGAGCGTCGATTGTTCACGGTTGTTAGGTTAGGAGTAGGATAGAGCTACGTAATAAAGTCCGAGAGTGACAGAGAGGTAGGTAGAAAGAAGAGAGTTTGGAATTTACATGAGCGGCCCATAAGAAAGAGAGAGAGAGAGAGTGACGTACGGTATAGAGTGTACGGGAAGGCCGCGAGATGACATCTGGCCAAATATTTAGGCGTCGGAACGATATATGTTTATGCTACCGAACTGCCTGGTTCTAATGTATATTTATCTTTCTTTTTCAGGTAAGTCAAGCGTGAAGTCTTGGCCGTTGCATCTAAAGGCCCTGCTATCGTCATCCATGGGAAACGCTCGTAAGACGACGACTTTCCAGACGGGTATAGCCAAATACAAAATTTATACTCGTCTTAAAGGGGGTGGAAAAAAAAGTATAAGTCGTACCGATTGGTACACGAAACGTTCGTTCGTTTACGAGGCCCTCTTGTTTCTTTGCTGTATTTTCGAATTTTTTTATTCGTGACTATACGATCTTTTTTTTACGATCTATTTATTTTGACTGGATCGTATATGATTTTTACTTGCATCCACGAGCACAGAATGGATTTACAGGATCGGCCGCGTACGCCGTCGAATTTATCGTTCACAGATAAAAGAGTGATTTTGAACTTACCCGATCCTCTTGTTCCCTCGCGTCAGCGTCAGCCTCCCGGTTTTTTTTTTTTTACTGAAACCAAAGAACAATGATATTCGAAAGTACGTATCTCGGTGGTAAAGTTACGAGAGAGGTAAATGCAGGAAGGCAGAGAAAAAAAAAGAGTAAAAATGTCGAAAGGAAAAAATTTTTCAAATATCCGTCCGACTCGTCTCGCCATTTCTCATTCGGGACATCCCGTGTAACCCGTGACTCGCCAGGTGGCGCGAAATAAATTCAACTTTAAACGACCGATAAAACACGAACTTCGGGCGTTTCGCGGACTCGTTTTTTCCGTCTCGTATTAACGCGACTCCGTCGTCTTTTGAAAAACTTCGAGATCCACCTTCTTAAAGCCGCGGGAGACTCGTCCTCCCGAGTCCAAGTGAAATCTCTGGCGCGATGGCAGGTAAGAGATAAAAAAAATAATAAAACAAGCGGAGACCAAGATTACGGCAAAATCTCAAGAATCGGATGAATTGGAAGAAGAAGAAAGAGAATTAAAAGAAAATAGTGGATAAGGCAAGTCGGCGAGAAAGGAGCGAGAGAAGAGAGACGCCTTACGTTATATAGTATCTAACTAGGTGGAATAGGGCAAGCTGCTGCTGCGTTACCGCTACGAGGGTAGATGAGTCAGGAATACTCGACGGTCGAGTAGAAGCAAAGTAATTATTCACATGCAGGGAAAAAGCGTGGAGAAAATAAGACAAGACAGAGATAACGTTACGTTAGGAAATAAAGCAACGAGCTGCAGTAAAAGAGAAGAGTGAGATAGCACGAGGAACTAAGGAGAGGAAGGGGAGGATACAGGTGAAGGGAGTGGGAGTCGTAAAGAGGGTACAGGGAAGAGAGAGAGAGAGAGAGAGAGAGAGAGAGAGAGAGAGAGAGAGATTAGAGACATTAAAGAGAAAGAGAGCTGGCACGAAGAGAAAGAAAAAAAAATGGACGAATAAGAAAAGTAAAGAGGCAAGGAAACGAAGAAGAATTCGGACTCAAAAGGAACGGTCACGTAAGAGCCACTGGCTCGGCAGGAACTAGGAGAAGAAGTACGAGAGGACGAAGAAAAAAAAAAAGAAGAGAAGGCAAGAGAAAAGAAGATAAAAGAAAGACCTCGCGAGACTCGTACCGTGGAAGAGCCATGGCCACTTGGGGATTGGGGGGTGGGTGGGGGGAGAGAGGGGGGGTGGGAGTGAAGAGTCCCTTGGTCTTTTTGCGCAAAATTTATTGCACTAAATGGTCCGCCCACGCTTGTTTCGTACGGACATGTGTGCCTGGCTTATATACAATACATACGTGTGTACATACAATATGTATATGTATATACACGTACGATATATATTTCAAGTTAAAAAAAATTTGTCAAAAAATCGTTGCCGATCATCTTCAACGCTGAACATCATTCCCGTCGCAAAGTCTTGATATCGGCTCGCGAATTTCCGCGAGGTGCCAATTTCGCGAGCGAAGAGGATAAAGAGGGAGAGAAAAAAGAATAAGAAAAAATGTAATGACAAAAGAAGGAATGCGAGCGCATTGCGGAGGACGGACACGCAACGCCAGTAAACCTGGATAAACTTGGTGGTATATACGTCATAACGGTTAGCATAATGGCGTGCTGGAATTTCGCAGTAACGCGAATCCCCTCGTAACGATGCTTTCGACGTTGAATTTTCAAAAGTACAGAAAATCGCTGCCTAAATCCACCCGACGCACTGGACGTATATCCAGGGCTTATTTTATTTTTTAATCAGTTCAACTAAAACAACGTCAAGATGCCCTGAGCATACTATGGCCATACAAACGGTCTAAATTACTCGAACGAAACCGTATCTCGCTCTGATCCATTCTTTCGTTACGTAACGTTTATCAGATTAGACAGGGACAACCGATAAGTAGTTCAAGCATCGATTTGGACTGTTCAAGTATTTTTTATCTCGCGCAAAATAGCATCGCGACTAGCTGATACGACCTACGTCCTGCTGCGCCACAATTCGTTCACGTTTCCATATGGATATGTATATAAGCACGAGTGTACCTGGAGTCGGAAAATAATTTGACCGTAAATAGCCGACGATCTTCGTAGTATCCCCAATAAATAAAGGCGGCTGTTATTCCCCCAGGTGCTTTCTAAAAGGAGGCTGCGACTGTACAGAGTAGAGAAGATGCGCGAGGGAATGCAAGAAGAGATAGGAGATGCCTGCAATAGCTCGGGATTAGTACGATTGCGCGGACGATAATCGAGTTGGTAGATATGCATATAAACGCTCATGTTTCCAAGCCACCAAACCGTGTTTCAGTTATCTACCGGGTGATCTTGCCAGATGCAAAAAACAATTGCAGCTGTAATAACGGCGCATTGAGATTTCGCATAGACCTGCAAATGGGGGATGTTGATGCGAAAGAAAGGCGGGTTTCGAGTTACGCAACGGGACGTGGTTATAATGGACAATTGATTTTGATTATCGGTTTTCGGTTTCATTGATCTGAGTGTGATAATGGGATTGATGAAAAGTTCATAAAATTATAAATAGTCATGTATAGGGTGTGTATATTGTATACGTAATAAATTTACAAGTGCATATATTAACGTGATACAGGGACATTCGGGACATTAATGAATGCCTCTTTTTTTGTTGCTGCTATAGGAAACAATAGGTCGGATATGTTATGTACGTAATACCGTCCGGACTTCAGCCGGCCTGATACTGGATTTTTTTTCGTACGGGATATGACGTGGTACGATTAACAGGAGAATGATAATGCACGGGGACAAAAACACTTGGGGGCTATTTTACGTGAAACAGGAAATTCCGTGAAACGGGGAAAGATTTGAGTTTTTTATGTTAATCGGTCATTGTCAAAGCTGGGATCAGTTTGACGTATTGACCGTACGTGTAATTTGCGTATAAGGAGTACGAACGGGTATTTTGAAGAATTTCCTTTTGAAAAAAAATTTTTAAATGCAATTTTTGAAAAACGTAAAGAACGTTTCGTCGCGCGTAAAATCGAGTAGAGTATCGCGTGCAGGAAGTTCACGACTCTACAACTCACAACCGGAAATAGCACTAAAACCAAAGTTCATCTTTGTTAGCATGAAGTAAGTAGATCGTGAAGGGTGCTCGTACAGAGTGCAGTCGTTTAAAACAGAGTTTCTGCACACGCGGTCTGCGGAATATTCTCGTTCAAGATTCTTACTTTTAATAGCGACACCCGGTACACGAGTGTGCAGAAGTTGAATATGTCATTAATGACTAATTGTAGCGATAATTAATTCAAGATGACCGGCCAAAAATGGGATTCGGTAAACAATAAAAAATTTTCCAAAAATTCCATTTCCGGGTAAAGTTAAAATTTTGATTTTCATTTCAAAAAATTTGTCATGTCAACCGCGTCACGTTGTATACGAAAAACTCAAGCACCGTCGCCACACCTAATATTTATTCATCCTCGGAGTAGCCCCTGACATCAACAATATTTTAAAGTCACAAATTCAAATCGATAATCGATACATTTTTTTATTGATTTTTTTCCCATTTCAAAATTTCAATCTAAGCGCGCCACCGTACTGCCGATTACCTTCGACGTGAATCGATAAATCGAACGTCTATCAGATCAGACCTCCGGCCTAACGTCAGACCGAATTAACGAACGTTATTATCATATCCATTTGTATTTGAACGCGAGACTAAGTAAAGTCGAACAGGTAGTCAGACTAAGATAATAACTCGTCCAAGAGGATGACTGGGCGCCGGTTTCCGTCCAAGAATGCCATACGTCGTCCGGCCAAGGATCGGCCCTAATGGCTCCAACAGATAAGCGCAGATATAACCGAACCGAAAGCGTTCGACTCTCCCAAGCAAGAACAGTCAGTATGGGTCAGGAGGTCGTCATCGAAGATACATTGAAGAAAATTCAAGATAAATCTCTCCCGTAGCCCCGTTTCCTCCGCTGAGATCCCGATCGAACGAAACCTACGCGGGAAATTTGAAATTCAAATAATTCAGAAAAAAAGTCCCATTAAATTTATCTAATTAGCACCCACCGGCCTTCCCCTTCCTAATTATGAAATCTAATTAAAAAAAGTAAATTTTCCTTCTCCGAAAATATCTCTGCCGTGCCAATCCCCCCCCATCCCACCCCATCCCACCCCCTCCCCCTACATTTTCAGTCAAATCATACGACTCCCAATTTGTCCCCGTCTCTCCGTAAACGTAACCCGCAATGAATTTTTCGTTTCAAGGCCATTTCAACGAACCCTTCTACACAGCTATCCCAGCGAAGCCTGTACTCGAAGCCGCGAGTCCGTACTGCGGGTTAATCTATGTTCCGATTGTATCTGCTCATTGGGTTACGAAGTACCGGGGCACGGCGCCTCGGACATTAACTGCTGTTGTTACTGGCTGCACCGATCTCAGATACGAGTTTCAGGCGCATTCGCCTTGTCGTGTGTGTTTGCACGAGAGCAACCGAGTCCTGATCGATAGAAACGAAATAGCAAGGCAATCCGAGCGGAGTCGAGCGAATTCGAAAAATCAGTAAGAGTTAAGGACTAACGTAAATGAAAAAAAAAATAAAAAAAAATAAATTAGAAAGAGAGTCCCAAATCGATCCGAGGAAAGTCAAGCAGATCCAAGAACAGTTCTCGAGTTTCGTGGGTGTCGTCAGAGAGCTACGAGAGAAAAAGAAATTCAGATAATATAAAAAAAAAAGATAAAAAGAAAACTCAATCTACCCAAGAGAGACTCTCGGGACGAAGTCCTGCTAGTGATTGGATTCAAGTAGCGGTAAGTCGCACGCGGGACTCATTTCCTTCTCGTGCTCGGACTTTGGGGATGAGATTAATCGTAGCTTATTGCCAACCAGGGGGTGTCCCGACCTCGTTGCGATACCCGTGCGCTGCAAACTTCCTCTGCGGTCCATCCTCTTGCGCTCGAGGAGCCGAGCAATGGGGGGGCACGGCCGAGGTGCAGGAAGGAAGGAAGACCAGCAGCGGTGGCCATTAGTACCGGACAAGGGTTTGGTCTGGTACGTAAAGAGCGAAAGAGCAAAAGAGAAGGAGGGTAGGAAGCGAAAAGGGACGTGTTTGCAGCAGGGAGTTAAAATGTTGAGGAGGAAGTCGAGCTGCGGAGCATCGGAGTGGGGAGAAAACGCCGTTGGGGAAGGCGAACGGTTAATTACAAATTCCCCATGGTAATCGGGGGGGAAGGACCCGACAGGCATTTAGTGGTGGCTCCTCGAGCCCCTCCCCACTCCCCGTACTTCTCCCTCTCCTCATCCCCACTTGTTAGCCGGTTTGGCCCCACCCTTTATCTGCAGTCAGCTACATACCTGACTTTATTTCGTTTTTACGGTCGTATCCTAAACGTATTTCAGTGTTTCGATTAATGAGAAGAAGATAAGGTTGCCGGTAGCGAGGAGGGGCCGGGGACGCGGGGGAGGAAGAAGGGAGAGAGGGGGAAGAGTCGGCTAGTCCTGTGCATTGATACACGGCGACAAACAAAGGTTGGGCTCCTCTTGGGCCGGAGGCTACCGCCGCGGCGAGATACACCGGTTTCTCCCTTTTTTTTTTCTTTCTTCTTCTCTCTCTCTCTCTATCTTCTACGGTAACGCAGTCTCTCTCCGTCGAATCTATTTCTCTCGTGATACGCCGCTCTTACCGTTTTCCTCGCTAGGTTCTCCCTGTAGCCGGCACGTAATTGCAATATCATTAATTAACTACAGCCCGTGGTTAGTTCGTTTTGCGACACTTTTTACGGGGCGACAGTCAGAGCCGAGAGTCGATGCCGAGAAGGAAACGACAAAGAGAGGAGGAAGGATAGAGAAGGAGAGAGAGGAGTCTTACGAAGGTCTCTCTCGTGGTTGACTGGTCTGCTACGCGGCTGCCTGCCAGTTCAGGTTGGCCTCTCTTATCTCCTGTAAGATTCCTGGGCTTTAATTGCACTAGTCTACCGTTCCTTCGAATCCGTCCTCATCCTCGTCGTCTCCTATCATCCTCGCCTTGCCGCCTTCGATTCCTGAGACTGCCCGGTGTGTGTCCAAGAAGTAAAAGCTAGGCAGGGACTGGGCCCAGGACGTCGATAGACAGCACTGGAAATCATCGATCCACCGGCTGTTAGGAGAGAACGATCCCGGCTGTACGTCATGTGCCAGGAATGATCGACCAGGAGTGGTTAGGATCGTCATAATTTCAACGAGATTCTGTTTTCTCAAGAGAGCCGTCGAAATTGGCGTGAACCGTCGGGCTCGTTACGTCTGGGCGCCATAGACAATGGGTATATAGAAATACGTAGAATAAGAAAAGCAATGCCGACACGCGATGTCGTAATTAGGTTCGTCCGAGTGCAAGGATACGTCGTACAAGAGTTTGCGGAGTTAGAGGAAAAATTAAAGAAATAAAAAGAAGATCACGTAAAACTCGAAACGCCAAAACTCCCACGACTTGTCTCGAGGTTAAGGCCGGGTACAGCACTCGGTTAGCGTATGTAATAATTATGTACGCTGTACGCGTGTATACGTTGCTTTCATCGCGTTACCGATTATTCCGAAGATCCTCCGGTAAGTGTGTGTATTAGCATACGTATGCGTATACGAGGACGATAACGTTTACGCAATTTTCTTTTCTTATTCTTCTACGTACACCGAGCGCGGAAGGTGAGTCAGTAAGACGGGATACGTCACTCCGTCCTCCATGATTGTCCGAATTGTCAAAAGGGTGTAAAACATACATAATGCATCGTAGGATTATACAAAGGCGTATACGGCGCACGCCCGCCATTACGGATGTATGTATGCAAATACCAGGGGCACCCCTTACATTTAAATATCTGAAATATAGAATTTCCACGGGGCGCGCCTAACGACTTTTCAAAGTTCACGTTTGAACTCTCGCGATTTTGAGTTCGTACAGTCTCGCCGAGAACCAGCAGTCCCCCTTTCGTGTGAGTGACCCCCCTAGTATACCCCCCCTGCGCAATGAAATTTCATGGAAAATTCTTTGTCTCAGAAGAATTCCAAATTCACGCGATGTCGGTACGATCTTGCCGAGTATCGATAGTCCGGATCGATCCTTTCTCGATTTTAAATCGATAAGTGATTTCGATAATCGAACGTTCGAAGACGCAACAAAAACGTTCCAGAACGTTCTCGATGCTGTTAAATATCAGTCAGCCCCGACAGTCCCATTGTATAACCTAAATTGTCTATGATTAAGTAAACGGGAGCGGGTTAAAATATGGTACAAGGAGCTTGGAACTTGGAACGGGTGTGTCGAGAAACACGGAAGACGTTATGGCCCTGGCACATGCACGTTCGATCCAATCTGGCACCGCACCTTCGCACGGACTAATAATTAGACACTCGTGTGCAACTCTACGCTGGCTTTGCCGCAGGTATATCCCGAGCGTCTAATTTCCGCGCATGCGCGCAACGTACTCGGGAATATAGGTTAGTTCGCCTTTCAATCCTTAATCAGTGCACAAAGCAGCGACAATTTTACCATGTGAAAATCAATATCCAATGCGATCCATGGACTCGTCTACGTAGTTACATGAAAACATAGCAGGTGGCAGGTCGATCGCATCGTCAAGAAGTCAGCCGTGCTTCTCGTTTGTAGGTTAAAAATCGGCCAAGTATCCTTTTACGAACGTATTATCGATAATCGCCACGCGGTCGTTCATAGTCTGCAAACTTCACGTCGTAATGCAACGAGGAATGGTCTTTCCGAGTGTTGCTAATGCAAGCTTAAATAAAAGATCGCATTAAACGTATCCGGCCAAGTCGAGTCCGATAACAGGTACCTATTAATCCTGACGATCCCAAGTAAAAGGTTGGATATTTATTTCCCTCTCGAAAAAAAGGATGTCAAACTTGTTAAAAAAATTATTTAGCTTGGTCAACGTGACGTCATGACCCGCACACATGTATTCCATGCAAACACGACCTGTCGTACTTAATCCCACGTCTATACGAGACACCCGAGCTAGCGAGGCGCGAAAATTCAAAAGTGAAATTCAAACTCGACTGGCAGACTACCGCTATCCCTGTAATACTTTGACTTTATGCACGGCATAAAATGCTGAGTGAATTTTCACGATCGTCTGTCGCTACGATGCGAAAAAGCTAAGGCCACGGCGAAGAACTATCCTCCCCAGGGGCTTATCTTAACCCCGATAGAATCCTTGCTCGACATTTTGTCGTTCCTGAAATTCACAGTATGCCGATGTCGGGCAGCCCCGGGGCTTGGCTGTTCTACACGCATCATTCGGAATTGCGACGTTACGAAGAAAACGAAGGTGGCTCGTAGTGAGAATATCGAGTGTAATATTTTCCCCGACAATCTTGGTAGCGAAATACGGTATAATGGTTATAAGCCCGATATGTGTCTGGTACGGATACACTTGGCAGGGGATGAAAAAAAAAGATATCAAGGGGAGAGTAGACTTTAACGAAGATAATTGTAACTATAGAAATATTTCTTTTCGAAAAATATAATGATAATGAGGAACATTCAGAGAGAGCAAACAACGCGGGACCGCCTGCTGATAAATTATTTCAATTTGGCATCAAGCATACGGCGTACCAGCGTTATGTGTATACCTATAAACAAACTTGTATCAGCCCATAATAAAAGTTGTTCATTGCTCAGGCACGTGGTTCGAAACGTAACGTACAGCGACTTGACTATAATTGTAAATTCCTCCGTGAAACACGAGTAATTACGAATAATTTGAGAGAAAACATTATAATGCATTCGAGCTTGAAATATTTCAAGCTTTAATTAAAATCCCTAATCATACCTAACATGCCATACGTATGGTAATGTAGATACAGCTATCGTAATCAAGTATTAATAATCCAAAATTTAAGATCGTTACCCGTCGACCAAAATCCACGCTTGATCTTTCTAAATTAGTATGCTGTAGCGCGATAAAAAAAGAAAATGTCCATGGATGAATTTTTTAATCCAACCATCGTCCCGGTGACCCAAGAGCTGAGGTGGCAAAGCGTTCCCAGTCCGGTACCCCGTTATTCGCGTCGATCTGAACCCGTGGACTTGGACCGTGAAGATTCGTAGAGAAAAAAGAAAAGATAAAGAGAGATAAGAAGAGGAAGAAGAAAAAGAGGCCAAGATAGAAGAGAAGCGGATAAAAGTATAAGATGAGAGAGTATCCCTAAAATGAGAAGAGAGAGCGGAGGGGATGAGCCATCTATTGCCGTAGGTCCGGAGGAGAAGACTTGGCTGTTATGGATGGCGGCGGAGGTTGCGGCGGCGGCGGCGGCGGAGACGCCAGTAGGTGTAACGTCGTGGGCTAGGCAAGCGAGGTGCTGCCTTTGCCGCATAATGGATGACTTCCTAACGACACTTTAAGGTAGTTCACACTGCGCGTCAGCCAGTGTTTCTTCTCTGGTAAACCTTCTCCCTCTCAGTCACGAGTAGTAGGAGCAGCGCGCGAGTGAAAAATAATAGATTTTCTTGCAGGAATCCGACGTCGCTGTCCTCCGATAACGAGTTAAATATTCCGCGCCGTTAAGAGCCAATTCAACGGACCCTGCGAAGGCGCAAGCCCCCCCGGGTGATCAATGATCCTAGTCAAAGAAGAGCGATCTATGCTTGCGATCGCATTTTCATGATATCGCGAGACGCCATCTTCTTTCGCGATTCCTTTCAATCCCCAGAGTAAATGTGTACATACATATACATATGTGTGTGTGTATATATATATATATACTGATATCCGTACTATATCATAGCTACATAAGTATACGCCCTTTGGAAGGGGTTCCAAAGGTTTCTTGATTCGAAAGGCGGATATCGATTGGATCAGGATGGACGTTTCTGACGTGGAACAATCCTAACCTCACTCTCCGGGGATACTTTTTTTTTCTATTCAGTTCTCGCAGCCTACCAGGAGATAGAGGTTACACTTCGTTAAAAGAACCCGTTTCCGTATCGAGTTCAACCGTTTGATCTTCCCTAACTAATCATACTCCGAAAATCCCCCGGCTTCTAGAACGTCATGAGGTTTCGACGCGAGCGACGATCGCAGCGCCGCGTATCGTCCAAAGTCTGGTACTAAGACTCCGAACGCCATAGGAGAATCGCGTCTTTAACGTAACCACCACGTATTTTGTCATGGGTATATCTCGTATTCTTATCCTCGTCCGACTTTCTTTATCTCCTCCCCTCCTGTCCTCCTTTACCATTTTTATCCTTGCTCCTTGCTCACTTACGGTAATATAGGGTAGAGAACGACGGCCGACCAGACCTCCGCCATGCATCAAGTATTTTTCTTGCACTCGAAGCGTCGCGAGACGTCGTGCCTCAGGATTCTCGAAAGATATATTCGCCAGCGAATGACGTAAGGTCGACCTGATCTCCTTATTCTCCAGTTTTATAAGGCGCGCACGGTTTCCGTCATTTCAACGTGAGAAATCTGTCATTGCCAGGAATCTCATTGTAGCCGATTAGGAGAAAGAATTTTTGAACTCTTGAAATGGCATCGTCCGTCTCTCTCTCTCTCTCTCTCTCTCTCTCTCTCTCTCTCTCTCTCTCTCTCTCTCTCTCTCTCTCTCTCTCTCT
>JARQTI010000067.1:0-23684 GCA_030142655.1 Trachelus tabidus
AAGCCAATTGAGGGCATCATAAGCCCTCAGTTTCGACTATGAAACGCATCCGTGAAATAAGTGAGCCAACGAGGGTCTCTTTTCCCTTGAGGGACGACTTACGGGCGATAGAGTGCTTTCCATTTACTGGCGACTGGAGTCGACTTGTGTCGCCGAAAGTGCTTTCCATTTGATTTGTGTCGCCGTGTGTCGCCGACTCCGGAAGACTCTGTTAGATGGGTGAGTTTATGAGAGTCGATACGAGTCAACACAAAAGTCATGTAAATGGAAAGCACCCAGCATTGACACAGGCTTAATTTCCACCGTGTAGAGTTTAAACAGAGTTAAGCAGCCTTATTGGACAATTCCATTCAACTCCTGTACGTGACTGGTTAACTCTGTGTACATTTTGCAAGGTGGAATAATATCCAGTTTTTTCACCAATTAAAATGTAACCTCTGGATAAATTCCCAACTAACCAATCATTTTCATGCTTTAGGAGTTCATTCGCAGATTCAATTTTAACCGAAGACGAAGAAAGGCCATAAGCCAGTGGGTCAGTTTCCATCGTGCAGGTTTAAACAGAGTTAACCAATCACTTGTAGGAGTTGAATGGAATTGACCAATGAGGCCTCTAAACTTTGTGTAAACTCTGCGCGGTGGAAACTAAGCCAATATAAGTTGACTAATTGGAAAGTCCCCCTAATGGTGAGAAAATTTCCAATGACGCCTTCCGGCATCAGCTCCCACTTTCTTTCACTCTTGTATACCCTTTTCCGGTAGGGTGAGAAGATGACGGGCTTCAGTGAAAAGGTTTGTAGTCAAAGTTTTACAGTTTTTAGTGTAAAAGAAAACGCGAAATTGAACAAAGTTCGTGTTAATGAAATCGTAAAAACTGCTGCAAGGATTTTTACTTCCACTTTTTGTTATTCCGATGTATTAATAAGATAATTGGTGAATCGACTCATGTTCCACAAGGCACACGTGTTTGCATTGAAATGTAATAGTCTTCCGTTCTTTCCAGCTTGATTCTTACATCTTTCTCAATTCTAGTGGCTGAGAATGGTTTAGTTTGTCAAGAATCATATGAAAACTTATATTTTAGTTGCAAGTGTAAAATGACAATGACGCTGACACATCGGTATCACTTTGTTACAGTACTTAGGGAAGTAACAAATACATACGTATTTTGAAATATGCTTTGTTTAAAAACGAACAGTATGCACTACTTTTAATATATTGTTCTAAGAATTCTTACAAAAATGCAGTAAATATTTAAATTTGGTTAAATAATAAACGATAATATTTATGCATTTTCAGCTAATCATTGGAAATTTTGCAATTTAACTAAGAGAATCATTTGTATGATATATTTTTATTTTTCAGCCAATACTGATAGATGGCCGTGGCCATTTACTTGGTCGCTTAGCAGCTATTATTGCTAAAACAATTCTACAGGGCAATAAAGTCATCGTTGTTCGTAGCGAGCAGCTTAATATTTCTGGAAACTTTTTCAGGTATGTAATAATATTTTTATTGTACCGCAATCTGAACATTTTACAGGAGGGAGACTGTGGTCACAGTCTGCAAAGAAGAAACATTCAAAATGGGAGGCTGTAATATCAGTTACATGATAGATAGCAGAAAGTACTATATTCTGTGACTTTAAGGGAACTTGTGTTTTATTTCATTTCATTTTTTTGTAATTTATTACATAATTGACTAGCATGCTAAATGAAATTGGATTTCTCCATTACATATTCAAAATCATGAAAAATTGCACCTACCTGCAAAGTATTAATATGTTTGGTAACATGATTAACAATATTCTTACCTACATTATTTGATGTATAATGAAACTTATTTATATTATGATTTTATTTGCTAATATTGCTATTCATTGCCATTTAAGTAGATAGATTATTAAAAACTATTTATTAAATTTCAGAAACAAGCTGAAGTTCATGTCTTTTCTTCGTAAGAGGTGCAATGTGAACCCAGCACGTGGTCCTTTCCATTTCCGTGCACCCAGTAAGATTCTGTGGAAAACAGTGCGTGGTATGTTATATCTTCTTATGTATACATTTTCAATAAATTTTGATTACAAACTGTGATTACAACATTCTTACCTACATTATTTGATAATGCCATGAAACTGCCTATTTCAATGAGTCTTCATATCTAATAAATTTATTCTACTATATATATATGTAGTATGTTGTTACATTTTTTTCTTCATTTTTTTTTTTAGGAATGGTTCCACATAAAACACAGAGGGGCAAGGATGCTCTTAGGAGACTAAAGGTGTATGAAGGATGCCCACCACCTTATGACCGTAGGAAACGCGTTGTTGTCCCAGGAGCTATGAGAGTAATGTGCCTGAAACCTGGCAGGAAGGTAACACATTTTTGCATGACAAATTTATCCCAATACAAGTTATTAAATGCCATAATAGTAATTTATCTAATTTTCTACAATGTTTACATTTTTTTCTTTTTTCTCCCCAGTATTGCCATGTTGGTCGTTTATCGCATGAAGTTGGCTGGAAATATAAGGCTGTGGTGCGTACTCTTGAGAACAAGAGACGCGTCAGATCTATTTTGGAGGTACAAAAGAGGAACAAGCTTAAGGTAACTGACTATTATATTTTAAATTTATTTAAACTCAACCACTCAGATTTTTTATTAACCTTTAGAAAGCCGGTATTTTCGCCCAAAATGAGTGGTTTTTTATGCTAAAAATTAATATATATAATAAAAGAAAATATAGTGTGTTTGTGCGTGTAGTTTCATCCCCACACCAACCCCTCGAGCCCCATGAGGGTTATAGGGTGTGTGGTAGCACACCATCCCCCCCCATCAAACTAGTTTATGTTGTGCAACAGAATATCATTTCAGGATGTTGAGAAAATTCTGTTTTTCATACAACGTCTTTCCCGTTGTGAAGCTAAACGTACTTTTCGCTTCTCATTTGATGCATTTCTTTGCTGTCTAGAAAGTTCCAGAAAATTCGATAGAATTCTATAGAAACTGCAAAAAATTCTAGAAAGATCCAAAAGAAATTTAGAAAGATGTGGAAAATTAAATAGAAATTCATACAATGTTCTAGAAAATTGCAGAAAATTCGATAGAAATTCATAAAATGTCCCAGAGGGTTCTAGAAAGTTCCAATAAAATTGGAAGAAATTTCATATAATGTTCTGGAACATTCTAGAAAGTTCTAGAAAATTCATTGAACAAAGTGAGGTCAATTTGCTAATTTATAAATAAATAAACAAGACATTGCGCGAAATCTGGGTTTCTTCAGGAACCGAAATGGTCCGGTACAGTCTTCTAAAGGTTAAGCCCTTCATGGGATATAATCTTATTCAATGATGGTTAATGGTAATTTGCGACTGAAGATGGTACTCCATCAGTGTTGAAAATTTTTACTGAGATTATTATTATATAAAATGTATTGTTCATGTTATTTTCGACCATATTAATACTTTATTTGTAATATTCTTTTTGTAGAAACTCACCAAACAGGCTGGTGAATCTGTTGCAAAGACCACGGCACCATACACAAAAATTATCAATAATTTTGGATACAATTAATATCGTGTATTATAAGAGGAAAATAAAACCTTGTCCACTCTAAAAACTGTTTATTTAGCCCTATAATGAAAAATTTCATATCCGAAAGAAGAATGCATTTCTTACATTGTACAAATAGATTATTATTGAATCATGTAACAAAATACAATTTTTCAGTATTTTATTCTATCATACTACATATCTATTGTATCAATTGTTACGAAAACAGTACCCGCTTTGTCATTATCTTCATCATCGTGAATCTCATGTTGCTCCTCATCGTCCGAACTTGATGCAGACGAACTCGAACCTTTTTCAATATTCGAACGATAATTACCTGCATTAACAGGGACACCGCCCAAACTATGCGATCCAAATAGTTCAAGTAGTCGCTCGGCAGCGTGTTGAGCCTGGACTTTCTGAAGTCTATCTGCTTGTTCCATTTGAAGCTTCAATGATTCCTGTAAATCCAACAATTTTCCAATACCATGAACTGTAAATGGTGGTGTGGCAGCAGTCACTTCCCAGTGCTTGTGCTTTTTCCGTTCTTTCTCCTTTGCAGGATCATGTACATTGCTCTTCGTTGTTTTATACGGTTTAAAAGGTTCCCGTTTCTTTTGTTCATGTGGCTCCTCTGGTCTTTCAACTTTGTTCACAATATAGTCCACATGCTTTATGTTGAGATGTTCTGCTTTCTTAAACGATTCTATTCCCTCCAGATCCTCATCTGTTATTAAACTCTCAGCAGGTGCCAACTGTATTATTTTCCTTTTGTGAGTACCGCTACCTGTTGGCTATTCAGTAAATTTAATACAAAAAGAAAAACTTAGTATATATAGATAAATATCCCTATTTGTTTGCATTAGTTCATATTTTTCAGTAAAAAAAAAGTACCATGAAAATAATTTACCTGTGCAAGAATTTTCAGAGGATCATCTTCATCGTCACTATCCAATTCTGCAACCTTCATTTCAGCAGATTTTTCTGTATAGGTACCTCTCCATTCCATTTCGTTCATTGCCACTTTACCTTCGGCAGCAATGTTGAGTCTTGATAAAAGTTTGGCAGCATTCTCAACATCATTTCTGTGTTTAAGTTCTACAATAATCTTGTTTCGGAAGTTTGTAATTTTTTGTCCCTTATCAGGTAGTTTGGCTATGAAAGTTCTGTAGAGTAAAAGAAACAAAGGGGTATTAAAGTTTTTATTCCTAACATTTATAATACTTACTTATTAAGCAGAAGTTTTGTTTGTCTCT
The DNA here is from genome assembly GCA_030142655.1 of Trachelus tabidus. Lineage (NCBI taxonomy): Eukaryota > Metazoa > Arthropoda > Insecta > Hymenoptera > Cephidae > Trachelus > Trachelus tabidus. Next base: position 4,811 of record JARQTI010000067.1, read on the forward strand.
GTAAAAGTTCTTCAAGCTCAAATTTTGTTTTCGTGCTAAGATCATCAATATAACCCACATGTTCCTTTTTAGATGGTGGAGGAATGTCCCCAGGGATTTTGTTAATTATTTTATCCTGATACATATTTCCTCATTGAAATGAAAATCTTTTTCGAAGACATTCATACGCTATGGATTCACATCATCGACATAGGTTCACTGGATTCACATAGCAAGTGCTCCAAAATAGGAACATACCAACCTGTCTAGAGTGGTCCAAAGTCAATTGCACCACGATACAAATAGACGAGGTATAGCCACTAGCGAACGTATTTTAATCCGCTTCGCGCTGGTCCAATGACGTCACATTCGAAGCGAACACGATGCCACTACATGCAACAACGCCACTGCGACAGAACTCTCAATTTAAATGGTTCGCATTTCGAAGTTGTCGAGAGGTGCTGCCCCCTGTAATTGAGTTTAAATTTACTTCTAATTCATTTACCACTAGTTTATACTATAGTAGCACAACGATAGCGAATCAGTTTAATAATGATAGAACCGCAAGTTCGATCCCCTATAATGGACTTACTACTTTTATTATATTGAAATTATTTAATTTAATTTATATAATACCTTGACACGATATTTCATAAAGCAAATGTTTATATGAACACGCAATACTTATAGGAGATACATATATGATACAAAAAAAAGTATATAAATCTCTTAATTAAAATGAAGGCACGCATAAAAGAATTTTTTCGTACATTATAAGTCTGTAAAATCTAGTGAAAGTTTAAAGAAGACGATACACAGATATTCTATCCCTATGCTTTTCACGTTGATTAATTGACAAAGGGATATCTAATGTTTACGAGAAAAATACTTCCATGCTCCATCAAAATAATTTCATATATGTTATGTGATCAAGTATTTCAGAATTGAATGTTCTTTGGTGTAAGCTTGAATTGCGACGAACGTTTGGCGTGGTTTGGCGCCAAATCTAGCTCGGAAATAAGCGATGTAAAGCTAATATTTCATGCATGCGACCGCGACAATTGTCGCGCGACGAAATGACGCAAAAATGAAGAATTCCGTCGCGTCTATGAAACATGGCTCCACGTGCGTCTATATTGCAGCTTCGTTGGATATGGTCGCATACAAGATAGAATTCTGTTCGACAGTGTGTCGCCGGCACACGGCGACACAAATCAAGTGGAAAGCATTTTTGGCGACACAAGTCGACTTGAGTTAACTTGTACCAATAAATGGAAAGCACCAATTATATCATGGGCTCCATGATATAAATATACAACCTTATAAAAACGACAAGAAAATATTTAGCAGTCTTCGAAATAAAATATATGTGCCACTATTGTAGGTTATGTTATGTTTGCTTAGTCTTCCCCGTGCGCACGGCTTTATTCCAGCTTCAACTTTTTCAAAGACTGTACAGTGTGTGATAAAGACAGGCTGTTACATTTACCTGTGTTCTTCCTATCTCTCTTTGCGCGGTTCCTACCTCTGCCGTTCGAATTCCAGTATGGGCTTAGTTTTCACCGTGCAGAGTTTACACAAAGTTTAGAGGCCTCATTGGTCAATTTCATTCAATTTCTATAAGTGATTGGTTAATTCTGTTTAAACTCTGCATAGTGGAAACTAAGTCATGGTTAGAGTTCAGTGAGTCAAACTGGCTGATAAAAGCTTCAATAAAAGTTGGTTGCCCTGAGTCGCATTGAATGGAAAATTGATGAGCTGTGAGCACCTGCAGTGCGTGTTTTGTGTTGTGCCGTGAGTGATATTTTGACTACTTTCAGGCAATATTCTAAAGTGCCTGACAATTGAAATGATCACACTAAGCGTATAATTCTGCAAAAATATATAAAGTGTATATTAATTGCAGTTGGCAGTTTTATAAGAAAATAGAAGTGGTTTGGTAGTGATTAATGCTTGAGCATTTACATTAATTCTGCGAATATTTAAGCTGCAAGTTTACGTGATGGCAGATTTCGATGCAATTTACGAAGAGGAAGACGAGAACGAACAGAATTTGGAAGATCATTACGTGACCATGGTACCGGATCCTATAGTCATACGTGGAGCTGGTAACATGACGGTGTATGTATGCTTTGTCCGTTATTTTTCCGTCGCTTCGAAATATTCCGTATCCCGGAACGGTCTCCTTAGTATGAAATGACCTCTAATGAACAACGAATGAAAGTATAGAGCGCCAAAAATTGCGTGTCACGTTTTTTAAAACCGGAATGCCTTAAAACCTTAATGCTTTAACGCGCTTTACATTGTATGATACTAATGTATACGCTTGTTAAAGAACGTCTGTACATTGATTACTGAAATTAATCCTCTGAGCATTAAGTTTTTTCTTCATGGGTAAGTTCTAATGCGGGGTTTAACGCAGTCAGCGCGTTGGAGCGCGCATTCAGAAGATTATTTATAGCTTTATATGATATACATATAATGTATTATGGCATCTAAGTATGGTTTATGAAAAAGATATATTGCATGTATTTTTTTATATCTAGATTTGGTCTGAGTAATAAATTCGAGTCTGAATTTCCCAATGGCCTGGTGTCCCGAGTTGCTCCAGAAGAATTCAAGGCTACTGTAATGAGAGTCAATAGTGTACTGAAGAAAACCTTGCCAGTCAATGTCAAATGGCTCTTTTGTGGCTGTGTTTGTTGTTGCTGTACATTGGGATGCTCTCTTTGGCCAGTAGTGTGTCTCAGTAAAAGGGTAATACATTATTGTGCTTTTTATCATTGCAAATTATATATATATTTTTTGGAACTGATCTGATAAGCACAATAATTTTAAATTACTGAAAACTTTTTTTAAATTTCAGACACAGCATTCATTAAACAAGTTGTTGGAATGGGAGAACAGCAGACTGTATCATAAATTGGGTTTACATTGGCGATTAACAAAGCAAAGATGTGATAGCTCATCTATGATGGAATATGTAAGTTTTATTATGAAATTATGTGATATTAGTAATCAGTGGATTGTTTTTGTGTAATTTGCAGGTTCTCTTAGTCGAATTTATTCCTAAAATACCAATATACAGACCTGACTAAAACAAAAATGTGATTTGAGCTTCCTTTCTCTTTTATCATCAGAAAGGAAGTAGCATAAGTTTTAGTTGGGTAATGTACAATTAATAATGAAAGTGTACATGGTGCTCGATATAAATAACATACAGGAACAAAAACAAAATAAAGGGAAACGTCTTGAAGAGTATTTTTGTAAATACGACGTCTATTAAAGCACAGTACAATAACAGCGCAGCAATCAATTTGACTATTGTTACTATCGTCTCAAGAGTATCTGATGTATAGATACTGATATTGATTGCACTAAGCTAGACCTACTATATTGATTTTTGCAAAAACTGGACAAAAAATGCAAAATCAAGAGGATATAATACCGACCTAACATTTATTTTGGAATTAACTGCAAGAGATTTTTTAATTCTACAAAAAATATGACTCATGGCACACGTACCGTCACATGCGTTATTATGTATAATAATTATAAATGATATCCCATGCAAGTCATTTATTATTTGGTACACAGGAAAATCCAATCACATTGGTGCCGCTCATTACATAACATCACGTCAGTTCACTTTCCATGCAAATATAATCATTATTTAGGAAAAACAATTTAATTCTACTATCATGTATTACAGCTATGGAGTACATACACGTTAAAAGCGAGTAATTAAAGTTTAAAGTCTCAGGTAAGAAATTAATCTGATTCAGTACAACGAACATAAGGAGTAGATAATAATTTTAAAAAACGTGATGAAGACGTAAAAAAAATTCGTTGAACGGCCGATAGGCAACGCGAATTGTTAGCGTGTACAAGCATAAGTATAGATTTTATTTTGCGTGTAGGTTAATTTCTTACCCTGGTGATATTAGATAATACGCAACGTAATATTTAAATTTTACATTTCAGTATAACGTTAACGATGAATGTTTTAATAAAATAACGATTGCTAAGGTCTTGCAATTAGATGGCAAACAAATGTTATCAGGATTCGACCAAAAATATCACTACGGCCTAGCATCCTCTGTTATTGTATCATCTTCATGCCATGTCATTAGAAATATTTCCTCTCCTCCTGACTATTTTTATCGAAAAGTATGCAAAACCTCCGATAAGTGGTATTTTTGGGCGCAGTCTTATACGATTTTGCATGATTCTCTTTAACTCTCGACAGTTTTCCTCCAAATATTAACTACACAGATTATAACGCATGATTTTTGCATATTCCAGAGTAAATTTTAGTTTCAGTCTCTCGAAAAATGTGTTATATTTTAAATTTCTGATTGGCAGGCTGTGATGAGAATATAAGACTAGCCTTAAATTTACGTATTTTTGAAGATACATGTAAACCATTCAAAGGAATACAAATAGTACTTAGTATTGGTAATCGCGAAAAATATGCCCATTACCTTTGACTGAAATTGTTATTCATATTTACCACTATCTAGAGTCGAGTCCACTATTATTAATGTCCTTTGGAAATTACACGAACCTTACATGTAAATTATATTTGATCTTTCATTAACTTTCACGTGAAGGAGGAAAACTTTCAGTATATGGTACCATACATGACGATACAATATCGTAATTAACGATCTTGAGGGAGTATGTACTTTTGTAATGCTTTACCTTTGTTGCCTTTGCGTATGAAGAATAACTAAATTAAAGATGCGTTAGTTGTATTTGTAACAAGATGTTAGCAAAGGATCATCTTGTATTAATAAAGTTTTGTATCTCTAAGAATCGCGAGTATAGATGATTATGTGGCTAATCATATCGTACTAATAAGTCGTATAGTTGTGTTAAAAATAGGATTTCCTCAATCTCACAGTTTGCTTGCATAATCTGAAGAAAATATAGAACGTAAATGGGCAACATTTTCAATTTTGTTTTTGTCTGATGCTCGTAGTGGAAATCTGCAGAAAACGTACACAAATATATTCAGTCGACAATGTGCAAAGCTATGTAATACATAGTGATTTCATTTTTTGGCTATGGGATGTATGCAATACCTATTTTTTGAGTCAAAGCCAATGTATAGCGTTTTCCCACGTTTTACAGATTAGATTACGTAACTATTTTTTATTTGTGTGATATTGCTATAAGAAACAGTTTTTTCCTCGGTCAAGCATCACTAAGATATTTCCACATATTGGGCGCGACGAATACAATATTTATAATTAATATTAAAATAAAGAAATAAATTAATACAAAGTTTTGCTGTAATGATGCATACTCAAAGTAAAAATATTTGAACTAATATTTTAAACAGAATGACTTGCCATTACTACAAACAGATAATCATTCTTACACCAGATTTAAATTGATTGACATATCACATAAATGAAAAACTGTTTGGTTTCTACAATACTGATGCGAGGGAATATTTAAAACGGCTGTCATATCGTGTCACGTTGTATTTGATTAGAGTAATGTTATGATCTGCTAATGAATTTCATCTTATATCAAACTGGGTGCTCTTCGATAGTTATAAAATTAACATTGAACACAAATAATGCATAATAGCGTGTTAAATCAATTCATGCGATATACAGCACGTTGCAACAATTTTAGAGAAATCGGTTGCGCGCGAAAGTTATATAATAGTCGCACATTAAAATTAAAGTAGGATCCATGAAACATGTAGCGATCATTGTTCTGGAACCTGTCACACGATTGTTTACATTTAACATAAAATATACAAAGAGCGGTTCCTAAGAAAATTGTACATATGTAGTATTATTGCTCTTATATTCACAAGGCTGTTACACACCATGTTCATAGCGATTTAATACAGAAATTATCATCGGAATTGCTTGTAAGTTGTGTCGAACTTTTTGACACTGGCACACAGCTATTTCACGAAAGACATAAGTACACAACAATAAACAAAAGAATTGCGAATATATATACACGTGCTGATTATTCATTGTAGTTCCGGGATTGAATTACCTTAATGTAGTAATAACAATCCACTACTTTAATGAGAGAGCATAATAGATTCTAAAAGAAAACAGTACACAAGACGTATAACTTCGGCTTATTAGGGGAATATTCCACTTTTATCGGTATACCTACTATCGTCAATGGTTTGTCTAACGTTAATGATATCGTGAGTTGCCTTTTTTTATTTGACGGTGTAACACTTCTTAAATATTTACGAGATTGAGCAAACTTCCGTGACGTTACAGAATAAACCTTTCTCCACAAGAGTCTTTCATAATAATTATAATCTGAAAATATGCTTGGTTAAATATTTGTAGAGACTTTTTTAGCTGGTTTTGCTTCTGAATAGTTTATTCCGTCCTGCTTACTCACCTCGATTCATTTCCTACGAAGAACCATAGTGTGTATTGAACTCAGATTTTATGAATATCGACGTTCAATCGCGAATCAGTTCTCTGCTGGTGAGCTACCGGAAAAAAGTTTGCGAGAATAATAGGAAAAGAGAATACACGTGGAAGCAATAAGGCGAGAGTCAGAAAGGTGTGTGCGACGTCAGAGAATGCGTTGATTGTAGTTCGTTAAGTAAACTAAAAGTGAAGCCGTTTAAAACAGGGTGCAAGTGTGTCTTTCCTTTAAAGAAATAACATTCACCATGGTTTACATCGTAGTTAGTTACAAATTTCTATTATATATACAAGAAATTTTTGATATATTCAAAAAGTCCACATTTTGTGCTTGAAATAGAATTCTCTCATGAATAGAAAAAAGTTTGTACGGTCGGTTAGTAATGTGCAATCGAAGAGGCAACGAGATACCGTTCTAGAATTCTGGAACATCTTGCATATGAACTCTAGTCGACTCAATAACACTTTAATACGGATCTGGATACTTAAGCTTTGCATCTCGTTGTCTACATTCAAATGACATTTACCAAGAATAATTCTGTGTTATGATAATTGTAGACAAGTGTCTTCACAGAACACGTCGTGAAACGTATTCGCAAATGATAATTCTAATGTCATACTGGCTTAGGAAAAGCACGCGGCGACATAGAGGTACGCGAGCAGCTGAGCACTATTTATTTTTGTTACATGCAATACGTATAATTTGTGATATCTATGAGAAACTATAGGAGAATCGTCTAAGATAAGTCAAAGTTATAAAAATTATCCAATGCATATAGAAAATTACATTAAAGGTTGCACACGTATTCTTTGTATATTAAAGTGTAAAATACGAGGTGAAGAATTATTGAAACTACTAGACGCCTTATTACTTCAAGCCAGGCAATTTTTAAGTGAAATAACGCAAATGTGTTTGCTTGGAGTTAAGAGGAACGAAATATTGACGCTCTTAATAATCATGATTCTACACTCAGCAGGGGCGGAGACAATACCATCGTTAAATACCACTTGGTAAGTATTGGAAGTTGCCATGGAATTCCTGTTCTTTTTTAATAATTCCACTAAGTACATGCTCTACAGCTCTTTTACATTTTAGGAATAGTACAACGTGTCCTATACCGCTGAAAGATTTAGATTTTATCTATAACGCAACGCAATCTGATCCTGAAATTATTTGGCCATGTGAAGTTCGCATTTATTGGCTTAACTTACGACCTTTTGTTAAAGTCGTGAGATTCTTGCTAACCTATGTGACAGGATTTATTATAATTCTCGGTAAGAAATATAATAAGAGTCCTTCATAGTTTGTGCATTTCGCATTATGTACGTATTCGATTTTGCAAATATTTTTCGATTTTGGTATATACTATTGGGTACAGGGTGTCCCATTTTAACTTGTTAGACACTGCAATATCTCGGATACAAGTTTTTGGAAAAATGGTTTGAGACAAAAGTTGTCGGGCTCGAAGGGGGCCATCTAGTGAGATACCTGAATTTTTTGCATGGTGCCTGTGTTGGGCCCCGTGAGACCGAAGTCCATTTTTTAAAAAGAGAACCCCTATTTTGTATGAAAAAAAAAGATACGTTTTGTTTTTGATAATTTTTCGATAAACCCTCCGCAAAAGATGCGAAAGGCCCTCGAAGTTGAATTTTAAAATACGTTACAAATACCGGTTTTTTGTTAGTGATGATAGTAATATGGTCTGGCGATTTGATAATCTGAATTAATGTTGGGCCCCTCGATTATTTTGGGCTCAATGAGGCTCAAAATTTATTAAGCAATTTTTAAATTCATGTTAAAATTATTTTAAGAAATGAGAATCCTGGTGCGTCTTTAGGTTAATCCCGCGTGAATTATGTATTTCATAGACATCTCTTTTTTATTTCCACCGATCTCTTATTGTACAAAAATTGGTGAATAGTATACATATTGTGTAATTAGGGGGAAAAAGTGGAAAAACAAGTACCTCGGAATTGTGAGAGACAAGGGGACTCACAAAAAACAATCAACCTGAGATTGTAACTTCTGACGTCAAGTTCGAAACGAGAGGAATCAACAACCCCCTTATACCAAATTTCATATAAATTATGTAACGTTTTGAAGTTTTGGTCACCGTATTGAACTCGCCATTCTAAATTTTGAATTTTTTACTTCAAATTCGAAATTAAAGACTTCAATAACCGTCCTATATCAAATTTCATACAAATCAGACGAAATCTTGACTTTTGGCCAGTCTTTTTAGCTTCTATCCCACTGTGTATTGGCTCGGTCGTTCATTGATCTTGCTTTAATTGGCAGAATTAACATCCCGTAGCTTCAACTTATTGTTAGTCAGATTATCAAATCATCAGTCCATATTACTATTATCACTAACAAAATACCGGAACTTGTAACGTTATTTCAAAATTCAATTTCGAGAGCTTTGCGTCTTTTGCAGAGGGTTTATCGAAAAATTATAATATCAAGAACAATACTTTATTTATTTTTTATACAACACAAATCTGCAATAAAATAGGGGTTCTCTTTTAAAAAAATAGACTTGGGTCTCACAGGGCCCACACAGGTACCAAGCCAAAAATTGAGGTATCTCACTAGATGACCCTGTTCGAGCCCGACAATTTTTGTTTCATTTTTTCCAAAAACTCCTTGCTTCTGAGATATTGTAGCGCCTTAATTAAAATAGGACACCCTGTATATGTTAAAATAATTTATAGGAGTGACGTTAAACACGATATCGTTTGGAATGCTTAGCACATCTATGCTAAATGACTCGAATCTATCTCTGTACCTAAGGGCCTTAGCCATTTCTGATAATGGAGCATTGGTATTCAATTATGCTGTAGGAATAGCAAAGTCGCGGTTTCCGTACATAAATGATTTGTTTATGGTAAGCAAAGCCGAGCTACTAAATACAAGTAAAGCTAATTCGGTTTAAAAAATTCTTTTCCTTTTTCTAGAAAAGCAAATTCCTCTGCCAACTAAACTCTGTAACTATGGAGCTCTTCCAATTCACATCGACCTGGCTGGTTGTTTCTTTAACTTGGACGCGGGTGTGTGTTGTTATCTTTCCATTTCAGACTCGAAGTACATGTCAGAGTCGTTCAGCAATTATAATTATGGCTATTTTGATATGTGTGTCATTCACAATATCGCTTACTAAATTATATTCAGGAGGTAACTAAAATAAGAGTATTATACAATCGTATATTATTTCTTAATAGGCTTCCGTCTTGTAGGCTACGAGATAGACAGTGTATTTGAGTTTATCCCATGTCAGAAGAAGTTGGATCCTTGGAGCAGTACCATGCACTTGTATGTAGCCCTATCTACGTGGCTACCTCTACTTTTCATATCAATTGGGAATGTACTGTTGATTATACAAATGAGAAAGTTTGATAAAATTCGCGTTCAACTAACAGGTATTTAGCTATGTGTGATTATGTACGAGTATCATATGGCTGACAACTTAATTGGCTATTAACAAGTATACGTATGTATAAGGGAGTGAAGCTAATCTTATTCACCGATCAAGTACGACGTTATTAGCTGTTTCAATTGTGTATTTGGTTTTACTATTGCCAATTGGAATAGTTGAAACTTTGGAATTATACTGGGATGTTGTCTTAATAAAGTACCCTTCTATTGGTAAAGAGGCAAATGAGCAATACGTTAACTGGTAAGTACGAAAACGTATTAATCAAGAATAAAAAAAATATATATTAAAATTCTGCATTTCAGGCTGGAGGAAAAGATGCTACTGAAGTGGTGTAGAGGTTTGGTATTTCATATATACCACTGGAATTTTGCCATAAACTTTTTTCTTTACTACCTCACAGGTAAAAAATTTAGGGATAGCGTGACATGCACGTTTAAAAATTACAGAAAATTTCTTTGCTTAAAGCGCTTTCCTAATTGGATTTCAATGTGGTCTAAGCAAAAGAACTTTTCCTCATTTACTATACCTTCCACTATATCGTTAATAAAAGTTATTAAAATTAGCGACCGATCTATCTACTGTAATGATACAGAACAAAATACTGACGACACTGGTACCGTAACATGACGGTATATGAAGCAATAGATTAAGGCAGTCGTCTAGTTTAGAGGGTCAAAAAAGGTCGTTTTTTTTTCTTTAATTGGTGGCTTAACTATTGGAAAGTATATTCCTAAAGTGTTAGGAGTCAATCGAATTATTTTGAAAGATACAGATCCGAGAACAGGTAAACGTCGAGCAGGTCTGTGTAAATTACCAATAACATATTTTTCAGATTGAGAACTTTGAAGCGCGTTTTCTCGAAATTTCGTTTTTTGATTTTTTCAAGTTGGCGGGCGTGATAGCAAAAAACTATTTGACCCATCGACCCAAACCAAAGTTTATTCTCTAGAGTATTGAAATATTTCCCGCCAATTTTGCGATAATTTGATAATAAAAATTTTTTTTCTTTCCAAATGTACGTTAAAATACACTAACAATTTTAAGACATTCCGTTGTTTCTCTCCCTATAAAAAAATCGCCAAAAATCACCTTCTAGTCCTCTAAACCAGACGACTGCCTTAAGTGACTTACCTGAGACTGGTATTCCTAATTTTAAAAATATGTCGGTGTAGAGTGAAAATGAACGCATATGGTTATTTCACTATTTTTGCTCTACAATATTTAAGTAAACAAAGACCTTAAGATACCTACGTAAAATTGTATAGATAACGTGGATTTTATAGATTTACATTACTTTACCTATGTAAAATAAGTAATTGTTAGTAGTAATAAAAAAAAACTTCTTACACGTACATTTTATTCCATCGTAGTTAAATGTTGTGTATATTAACGCAGAAAAATATCACATTGTACATCATTATTATGAAATATGTAGCTTATTGAATATACAAAGAATATGCACTGTCAGTTTTATTACACCAAATCTTCTTTATGGTTTTAATATTAATTTTCAAAACGCATAATTCTGGTCCTGTTGACATTCCTCAAGATAAATTCGAATAATCACTATTAATACTGAAATAGAGAAATTTCTGCATAAAATAAAGGAAGAAAATAGCAATACGATATTCCTCGATGCAATAGCATTTCGCATTTTTCTGCAAAGAATGTTAAATAAATCTTGCCGTTGTACATGATAGTATAGACAAAAATGTAAATTTCTCAAAAGAAATGAAGCATCTGCATCATTTAATCGAATTTGTAAATTCGATTATCACGCATCGTTGCACAGGCACATATTAATGGAATTTTAAATCGGTTATACATATATATACAGGGGAAACTCATCTCTATTAGATATAACGTTCGATTTGCTAATAAAATTAATATAAATAAGATCCTTAAATATTACAATTAGGCATTATCAATAATTCGATTAATGTTATGTTTATCATGGTAACTATAAAAAGGCGAAAAATCTGTAAGTGCGAATATTCCCAAAGGCACAAAACGATCAGATGCTTTAACAAAATATACACAAACATAATAATTGGATGCTTCATTCTGTCATTGTGCCTCACGCTGAAAGTGCACATATTGAGAATTGAGAATACAATTACAGAGCCTTTTCATAAAAATATTCAGGAGTTACATTTACTAATATTTATTGAAACATATTATTTATAAATTAAACGAATAGTAATAACTATTAAAAGTTGGACAGGCTATCAAAAAAAAAAATACTATCGGAAATCAACTAATATAAGTAAACTGAACTGATGTGTGTTTCTTTAATCTCCCTGTGTAAAAAACTTCTTATCTTATTGCCAATGTAAATTATTTCCCCATTTAAGCATTTTCTATGCAAACGAGTTTAAAAATAGATTATTTTATAAATTCTGTTCTGCATTTGCTATTTCAAAAATAAATATTGAAATGAAGAAATGGCGATACTAGATTGTATCAGATTTGATTAGGACTTTAAACACACTTCCTATGGGAAATTATGAAAAATCCGTAACTATTGTTAGTGAGTGTAGGTTAAGCCAAAGAAATGTTGGAAACGACTTTTTAACGATATGTAGAAAGATCAAAGTAGCTTTTAGATTTCATTACAATTAGTTAAAAAACTAACATAAGTCTACAGGAAGCACTTAATTATGTCGTTACACGTAATGTAATTCAGCTAATTTCATATTAGCACATTGAATATTTACAATTTGCCCTTCCCGCAGTAATGCTAGAATGATTTATTAACAATGGGCAATTGTAAATCTTTTGATAAAGAGACATCACGACTTGATAATTAATGAGAATAAATACAATTCTAATGTAATATTCAGTATTAGTTATAAGTATGACATGTAGTTTCTTTCAAAACCCACTTGGACACAAACGAGGTCTTTGACTGCATTACAATACAGAAAATTAAAAAGGTTGTTTCAAAAAGTTTACGCAACCTCCTTTGTTATAGAATAAAAATAATCGTTATGGTCGCCCTCATCCGCAAAAATCAATAACTTCAAATGGAAGTACAAAACGTTTACAATGTAAATGTTACAAATATTTTGACAGATCCTCTCAAATGTGTAACAGGAAAGGGCATTCAAGAATAATTTGGGAGATTAGTTGATACTCTGTCAACATAATTTGCTGGAAATTGGCCCCGTTTTCCGTTGCATTCGCCGTATAACCAATCGTCTGATATCCTGGACAATATCGTGATTCTAGAACCTTCCTGCGAAACAGGAAACAAAGGTGACGCTGCATTACGTATAATATACTACATGCTGGTAATCATCACTAGCTGTGGGAGGTAACGGTAATGATATAAGGTATCTTCCCACCTCAAACGGACTAGTCTCATAAGTCGGATAATTCGGAAAACCAGATGCCTTGTTGATCTGATTCAACTTATGTTTCAATATAAGCTTTTAGTACTATGAAAATGACGTCATTACGGTATACTGTGAAGTGACGTTATTTTCACAGTACGGAAAGCTTGTATCGGAACACAGGGTTAGTCCATACGAAAAAGTTATCCAACCCAACGATCACATCATGATCGATTTTGATCAACGAGGCATCTGTTTCTCCAAATTATCCGTCTTGTGCAACTATAGTCTGTTGATGAATTCGATGTTTTTTTTTGACAGATTAAAAACAATGAGGTGTCTATCAAGGCATTTGTGTCAATGTATAAAATGTTTGTTACGGAGTATGCATATGTATGGTCTTAAATTAAATACGTTTTATTCTGCTATCTTACCATTTGTTTACGTTATTTTTGGGAAAACCAGGTGTCATTTGGTTGGACCGTGTTGCTTGGAAACTATGAAAAAATGACACCGAACTATTGGACCAACTATAGTCCGTTCAACGTGGGAAAGTACCTATACGCACAAATCCTTATTATTGGCCCTGTAGTTGACTTACCACGAATGACAAATCTTCTCCCGTTTCTCCTTTGAAGGTATACAGAGCATTCACCATATTTCTTGATAGGCCTGGTAATGGTACTTTGACATCTATAAAATTAGCTGGAAATATTCCTTGTTGATTCCCAACTCGTCCTTCGAGCCAGTCATCATTGATAGCTTTTATTAGGATAACGATATCTCCCTCCTTCAATGCAAGATCATCAGGTTGAGTTGCGTTGAAATCGTACAGTGCAATGCCGTGCGGACTTTGTTTATTTCCCTAAGATTGAAAAAAGTATACATTTCACTAATTTTTTGCATTAAAATAGCTTCTTAGTTTCCACCGCAAACACGTCTTATGCGAACACACAACAAAAAAGAAAGTGAAGATATTATAACCAGATTAACACATTAAAAAAAAAAAATATTGCCTATGCAGCAACTAACACGAGAAATTTATGCATTAGGTGCGAAATACACTTCCCAATGTTGAACAAAGATCTCATGTCACTCATATAATTGTTAAATTAACGAACGAACTTTTCGCTTTTATTAGTATAATACCAATATTATGAAAAGTAAGAATTCTCTTAGTATGTTGTAAAGCCGAATCGTCAACTTACTATGGTTCCTTGCTCGAGATCGTTTAAAAATTCTAATGGTGGTGCTGGTGGTGGTATTGAAGGCATAGGAGGAGACGGCTCATCTGCTAAATCATTCCAGGCACTATTGAAGTCTAATGTCACTGGTTCACAAGGCACTACAGATCGAGGCAAAGGAGTAGGTTTAATAGCGAATGGATCGATATTGGACGATGAATTCTTCTGTATTGACCTAGGCGCAGGTGGGTTCGCTGGCTTTGCACGTATTATCGTTGGCGTCAACTGGGTCATGTTCGATGACGGTTGATTAAAAGGCACTTCATTCATTGTAGAATTATCATTGTTAAACGTAAAAAAAGATGCTTCTCCAACATGTTTGATAGTATTAGAATTGGTGCTGCTGCTATTTGAAATTTGGTGAGAAGAAAAGGGATCCTGAACTGTATTAATCTTCCATGGATCGTTTTGAGCAAGTTTTTGATTCGTGACGCCACAGAAAAAGTCAAAATCATCCTCAAAGGCACTTTCGGTTTGAGATGTGTTGCCGCTACTTGTGATTACGGATGGATTTGAGTTTCCGTCGCTACCAAAACTATCGACGCTGACACCATCACTACTTGAACGCGTTGTGAATGTTGGCGATCCTGGAGGACTTAGATCTATCAAAGACACTGTTCCATTCGATAAGTTTGACGGTTGTAAGATGGAAGCTTGTGAACGGCTGTAGGAGTATTCTACATTCGTCCGCTGGGGTTTTGCTGCTTTTCGGCCAAAGAGGCTGGTCAGGACTTCCGTTGGTCTTGCCTTTAACAAGCAGAATATTTTTTCAAACAGTTAAGACATTTATTAGACATTAAAAATATGCTACAGTATGGATAAACAAGAGTAGATATATGTATATTATGGCAACGTGAGATTTGTCCAATCTAAAATTAAGTATTTAAGTGCTAAGTGTATTGGTAAGTATTCAATGTCTAACTAATGATATAAATATTCTTTTTATACAAATAGTAGATGCATGATACAACATAAACATGCTAATGTCTATGTATATAACTTTTATCAAGATAGGCAGATAAAAATAAGATATGCAATCATAAGAAACACTTACTGGTTTTTTTGGTTTTTGACCATTTTGATTTTCAGTATATGTTGGAGGAAACTTTGGAGGTGGTGGACGGGGTGGTGGCTTTTTCTTTTGCACAGGTTGTTGCATCAATGAAACTCCAAACGGGTCGTTGCTGCAATTTTCATAAAACCATTATCTTACTGTGTAATATTGCCTACCAATTATCATGCAGTGAACTTCAATTTTCATAGTGCAAAAGAGTGACACTTATGTAGTCTAAAAAAGGATAAACAAAAGGTTTTGTATAAATCGTTAAAAAATAGTGTATTATTTGATAATTATGAAACATTGATTTATCAAGTACACTAATTAAACAACTGTTATTTGTTACAATTTTTCAACAGGATAGATCGAGTGAATCAAACATATAATTCATAGCATTAATACTCACTTCGTTCGCCAGACTGCATTCCTTTGTACGACGGAATTACTAGGAGGTCTAGGGGCCGCCCGCGTGGGAATTCGCATGTCTGCAAATGAAATAGATCGCATGAGTCGTTGGCAGACGTTATGAACAATTGATGTTGCATAGCCTGACACTGATCGCTAACGTCACAGAATATAGGTGAACGAGAATGAACACACACAGGTCCACGTAATTGCGCATAACGTATGTAAAAGGATAAATGGATGTGATTAACTGAGAAACTTTCCGGAGCAACGTGTGTCTCAAAAACAAAAAAAATAGATAAACATTACTAGAAACTTCGGAACAACCACCAGCCAGTATCAGTGCTTTTCTCATCACTGGCTTTGGTTCGTGTACGCAACTGCTAATACGAAAATTGGATTTTAATAAATTACACAAAGAGACATGACGTTTGGCATATGTGTAGAGATAGAAAGAGAAAAACAGAGGCTCGTACTTTTTTTTTAGAGCTCTTCTTCAAGCTACAGTGAATTGTGTATTGATTTTAGCACAATGCTGTTTTAGGCTCAAGTTGACGGATCTTTGTGAAGCTTTAATACGGAAACTGTTGTATTTCGAACATTGTGCCCATTTAAAGTCGCGCATAATACGCACCTGTTCTCACGTTGGCGGCCATTTTTCACTCACTGTGATGTATGTATACAGATGGGTAAATGTGGGTACTTATTGAGAGAGTAGCTTTTGAAAAATGTGTATTCGCTATAACACGCATTTTAATATATGGCACGGCGACTTCATCAAACTCTCAAGAGAGGAAACACAATCGTGTGCGAGATTGTTGACATAAGATAAAGAAATTATCTCATTTTTGAGGGCGGAACGGGTTGAATCATCACTCTGTTCTATCTCTAGTAGAGCACATTCTACTCTCAATTCATCGTTAATTTATTTAGATTTGATTTTAATAACAAGGTTTTTTGTTTATACTCGGTTTAATTGCCCGGTTAACTAATCAGGTACTTGCAATTTGAAAATAAACGGAGTTTGCATATTGTTCAGATGAATCGGGCTTTAATCATGGCTTAGATAAATTTTGATTTCTTACTAGATAAATCCAAGCTAAAAATTATTTGCTTCGCTTACACGGCAATCTTGTTTTGGCTTGGTTAATACTGATTTAAGGAAACTGATAAGTTAAAGACATTTCTACTTACAAATAATATTTTAGATTAATCAATTTCCTTAGATCGATAATAACTAAACGAAATAAGATCATCATATAAACGTAGTCATTGGTTACGATTTCATCTTATACAAGTAGAGTGGATTAAAGCTAATATTTCATGCATGCGACTGTGACATTTGTCGCGCGACAAATCCACGCTGATTGGCTAAAAATTGACGGGATGTAGGTGTACTTTTGTCGCACGTAGAGTACTTTCTGTCGCACGAAACAAGAGCCGAGCTCTATCTATCTTGTATGCGACCCACTGATATGTATTAAGGTACTATTTCATGCATTCGACCGCGACAATTGTCACGCGACGAAATTACGCAAAAATGAAGAATTCCGTCGCGTCTATGAAATATGGCTTCACGTGCGGCTTTATTGCAGCTTCGTTGGATATGGTCGCATACAAGATAGAATTCTGTCGCACAAAAGTAGAGCTCGGCTCTAGTATTCTACGTGCGACAAAAGTACACCTACATCCCGTCAATTTTTAGCCAATCAGCGTGGATTTGTCGCGCGACAAATGTCGCAGTCGCATGCATGAAATATTAGCTTAAGGCCTAACGATAGTCATTAACCATCATCGACAGTCAGTGACGCCAAGCAAAACGACAAGTATTGTGCGGACAGTTTTTATATAATAAGTAAATGCATACCTGCCAATATTAACATTATATCGATGATACTCACATTTTAAGATCTGTCATATTGAACGTTTCTTTGTTCTTTATGATCGTTTGTTTATATTTAAATATGGCTCAATATTTTTTTCTAAAGTGTTCATGTGTTCACAAATTCCTCTAGATATCACTAGAATTTGGTTAGGGATAACCCGAAAGAGCAACGTTGCCAATGAACGGATATCGAATTTTGTCGCTGCCTTCGAACAAGATTTTTCATCGATAATTATCGGTATAGGGTGCTTTCCATTTACTGGCACAAGTGTGTCGGCGACACAAGTCGACTCGGGAAGACTCTGTTAGATAGGTGAGAGTCGATGCGAGTCGACACGAGTTGACACGAGTCGACACAAACGACGGGATTCATAGGCGTCCCTTAACTTGAGAGTAAGATGTCCCTCCATGGAGGGCACTTAATTTTTAAGGGACCCTCATTCCCAATTGCATTTCATACGACGGTATTCATAGTTGTCCCTTAACTTAAGGGTAAGGTGTCCCTCCATGGAGGGCACTTAATTTTTAAGGGACCCTCATTCCCAATTGCATTTCATAGACAAATTTTGGTATACCCTCAATGGAGGGGAACTTTTCTAGGGACTTTGCGTAACATCACATGGCAGCACCTGTAGTGACTATACGCAATCCATGTATACCTCCGTGAAGTTAGCCGAACAACTTTAACTTTATAATTATTTATCATACCTAATCGATTGGTGGTCGTTTGGTGGTCGTTTTATAATCAAGTAATGAAAATTTGACCGTCAAGTTAGCCGAAAAATTTTCTGTCGAATGCCCCATATCCATTTCTCACCCAATCACAGCGTTTGGTGCTGGCGTGTAGCATAGGTATGATTATTGATACCTCGTGTAATTATTAATGACCACCAAATGTTTTAACTAGACTACCAAATATCGACTAGTGTTCCTGCTTCGAATGGGACTTTGCCGAGCGAGATTGGTTTAGAAATAAAAATGTTATTAGGTAAAATGTGTTTGGATGCGATACCCCTGTATCCATTCCTCCGCCAATCACAGCGTTTGGTGATGTCCAGTTCAGCTAGACTGCATCGTTTTTTTAATTTTGTAGGAAAACTATCGACC
>JARQTI010000068.1:5478-26967 GCA_030142655.1 Trachelus tabidus
GTAACTAATTAATATAATATTCTGGGTACTCAATTTTCAACATATAGTCGCTAGAGCTCATGACCCCTCCGTAGCAGTAGAACTACCTTAAGTCGAAAGAAAAAAAGACTCGATAGTAAGTCTACATGTATACATGTTCATATTCACGCGCCTAAACTGCTCTGTCCCTTCCTCCTACATCAAGAGTGCGGCGCTGCCGGTTCGGTTGGACACTCGCTCGCACTTGGTGAATTCTGACACGATTCTCAATACATTTATTAAGATATTGTTTGCAAAAATCTCCAAAGCCCATTCATTCTAGTGTCAATGGATTCAAGATACATCGAATAATATATAACTCGTTTTTCAAAAAAAAGTTCTCATCTACGATCAGAGAATCGCGACTTGACTGTGCTCGCGCGTGTCTCCATCCATAAAACGGTTGTAATTAAGCGCTCAAAAGTACGCGACTTTAGACATTTTTTCACTGGACTTAAATTCTCTAAAGTGACTTGAAATGTTACAGAGACGTGGATCAACAGTTCGACTACCTATTGCGTGAAATTAACATTTTTGCCACATCATGCGGTTATCTTCTTAACAACCTTAACATAATTGAAAAAACGTTTATTGCTTTCTGCATTAGCTTGAAAAATGGGATCAAACAGGAATATTAACAGCAGCGCTACAAGCTGCTTCGATTTCAAGTGGCTCAAATATACATACATATAGATATAGAGTAAAATAGAGAAATGGCGAGAGAGAAAGATATCTGCGTGACGCTTGCCGTCGCATAGGAACAGCGCGTCATATTCCGCCATTGTGGATATAGCATACGCGTGGCGTCGTTCATTGTCGGATACCTCTTGTTGTACACACACAGTGTTATTTTTGAGAAATTTCGCGTACGTTGCAAGCAATCGTTAATAAACTTCAGTTTTCTTAAGTTGTGTCAGATCGTAAGTGAACTACACTGTCAACTGCATACGAGTGAAAAGTTTGGCTCAATCATGGCAGATAGATCAAGTAACGGCGAATATAAGTATCAGAGAGACGATAGCATGGAAAACAAACCACGGATTCCACTTGAGAAAGAACGCGATGAAAAGGATCATCAAGCAGACAAGGCTGGTGAATATGTACGTGAACTTCTGCAAGAAAAGCTTGAGCTTGATGCTCAAAAATGGCCCAATGCTCATCGTTTAATCGACCAGGGTGAGTAAATTTTTCATAATTTCTCTATAACTGTGTTCATAAATTGTTCCTAATATGCTGGGAAACAAGTTTTTTTTATAATCATTCCTACTGATTATAATTCATTCACTGGATTCCTATAAATCATCAGAGTTAACAAATTAACGTGGTTGGTCTTCCTGTCACTGGTATGTAACCTATACATGTAACTTATACACAAAAGACTATTCAAAAACTATTGCTTATTGTATAGCATAGATTGCTAAATGTATGGTAGTAGTGCATCAATATGTTGATACAATCAATATATCTAGTATAACTAATTGATTCTTTTTGCCAATAGAAATAAACTCAAGTTCTCCTCGATACGTCAGCAACACAGTTATAAATTTATTAAGGTCTCCTACAATAATCTTTATGAATATAAAGGTGCTATTCATGTAGCTTGTATGAAAGTTTCTGGTTTAGGCCAATGAGAGATTGTAGTACTATTATATGGAACTTGCATGGTAAATATGATATAGATAGGTTTACGATCGATTACTTACAGATTGTAATTATAGAAATTTCCCAACCTTAAAATTGTATTTTGGATGGTAGATGCTATTGTAACTTTTATCTGTTCATTATTTGAAATTTACTTATATAAATAATATTTTATTTTTAACAACCAGACTAATTTTTAGCAACAAATATTGTATTTTTAATAAATATAGCTGAAACTCAAGAAGAACATGCAGCAGTTTTTATGTGTTAAATGTGAAAAGTTAATTTAGGACAATAACAGTCTATGAGATTTGGAGTACCGTTAATTTGATTTTATTGATATTTACATTTTTAAAGTTAAATTGATTGCAACAGTACATATTTTTATTATAAGTTATTAATATTTTAATAGAATTCTATACCATTATAAGCATTTTGTATCTTATTACTATGTATATAACTATAAATGACATATAGCATTAGCATTTTCCATTTGATTGTATAACTAATATTTGTGACATTACAAGGATGTGTACAAAAGACTATAATAGTAAGTATTATTTATGAAATGATCTATTTTATCTTACGGGCCAATTTGAAACTAAATTGTGTAACTTACTATAAGCATACTGAAGTTGTGTCATTATGTATCGTTGTTACATGAACTTACAAAAAACGCGTGCGGCAGGTAACTTCCTATGATGTCTAAGGACTGCTAGTGCTGTCGGCTAACTTTTTAATTCTATCATAATTCTAGCAAAATGGAAACTTGCTGTGGGAAATTTTTAGGGAAAAAAAAATACAATTTTACATCAGTTTTCAGTTATTTTATATAAGGCTATTTTAAAATTGTCACAAAGAAAAAGATTTCACATCAGTTTTTTAATTCTTCCATAATATAGAAATATCAATCATTGCGTGACTTAAAATTGTATGTTTAGTTTGTGTAGTGCACTTTTGCAAACTTTAGATGTCGGTATCAAGTATTTCACGAGATTAATAACTTATCACATAACAATTACTACAGCTGGTTTAAAACGGATATAGTGTACATATACGGTAATAGCAGGGCTGTAGAGAATATCATTAAACTGTAGGAAATGTCATGTTATTCAGGAATATTTTTACAAATTGACAGTGAAGTTTCACTTTCAGCAAAAGGCTATTTAATGAATATCATATGAGTATAGTATTTCTAAGATAATATACAAATCTTTGTTCACTGTTAGTGTTAATATCTATTTTAATTATTATGTTATGAAACAATAATAAATTGTTATGACATTAAATGTAACGAATGCATACCTGTGTACATTGTTGAGGTAGTAGCATTATATAAACTGTTATTATATGATTTTGTATTAACACATACAGGGTGTCCCATTTTAACTTGGACAGTGGAATATTTCGAAAATAGGGACTTTTCGTAAAAATTGTTTGAGACAAAAGTTTTCGGGCTCGAAGGGGGCCATCTAGTGAGATACCTGAATTTTTAGCCTGGGGCCTGTGTTGGGCCCTGTGAGGCCCAAGTCCATTTTTTAAAATGGAAACGCCTATTTTCTATTGCAGACTGGTGTTGTATGAAAAAAAAAAATAACAAAGTTTTGTTCTTGATCATTTTCCGATAAACCCCCTGCAACAGCAGTAAAAAGGTGCGTGAAGTTGAATTTTGACATTGAGCGATACTTCGCGCACGACACCAGTGTGGTGTCGCTGGAAGGCACAGTGTTAAAACTGAGTTCCTTTGCCGAAAAAAAAAAAGAAGTAACCTTGCCTACAGTGACCAAATCTTTGAACAGATCTTGTCTTTACCTGCCAAAATTATGCGTTGATCTTGCCATGATTGGCTGGAGCATTTTGTAGCTTCAATGTAGTCAGATTATCAAAATGTCAAAATTCAACTTTACGGACCTGTCATTGGTCATTGGTCATCATCACCTGAATTTTGACATTTTTATAATCTGACTAAATTGAAGCTACAAAATGCTCCGACCAATTAAGGCAAGATCAACGCATAATTTTGGCAAGTAAAGACAAGATCTATTCAAAGATTTGGTCACTCTAGGCAAGATTAATTCTTTTTTTTTTCAGCAAAGGAACTCAGCCTTAACACTATGCCTTCCGGCGACACCACACTGGTGTCGTGCGCGAAGTATCGCTCAATGTCAAAATTCAACTTCACGGACCTTTTTTCTGCTGTTGCAGGAGGTTTATCGGAAAATGATCAAGGACAAAACTTTTTTATTTTTTTTTCATTCAACACGAATATGCAGTAAAAAATAGGCATTCCCATTTAAAAAAATGGACTTGGGCCTCACAGGACCCGACACAGGCCCCAGGCTAAAAATTCAGGTATTTTACTAGATGGCCCCCTTCGAGCCCGAAAACTTTTGTCTCAAACATTTTTTATGAAAACTCCCTGTTTTCGAGATATTCCACTGTCTAAGTTAAAATGGGACACTGTATATATTTCAGATATCTTGAATCATCTTCAAGATATCTGAAATAGATATCTTTTAGACATCATGTTTTTGTCTCATCAAAAGTTATCTGACACAAGTCATCTTTGCGATATCTACTAAACTATCGCCTTTAGATATCTCCGAAATTACAAAAATAGATATCTGTTAGACATCGCTTCTTATCTCACTATAAGTTATCATATAAATGAAATCTTTAAGACATCTAAAAAATGATAGCTTTTAGATATCTCTGTAAATTAAGTAGATGATAGCTTTTAGACATCTTTTTTTATCTCGTTAGAAGTTATCTGACAAAAGATATTTCCTGGATGTCCATCAAACGACAACTTTCAGACGTCTCCATACGGACAGCTGTACGCTATCTTTTTTCTATCTTTTATTTGGATATCTGAAAAGGTTGTCTTCCAGACAGTGCAATATACATATCTCAAAAAAAGTTGTCATTTAGTTTGCCGCTTGGATATCCAAACAGACCTCTGAAAGATATCTATAAATAAATACGATAAAGATATCCAGCGGATAACTTGTGCCAGTTGGGTAAGTAGTAATAAAGATATCTGTGACATTTTTTAGTATCTGTTTGGGTTTTTTAAACAAAATTTAAAAAATGCCTTGTAACGAGACGCTAATAGTCCTTTAAATATTCCCGCGTCAAAATATCGCTATACCTGTGCGCCACCTCGATTATCTATTAGGAAGATGGGTCTTGCGAACCGGTAGCCGGTCCCTTTTCGCCCAGCAACGTGCGAACGAGTAAGGTTTGCGGCCCGGTTACGCAGTGTTAAGAAACAGGGCCAATTAATATATACACGAAATTTACGCCTCTCACATATATTTGATGAACGTGGGATATACGAAAAGAGGAATTAACGAATTCTAATAACGTGGATAAATCGAGGTGGTCAACCAAATTAAAGATGCTGATCAATCATTGACGACCCATATCGTGGGATTACCAGACGAAGCATCTTTAAAAGAAAAAAAACATATAAGACTTAAATTATTTTTATTTGTACATTAATACCTCGCCGTTTTAAGAGCGTAAATTTAATATTAATTATATGCAGTGATTGTTACTATTTTATTTTTATAAGTGAATTTATTTATAATTTAATTAAGAATATATATTCTTATTTTTTGACATTCTGGTGTTAGTAATGAAATATAATGTGAAAATGATATAGCCTATTGTTTACTATTGCAAACCAGATCCCCTTCTTAAAGAAGATATGTATATCAATTGCATAAAACGTAACACGCTTAGCACTTTCTTTCAAATAACCTAGCTGTCAAAGAAGTCGATTGCCAATAATGATGGAGTTCAAGGTTCAAATTCATCATCGGAAGGAAAATTTCTAATTATTAAAAAAAAGTGATGAAATAGCAAATACAAGTGTCAGAGAAAAGTCTTGAGTAAAATAGAATGTTAACAATGTAATGAACAACACAAATCTTTCGAAGTTAAATTTTTTTGACGTATCAGATCAATGCTTTGGGTCAAGCTTGGTGATCGATCCTGACTCAATCATACCATCCAATTCTGACCCCACCATGGCTACTAATCTTGGGCTAACAGTCGCAAGAAGTATTGGCCACGTCAAAAACACTTTTATCACTTTAATCTCACGTCGAGACTGGTATACCAAAGTTTTTGTCCAAACTTGCCAATTTTGGACTTAGACTGGTTCGATTCTCATTTATTGGCTGGGAAGTAACGTCCCATCTCTCGCTATTCCCTACTTTCAGTCTGAATGAGCCCTAACAAGTAACACACGTGATTTCTAGTATGTAATGTATGACGGGTACATCGGATATCAATTGCGTGATTACAGTTCAGACGGAATAAAGATTATATGTATATAAACAGAGCCTAAAATCGACTCTCACCATCACTATAATTTTTTTTGAATCATTTAAAGAAGAGAGAGACAGCTAGCAGTTTCAGTTATTCAGTGGCATTGGTGCCATAACCGTATTCCGTAGAGACTTCTGGGTATCGAGTACCTCATATACCTTTGACGGTATACCAGAATTTTTGTTGGTAACAAATGTTTAATTATTGTTCGTGGTAAAACATAAATACAGTAAGTACATTTAAACATATTTTATTTTAAACGTTTAATATTAATTTATTTGCAAGTTATGATGGAAAAGTACTATAATAATGCAAAAGGCACAGAAGTCCACTATGTAACGTATGTACAAATGAATAAATTTGTAATTTATTTTCATTATTGGTTTAAGTACTTTTCATAATCAAATATGAATAACATTTATTTTCTTTATTAAAGATCTCTCTAAAACACCGTAGCTGATAATGCCCTTTTCTGCATCTTCATAATTTAAAATAATTATCGTTGTTGGAAAGGATAAAAAAATAAATACTATAATGTTATAGCATTACGTTTTCGCTTTAAAATGTTTTTTTTTTAAATTTTTCTCTTGTCAATTAGAACTGGAGATAATGAGTTTCCCCCAAAAAATGCAATTATTGCATTCTTAATCTTCAAATGTCCATATCTGGATCTCAAAGTTATTAAACTTAATTCGACCGAATTTTATTTTACGTAGAATCGCACAATCGTTAATTTGAAAAAAATTGCTCTATGTCAATTAATAGCGAAGTTATTAATGAAAAAAGTCAACCGCGCATTTAGTAGTTGGTCAATTAGTACCCAAGAACCAATTCTTTCACCATGTTCAGAATGTGCCAAACGTGTGCCAAAACAAATTTGGAGGAAATGTTCGGATGTGCGTGCGTGCGCGCGTGCGCGTGTGTGTGTGCGCGCGCGCGTGTGTGTGCGTGTGTGTAAGTGTAATGGCCTCCCAAAATTCAAACGTGTATAACTCGAGAACGGTTTTAACTACAGCCCTCAAATTTTGCAGACATGTTCAGTTCTAGAAGTCTTTCAACGACTATAATTTTCGTCATGATTCAAGCTACGGCTTGAATTTTATGTCGTTTTCAAATTCCCAAAAAAAGGACGTTATCACTCTAGCGATTGCAAGTTTCGTGATACTCGTCTAAATAATTTTTGACTAAGAGATTTGTATCCAAGATTGGTTAGTATTGCATTTGGACCGAATCTATCAAGAAGTTTTGCTTTTATGATATTTTTAATTTTTTGAAAAATCAAATTTATCAATATAACTCCTGTCAACTTTGACCGATTGAGCTTCAACTTTTCAAAAATATAGAGCATCATTCAGCCGTGATATGTATCAAATTTGACGGAGATCGGCAAAATGGATCTGATTCTACGTATGTATATTCAAGTTTTTGAATTTTTAAAGTCCCTATATGAGGAAGCCAAGGATTAAAGTTTGCAATTTGATTCCTCTGAATCGTCGGTAGTACATGAAGATTCATCTATGAGGAAGTCAAAGATTAAAAAAAAAAATGAAAATGCTTCCTCATATAGGGACTTCGTACACTATCTACAATTCGGAGGAAGCAAGTTGCAAGTTTCAACTTGCGGCTTGTTTAAATTTAATTTTGGGTTTAATTAAAAGTAAGTAAAATAATTAATTCATCTGCTGCTTGAGTTCATTGTTATTCGTCATGCAAATGTCATGCGGTATAGTTACGTAGGTTATCTTACCGAATTTCGATTCTTTTGTCTTATATCAGTGTAACAGTAGTTGATGCGGGTGACACGAAAAACGCAGAAATCGACCAAGAAAAATAAAAATTAAAAGACGCCATTAAAGTATTAGGTGCCTACACTATGAAAAACCTACTTGTGTTTGTTTAAGGGGTTAAGCCACTGTAGGATTTTCAAACAATAAATTTTTTTTATAAAAAGTACTTTAGTGTCTATAGAATTATGTTCCAAAAGATTATGTGCGTCCCTAAGTACTCGATTTTCGTATTCTAGGTATTGAAACATTATTATTCAAGTCCTGACTTTCTACAAACTTTAAACGCGTTTATCTCGAAACTACATTTTTCAAGTCGGCCGAACTCATAACTCAAACAAATTTGAACCGATTCATTTGAAATTTTAACTGTACATTTAGAACTACGTTTTCTAAGGCAGTATGTAGAATTTTTTCATTATGTTGCATAGTTCCTTTTTTATAATTTTTTTTATAATTTCCTGACGATTTTCTCATGGCATTTTATACTTTTTGATTTAGAAATCCACTATTTTGGCAAAAGTCAATATATCGAAAAAATCCTTCGTACTTCTATAGCTATTCTTATAAATAATCGACAAACCTTTGGTTTTTCATCATAACTTAAAAATTACAGGAAGTGTTGGTTCGGTCGTATAAATAAAGGCGTTATCGGATAAATGCTGTGCAGTCGCCATTTTAACATTCATCGTTTTGAAAAAATTATTTTTTATAGTTTATTACTTTTATAGTAAAGACCTCATTTTGTAATTCCGATTTATTTCATGGTTCCGTTGAAAAAATTTCTCAAGATACGCCTATTTTTTCCACCTCTACACTGGCCCAATCCCTTAAGATCGCTGCTAATCTTTGTAGTTAATCGGTCCACTATTGCACAGGGATATTTCTCAACCGAATCTTTGGATCCTATTCCATTTACAACCATTAGTTTTCCTTCCTTTAGCTGGTATGGTATTTGTCAGTTTAAAATTACTTAGCTTAAAAAGGCGCAAATATATATATGTATATGAATATATAAATATTTAGGGCAAAAGTTTTGTTGTATTTAAGCTGGAACTTTTTTCCGTATTTTTACATATCGTCTGTTATATCAAACCGTTATTGCCCGAAATGCCACCTTCACCTCGGCCGCTATAACTTGCACCTCGAACATTGTTATTGATCGTTCCAGCCAGAATGACAGAGACAAACAGGGAGAGACAGAATGAGTAAACGAGAGGGAGAAACTCGCAAAACCTATAAGCGCAACGTAGAATCTGTGTGCTGTCGGGAAATAAGCAAAGGATACGCAATCAAGGTAAAATTTATTATAAAGTTCGTTAACTCGCACCAAGCTGTAAAAGTCACCGTGGTGTGTAACTTCCCAGATAGGTGTGATAAATGGGGCAATAGTGATTAGTACTCTTGCAATAATTGGCACAGTAGGGAATCAATTAGCAAGGCCAACACCTGTACTTAAATGAGCTACATCGGGTGGTATTAACGGCTGGCGTCCATGAAGCATGGGAGGAAGGTTGGCAGCGTCAACGTACTCTTAGAGAAAAAGTAAAAAAGAAGCTACTTCAACGAGAGCTGATCTTCTTATTTCGATTACAGTGACAATCAGCCTGGTACATTTTGGACAAGTAACAGCCGTTGATCTTGGAGACCATAGTCCTCCACTTAATCTGTATTGAAGGCTTTGTGATATCCTATGAAAATCTTACGGAATATTAACATTAGTTGCTCCATCGTATACGACACCATGCAAATTCATTGAACTTGCACAAAGCGGGGCAGTGGAATCGGATCAACGGAGTAATTACTCGAAATCAGTCGATTTCAGGAAATACTCAGGATGCTGTGCACTGTAAATATGGAAAAGTAAATTATTAATAGTCAACGGCGATAAACTGCGATCTCTACCTAATACGTACAAGTGTTTCTGCTTTGATTAAATTAAATATATTAAACAAACCTGTGCGTTGTTTCCGATTTCTGCTCGGAGCGTTTCAGCCAATACAACTGTCAATGCAGATAAGTCGATTTCAGAATTATAGATGTTTCAGTCGCTCTATTCGGCTCCGTTTCGATATCTTCTTTTACAGACCTTAGTTCTATTAAAGAGAGCACCGTTTGTATTTGATGAAACATGAGGTTACTGATTTGCGGTTTAGAAGCGGACGTCTTCAGCTCTGAAGTATCCATTCGAGTATTATAAATGTTTCATCCATACGAATAATTGACATTTAAGTTGGTCGATTGAGTTGCGATGTTGTGATCTCCAGAGTCCAGCTTAAACTATCATGTAATTTAAGGTTATATCCCATCGTTGATCGTTTTAATCTCTTTCGGAAATTTAAGTTAGCACGTTCCGTTCTGGAATTTGTTTTTGTTACTTTCCGTCCAAGCAACCATATACGTGCCACGGGGTACGGAACGTGTTAAGGAAACTCCAGACCTCTTATTACAATGCGAGTAAAATGTAAACAAAGTGTAAAATCTTATAATTAACAACATTTTTATAGAGTTTCTTACCTAAAGTAGACTTTAACGCACATTATGCTAGGTTAACAATCAGACAAATTTCAGGTCGAATTACTCTCTTAGTTTTATGTTAATAATTGCGAAAGTGATGTCAAATTGATTAGTGCAATCAATCTAGACTTTGTACATGATGTATATGAAGTTAAAGTTCAGGGTATGAAAGTTACACCAATCGATAGCTAAAGGTTCCCTTATGAACATATTATTTTGTATCAGCTCAGTTTTTAGGGCCAAATTAATAATTAATAAAAAACAATCTAAGATTCGCGCGTAACCGACTCTTACCCTCCATTTCTCCACTATTACTCAGTCAATCAAAAAAATAAAATTAATAATTTGTAGCAGGAAAAGTTTACCATTAAATTTAATCAGAAAACTATGGGAGAAAATGAACGGTTAATTTATTATAATTTTTTTAAGTGATTTGTAAGCATTTTTCGCCAACGCGTCAGCTGATCGGTGCGCTACGTGCCATGCGCAGCTTATTCAAACGTTTAAGCTACAAAGCTATAAAACGGGCTAGACAGCCTTCCAATTGTTCTTAAACAACATTACTCGTTAGTTAACTGTATATTTACAGAACATGTGCACCTGGGTAAGGAATCACGCATAATGACTTGTCCCAATTGTTAAAGGTCCAACGAGACAGAAATGTAACGTTATGCTGTTTGTCTGACATCAATTACAGCGGTTTCTTTGATTCCAATACAGTTAATGTTTTTATTCCTCATGCGACAACGTCTCGTTAACTATAATTATCTTGATCTTGAATCGAAACATGCCCATTTTTTTATCGATGATGACACAATTTTCAGGGGAACCTCTCATTTTTTAACCAGTCGGGACCACAACACCTCTTAAATTTTAAGTTCCTCTACAGTCTCCATTCTTGATTTCCCTATCTCTAAGTTACGACCATTTTTTATTTGCGCATACGTCTTTTATTACGCGCAGTTAGACATTTATGTATAATCTCTACTGCGCTTAAGTTTTCGCACAGCGGCCCCGACTAGTTAAAATCGCAACTTATGCACAAATTAATGCTTCAACTATTATACAGACACGGCGTTATGTTATGTTTAAAATGAGAAATGAAAAGTTTGTTATGCTCTCAATAATGATTTATTTATTATTAATATTCGATAGTGCCTGATACAAAAATCTTGTAGTTTTATACGCCGATGTTCATTTACACTGCCGGATTCTACGCGGCGCAACATACGAAAATAGATATGTGTACTCGACGCAATGTATAAATCGAATGTTCTTTCTCTTCCTTCTCCTCCACCCCTGTTTGCCGTACAGTCTCCATAGTTACTTGATTCCATTCGATTCCTTAAATTTCTTTGAATTTATTTTACTCTCGATTCAAAGATCATTTCTTTAATCTGCCAGCAGATTCGTCGATTCTTTATCCTTTTCTACATACTATAATTTTATAATTATAGCCCATGGGATAGTTTACTCGTTTATCAGAATAATCATTATAGTCGTAACAATGATAGTGGTGAAGGCGGCTGTTCCTAATGAACCTTTTATCTTCCTTCAGAATATGTTACGTTGATTACCCAATACCTATGTTATGTAGCTACCATTAGAGAACTAGTTATATCGGATTTTTTCACGGCAGTGAAAAACCTGTTAAAGCCAGGGACTGGATGTACTGCATTTGCGCTCCGAAAAAGTGATAAGTGTAACCGCTCTAGAGAAAAGGTCGAAAGATAAAATATAAAAAACGGGAGGCTTTAACGAAAATTAAAAGATAATACATCGAAGTTAATACCCCAGGTGTAATAAATTGCATTAAAGTTCGTAGTTATAGTTATAAAGACTAGAAAAACAAAACTGGTGAGGTCCGTAAAGTGAGCGACCAACGGAGAAGGCACTAATATTTGTACGTCCCATCGTTTTCCATATCACACAAAGAAGCTACACTTTTCAACTTTTCTCCAGAATCCTTGTTCTTATGATCACTGTAGTTTTTCGGATCTCCTATACTGTATTTTGTTTATATTTTCTTGCACCGTTTCTCCTTGAGCGCTGAAAACTTCTTCGTAGTTGATGTCCCTTCATCTCACGCTCGATATCATATTGATCCAGGTCCACTACAGCATCTCCAGAACAATCCACACCTCTCATATTTTCATGAATTTCAGATTTTCCATTTCTGGCCAACACTTTTCCCTCCTCTTCCTCTTCATCAAATTCGAGTTCGCTGCAACTATCGCTGGCACATCTGCAATACATAATGATTTTTTTATATCATAGCCTGAACTATCCACTAAATAATTTAACTGTCGCTCAGGGCGGATGATTTAGAGCGAATTCAAAACTCATGAGTTTATTGCGTTTACTTTGAACGACTATAGAGCGATATAGTAAACGAATAAACAAGTAGAAATAAACGAGGATTTCTTTTAACTTACGCAGATTCGCGCTGTTCTATTCGCGAAAGTCTCTGCTTCATCTTGGCATAACTGCTAGAGTATTCGGCAAGCAGTCTAGCCAGCCTGGTCTGCAGGTTGTATACGCTGTTTTCTGTACAAAGTTAGAAAAAATAGAGATAGAAATGAAACTCAGTGAAGGATTTTCATAAGTGAAAACTATTATTTCTTCAACATTTTTAAATTCCTAGGAAAAATTTGAAAAAATTTGAATGATTACGATAGGATAAATTGGTGTAAATTATGATCATTAAAAAATAGAGTTATAACATGGCCTTTCCTCTACCACTACTGTCTTACTCACTCTCTATTTCTCGGTCACTCTCGCACAAGCATAAGCACAGGTTGATTCGGAACAGGCATTCGCCGAAATTAGCAACAGTTTTCAAATGGGAAGCATTTGTGATGCACCAATCAGAACGAAGCATATCCGCGGATCATGGCGGCGTGGTGGGAGATACAGTCCCCTGTAAGGCAAAAGTAAGCTGCTGCAGATGAATCATACGATTAGCAATTGTTTTACGGTCCAAGCGCCAAGCGCATTCGTTCACAGATTGGTGGAACATCATACTCGTAGCTCATTACGTCACTGATCTAAAAGTCAAAAATCGCGAATAAAATACTCAGATATCGAAGTTCCCCTAACCAGTGGTCGGTTCGTCTGCACAGTGCTCACGAGAAGAACTGACGAGAAACCGTGCGAGGAAGACGAACTAACAATAAACACTATGAGGAAAATGTTATACTCTCTTACAGTGTTCTATTGAATGAGTATTAGCAGTCTGTAAACGAATTCGCTTGGCGCTTGGACCGTAAAGTAATTGCTAATCGTGCGATTCGTCTGAAGCAGCTAACTATTGCCTTACAGGGAAATCCTTCGTTCTGATTGGTGCATCTTAAACACTTCTTATTTAAAAACTATTGCGAATTTTGAAAAACGCTTAGCGGGAAGGTTTCGGGGGACCTCCAACTATCGCCGACTTTCCAAATAAAAAGTTGTTCTGGGACACCTTGTATATCTTGCTGCGAATAACTCCTTGATAACGGATTTACCCTCTGTTACTATGTATTTTGTTTATATCTTCTTGCACCGTTCGCCTTGATCGCTGAAACTTTTCGATCTCAATTTTCTTAAGAACAAAGTCTACATAAAAATGTTGACGAAATGAAATCTACATATATAAAAGATATTATTGTTGTATAGATTGAGTGCATAATTTGTATACGCGTGTTGTTATTATGATAAAATAGGCGAACTTCTTTAAATTAAATTTACGATATTTTCAGACTGTTTGATGTCTCTCTTCGTAGCACTTACCGAGTTGTTCCATTTTATCGACAAGCGAATCTTTCGCTTCTTTAGCTCCCTGAAAAACATCTTCGTCCAGCAGACCGTCTTTTCGCAGAAGTTGACATCCACGCTCTGTCAGAGAGTGTCTCGCCTCCGGGTAGTCTGCCAATGCCTCCCAAAGGTCCCTCTTGGCCAAACAAAATAGATCCGAGTAACCTGCAGGTGAGATCACATCTCAAGAGTACTTTACTAACTTCCACTCGTCCTTAAAAACATGAACGATAGATTTGAACTTCCCACTTTTTTGATTGTAATAAAATCTCACCGAGGGATCTCACATTAGCCGTTCTTCTATTTCCGGTCCGATTGCCTGCAATCTCCAAAACACTCACTTCACCGAAGACACTGCCAGCGCCGAGAGTCGCAAGGATCGTCCTTCCGTCATCGGCCACCACGGTTAATCTCCCGCGTTTAACTATATACATTTCCTTACCTACGTCGCCTTTTCTGCATATGTAGTCACCAGGACTAAAGACCTGTCGAAACAAATCAACAGTAAATTTGACATCTGGAAATTAGTTCTTCCAAACCTAATTCTCAATGTTCACCTGAAGACGTAATTTAAGGACGAGCTCTTCGAGAAGACCTGGTTCGCAATCCTGAAAGATGCGCACTTGCTTAAGCGTATCGAGATGAACGTGAATTGCGATTTCCGCCTTGAGCTTGTCTGGTAAAGCGCCGAGCACTCGTTCTTCATCCAATGCCTGGAGCGTTAGGTAGCCATTTAGATGAGTAGATAGATACCCTTGACGCAAGGGACATGGAAAGTGGTTGATGCTTGCTTGCCTGCTTATTTGCCCAGGTGTAAGCGAACCATCTGATCACCCTCGCTTCCAGTTCCGTCGAAACTTTGCGGAATTGCATATACTGTTTAACACCGTCCATGCGATTTTGGAACTCGACTCGTGCAACGTTCATGTTACTAATCATACTACCAATGTTGCCTACGATTGTCGCAAAGATCAACACACCCGCCAGAAAGTCGGCCACCACAAAGAGATACTCCGCGTCGTTTTCAGGTTGAGGAGTTTCACCTGTGATATAACAGAATGTAAGACATATCATATCAGGCAGTCTATAAATTCTGGGCATACATCGGAAGACTATTCAAACTACAATCTTATGGTGAAACTTCGGATTTCAATAAGTAATCTGGTAACGTGCATTTTTCTGACACGAGGACAATGTCTAAGAACTCTTTTCGTCTGCCCAGATATATATGAAATTTATGAAGTTCAACAAAGCTTAAGGGCCTTTCAGCATAAAAAGACACATTCCTAAAGTATTGCCATAAACTGAGACGATGTGCTTTTCTCATGAGACTTCGTTTCATCGTTTCACCATTTCATGGTTTAAGTTTCTCTCTTTCTCTTTAACTCTTCAACTCTTTGACTGTATCTATCACAACGTGAGATATTAGATACTCACCGATGGTTGTAAGTGTAAGAGTACTCCAGTAGAAGCTATAGATGTATTGTCGCGTGAGAGAGGCGTTTCTAGTCCCGTTCAGATTGTAGACCCAATTGTCTGACCCAAAGCCCACAACGTAACTTATAGCGAAGTAAAGACATGCGTTCCAGTGGATGAGAACGAGAATAGCCAGAACAACCTTGCATATCCGAAAAGCATTCGGATAGCCTGTTCGGGTTTCAGTCTTTTCAAAGTATTGCCACATTCGTGATAGCTTAAGTAATCGGTTCGTTCGTACAATCACCGGACACGGTACCTATAATAGAAATTGAAGTCTGTACGTTTGAACTATTTCTCGTTGAAGCAGTTGATACTCCCGGAAAGGTCACAACCCGTTAAGAAGGAGCAAGGAGAATCACCTACGTTGCAATAATCAAATCCGCCATTCGACCTCGTCCTCGCTCTCGTTCTAATTTTAAATCTCAAGAGGATATTTTAACCAGGGACATCATATCGAAACCAATTTTGCATTGACTATATGATCTTTTCACGCAGAAGTAAAAACTTTCTAACCTTGACGTCGCAAACGGAACATCCCTGTCTAGGTTGAGCTTTATTCATCACTCTGAACCTCACTCGTCTTACCTTAATTTGACAAGAACTCGGATTCCACCAGATATAGGCAAGATCAGTCGGAAATATCGAGAGAAAGTCAAATTTCCATCTTGCAGTCCTCAAGTAATTCTCTCGAAGTCGCTTGGCATCCTTCACCATAAGTCCTTGATCGAGATATCCTGCTCGTTATAATTCAATTATCAATAAAATCAAGATCGACAAACATTCTCTTCTAAGTTTTAAATAATCCAAAAAAAGTTTCCATTGCTCGTTGCGTCATATCAATTTGACGGCACAATGTTAATTTTTTAAAAGCCAGAGACAAAGTAATTATGCATAATTAGGAAAATACAAGATGATCAGTATAGTCCGGCAGACCCTTGGGAAATGGTCTATAACGATCGCGTGTATCCTATTGTTATATCAAAGTGACTTCGTATTCCGTCAGAGCACGCGACTCTTTATTAAAAAAATAAATATATCCCCTCCTTGCTGCCTCAAATCTTCTAGGATATTTAGTCTGTTGACCGGCTCTCGAATATGAACCTCTATGCTGTTCTTTACTGATTGCAGGTACGGAAGTAATCTTCCATACCTAATCATTTCTCAATAACATGCCAGCATAGAATATCCTTATATGTAGTTCCTGCTGCTTCTTGAGTCTCTTAGTCATCAAGAGGAGGAGCTGATCGATACGCGAAGCACCTAATCGATCTTTCCCCCTGAGGCGTCCAGTGTCCAAGACAAATAATTGGCTTGAATGTTTCTAGGGGCTCTACCTAGAGAGCCTCGGGCAAATAGAAGGACAAGTGGACGTCCGGAAATTGCCGAGTAGACGGTTAAAATAGATGACTCCTTCAGGAAAAAATAAAACACAAGTATCTCTATCATTGACTTACCTTCGTGAGCATGAACGATAATGTCAAGGAGGTAGATTGTGTCGGAGGTGTAATCGAGGAAGTACCATACACCAGGCACGGCATTGTTCAACTCCCAGAAAACGGCGCGACCAACGACGAAGATGAGATTATAGAGAACAGCTAGTGAGACGACGAGAAGCCACTGTAACAAGAGTACCAAAATCTGTTATTTTAGAATAAGTCGACTGTACTAAATTTCTATTGATAACCTGTCTTTCCTTGTATTTACAATGTTTTCTAAGCAAAGTGTTAATCGCAAAACTTGATTAAATACTATGTTATATTATATCATTATGCTTATAAATATATATACACACACGTGTATATATATGTATATATATAAAGAATGATCGATAGCCATAATCATTGCAATTTTTATCCATCACTTCTTTATAGAAATTCTCGAGTCGTTTCCCTCCTCTTGTTGGCTTTTTTCAATCGATTCTATGAAATCAGTTCCATCGTCATCTAACATTCCTACTTGGCAGCTTCTAAGATTCGATTAATCTATTGAAATCAAGAAAAAGTTTTGAACCAAATAAAGAGTAGCACCCTAATGAAACTCAAACAGAGAAATCAAATCTTTAGTAGCGAACATAAAAACTCTACGTCTGAAGGAATCGAATTTCAGTCTTTTCATTACTAAAATCACCCGTTAGCCGGTCACACGTGGCTTCGCTAGGTGACTTTTTTTTAATAATTTTCCCCTGCATTTTTGTATGAGCTTTTAAATGACACTGATTTGAGGGCAGTGCGGATAAGATTAAATCTTATTCCATTTATTATAAGGTGACATGATAAGCGATGAAATGACACTATTTATCTTAGCGATTAAACGGGCTTGCAGATATACGGGGTTTACGAGTTCAATATGTTTTTTTTTATAATTCACAAATAATGTAATTCTTCGTAAATCACACATGAATTTCCACAAATTCACTGAAATATATATGTTAGAAATAAAAAAAGTAATATATATACGTACTCCCGAGTACTTTGTTCAAACAAAAGAAATTAGCAGAAACTTTTCGCCGGAAGAGATATCAAAAATGCAACTTAATTTAGACAAAAGCGCTGAATGAGATACTCAATTTCTCTGAAGATTTATAAGTTCCCATTTTTTCTCAATTACTTTCCATCTTATGTCATACCAATAGAGACTTTTCTTAATATCTGCTTAAGAAAAGCAAATAAATTACACAATTCATAGTGCCGTATCATCTATATACGAGGCTTTATCCAGTTTATATTTATATACAATTTAAACATATTCACATTGAAATATCAGATTCTTATGAGGTATCAAAATATAATTCTTTTTAAATGCTAACTTATTGCCCTTATAAAATTTAGGCATTTCTCTCTTAATAATAAGCGTAAAAATGGCTAGATTTGATTAAATGAACGTTTGTCGAACAAAAGTTTCATTCCAATGGATCGAATCCTCATTAAAGCTAGAAAATTGATGACTCATGATAGATGGTCTAGAAGGTAATAATCGATAAACAGCGGCAAATGACAATGGGAGGCGATGAAAAGAGAATAAGCGCGAGGAGATACAAATAGAGCAGTACTCACTCTATAGTGAAAAGGGAGTGTAGGGTCGATGGCAAGGCGGTGGCCCCAGCAGCAAGTGGCGCTATGCTCTGGTGACGTCGACGTACTGCTGCCCTGGAATTTTGCTAGGAATCCGTCCGGTTCTTGTTCTTTTTTCCTTCTCCTGGGTCTACACTTCCACATGCACTAAAATGATACAATTTAAGATATTTCCTCTATTTAATCGATGTTCTCTGATGGTAAAGCTAGTGGGTGAACCCGAGAAGGTGATTGCTAACTGAGCAGCTTCTTCGGAGCAGTTAGTCGATCAGGAAGCTAATAACTTATCCAATAGATTTACTGAGAAATTACCTGAAGACGGTGAGTAAGGCGATGGAAACGACGGTGAAACTTGTCAGATTTGTGGTAGTTCCCGCGGGAACTCTCCATCCCGCCACTCTCCTGTAAAATCGATTGATCTGATGTAGTGGAGAGAAGCTTGACCTTTTTTCATTCTCTATTCACAACTTCCTGGCGTTGTCGTGTCTACCTAACCTAAACCCTAAACCCAGCTATTAAGGATATCTAAACATTAAGAAAATATTGGCAGGATACTATTGCATTTAGACTCATGTACCGAAATCCCACTAAACATTCACTGTGGGATGTGGGATATAGCCGTTGAGTTAACTGTCCTAGTGGCATTAATAATGACAATGACTGATTGCTACTCACTTGATTAGGATGGTGAACTTCCAGAACCCGAATAACCTCCGAGAGTTCCGTATCGGGACAATTCGATGTGCCCGAGATTCTCGCCACGCGGCTTGAAAGACTGGCCTCCTGGCCAGAGAAAATCTGTCGCAACGTATGTCAAACGATTAGATCGGGCTATTCTAGCAATGGATGGAAGATAGGCGGAAAGCGAAAAATATCGAGAATATTCTTTTTGCGCTTAATCTCGATGATGCTAGACGCGCCAAGAAATATATCCAACCATTAATAAGCAGTTTAATCAACTAATGGATGACATCGAGGACTACTAGGACCCATGAACTTATACCCGTCTGCTTCCACAGTGCGGTGCTTTATGACATAGTGCGAGCTCATGGCTGCACAGTCATACCACAAGATTAATTGATATTATGCCTGCAGAACCTTTGAAAAAGCTACTCTATTATCCGTCGAAGATTAAGCTAAGATACTTACTAACCTGAGACGATTGAGAGTTTCGACGAAGCACATGATTGCCGAGAGGGGGCCGGTTCGAAGGAGACAGTGAATGAGAATGATAATTTAGAGGTGAATTAGAGGGAGAAGGTGGCGACGAGGCTAAGGGGGAAGCAGAAATAAAGACCGAACGGGATTCCGACGAGGTGGGACGAATGTTTTGCAAGGGTTCGGGTGGCTCTGGAGGTTCGGGGGGTGCTGTCCTTTGAGGCCGATGAGAGGAAGCAAGTCGGCGTGCGTGTGCCGCTAGCGGGTCAGCACTTGCTGCAGCCATCATATAAGTCCACATGGGTTAGGTTACTCTTCCTCCTCTTCTCCTGGTTGCGCCTCTTAGTTCTTCTTCGCCCAATAGCCACTTCCAGGAGTACTACTACGCTTGATATCGGCGATGCCACCACACTGTCAGCATGACACATGCCTGCGAACTTTCCTGGCTGTCAGCCTGCTGACCTGTAATCATAGATTAATCAAAACTTTATCCAACCGCTTTTAATTTTTTTTCTATTCTTTCCGTTATTTTACAGTCGATAATAGATTGCACTAATTTTTTAGAAATAGCACGGTGAATTTTCTCAATCGAGCGTATCTGCCATTACAGACTGTTTTGGAATGCTACAGAGCTTCCACTACGCCAATCGATGCTCCAAGTCGGTTGCTACGCATTGAGTCGTACTGCCTTGCAATATCCACGCCAACATGAAGCTCTTTTACTCATAATACAGAGAAAAGAGTTTTTTTAACTTTACTTACTTTTTATTCTATCGAAATCAAGGTAGAAAAAACAAGAAAAAGTGAGAACTAAATAATCCTCATACTACATAGGGATTGTATGATGACATATTAAGCCATCCTCATAATCACAACGGGGCGTCGGCTAGCTGACGCCCTCAGTATCGTTGGTTGGCGTCGCCGTAATTTCGATCATGTTCAACGTACTAGTTGTATTCATGAGTTCTGACGGAACCATAACACATTCTTCTCTCACGCCGTGACGTTACCTGCATTATCGTAGCATTGACCTGCGTCACGACAGCAAGCACATCGTGGCTAGGAGGTAATGTCAACCTATGAACAAATCATTTATTGGCGCTAACCGAATCATGATGAATTTTCCCATTTCTAATTAGGCCCGAGAATGGGAAAAGTGTGGAAACCACTTTGGGGCCATGCTGAATATAACGCTTTTTAGTACAGTCCGGAGATTAAATGGGTCATTTGGCCTCTGAAAAATATCTTGATAGTTCTCTTTTTCTCTAGGTGGAAATATTATATTAGTAATAAAATATTATAGCTAATATTTTCACAATGTCTAGAAACTATTCTGAGAAACTGTATTACGATGTGTAACGTTACAAAACGATCGACCTCTTGATGCTCCAGCACCGAGAGCGCACTTGTCGCAAATCAGAAAATAAGGACGCGGCTAGTGTCATAAATAATAGCTCTCTCATCAATTCAGATATCAAAAGGAGTTATTCGAAAAATCCGAGTAAATTAAATCCGCAAGGATCGCGAATCAGAAATCTGTCAATAAGCTCGATCTATGCCCTCTGGGACAGAGCATATCAGTATCGTCAAATATCATAGTTCAGAAGCTTTTCGACGGCTACGGCACATTAGCTGTCGCTACTCCGCCTACGCCGATCAGTAGAGAAAATTTGTCAAAGTTCTGAGGA
>JARQTI010000068.1:36820-69900 GCA_030142655.1 Trachelus tabidus
TTGCGGGAGGGTACTCGGGGGACCCCCAGCCATCACCCACTTTCGGGTGTAAAAGTAGTTCTGGGACACCCTGTATAATAATATAGATCAGTGCAAAACAATGCATATACATACTTTGTAACATATTTATGCAGAAATTTTTTTAATGTTATGTTGCAACAGCACCTTTTATTCGTGAATCAAGTATACGCCCTGTAATGTACAGATTTCATAGCAAAATTTCGGGATTCTCAGTTAACCAGTACCCTTAACGGATATGTTAGATAAAACGAAAAGGCAGAAGCACATACGAAGCTGGGAGCCAGATACCCGAATGCACGAAAATAAATTTTATACATAATTATATGAATGATATTCACTAGATGTAATCTCTTTCATTTAGCAGTAAATATGTTCTTACGACAAATGCGATTACGATGAGTGAATTTTACATTACAAATATTCGTAAAAATTACTATTGCAGTATGAAGATACAGAAAATTCATTAAACTGTTATTATTTATTGAAATACTTGAAAAATATAATTTACATAATGATATGATATAACTATACAATTGAAATATAATTAAAAAAAACAATCCGTCTGCTTTTGCTGTCGGGAGTAGTACTTGAAACTGCGATTATCGTGATGCTTCAAGTGAGCAGTGTGGCATACTATCCACTCAGCCCAATTTATAAATTTCATTTTGATTAAGAATTATAGTCGTCATTCCTTATAAATATATGGAAACATTTTGAAACATTTCAGAAATCTTCAATACCTTAAGTATGATTTCATTGTTAACAATGCAGAATTTATTGAATTTATATAAAATTTTATTTACAAAATATTTAATGCATTGCTTATTTGTATATTTTATCATGTTTGCCGTAAGAAAAACCTTTACTTGTTCCGTATATAAAAATAACATATTTTTTTTTCCTTTCCTACTAGCAAACAATCACTTCCATACCCAATCAGATACTTATTATATTAAGAAATTTCCTATATTAACATCTGGGATACAATAGGTATTGAATGTTCAAATTACTGTTGCCCCAAGCAATTATATGGATATGTACAATCAGGACTTGCATCAATTGCAAAGAAAAGTACCAGATAATCACATTATTTTTGGAAGCTGCATTCATTTATAGCCGGGTCGCGACAGTAGTTTAATTTTGAGGGGCCATCCTGGTACAAACCGAAGCATAAAAAGGTCCCCTAAAATTGGTTCTGATGTCACAATCTGTCTATGCTGTCAGTTAGTATGGATTACATGCAACTATACTTTTGAACATATTTAACTTAATATTTACAATACAATACATTTTTACAGAAGTTTATCAATAAAATTAACTTTTCAGAAAGTAACGATAATAAGGAAAATATATAATAAAATATATAATTGTTAACAATATAAATATATAATTGTTAACAATATTAGCATAAATATCGCTACAATTTTATTGCAGTCTGAAAAACTAATGTCCAACATTACAATTTTCTTCCGTGTGGAAATAGATTTAAGGTCTTTATACGAGTCCTCTGCTTGCCCGACTTAGGCGTCAGGCCCTGATAATAGAACCTGATTGGGCCCTGAGTATACATATATGTAACACTACTGCGTCACAAGAAACCTATTGGGCAAACATAATCGTTACCTCCCTACATAATTCAATCATATTCTTATGAGCCTCCACGAAGAAACAGCATATTGCGAAAATATATTTTTTAATATATTTAATTTATATCCCAAGTATGTATATAACATATGTATATTATATACCACTTACATATATCTAACAAGGAAAGTATCCGAGGTGTCCCCCCTTTCCGTGATATTAATGGAACTTGGTAGGTAAATACAGTGCCTCGAGACATGAAAAGTGCGCATATAATTAGCGGCTCATATTCAGTCATAAGGAGTGAAACGCCCTAACATAGGTACAAGGCGAGTTTCCTTTTTCCTGTACAAATACAAAATTATGTTTTTTACAGAAGTTTTATTGTTTTGAACGTAGTTTCAGATCATGTTATCAAAAATCTGTTAACATTTTTTTAAGTTGATAATTATTCCCACCATGATTATTATCAGAAACTGAAGAGTATC
The DNA here is from genome assembly GCA_030142655.1 of Trachelus tabidus. Lineage (NCBI taxonomy): Eukaryota > Metazoa > Arthropoda > Insecta > Hymenoptera > Cephidae > Trachelus > Trachelus tabidus. The sequence goes on from JARQTI010000068.1 coordinate 38,914, forward strand.
TTTGAAAGGACTCGAAATATCCAAAATCGCATTCTGTATTCAAATGTATATGATATATCATTTCCATACATTGTTTTTCCCCGAAAGTAGTGGAGGATTTGTTACACAGTACCACATTCCAATATTTCACGCATGCGTGATAAAAAAAAAATCCCGTCTCATTCGCGCATATTTTGCAGGAGCTTATGGATATAACTGTAATAAAATCAACGGGATAACAAGTGCGTTTAAAAATAATCTCCAGAGAAAACAAAGTACACTTGAATACAAGCATACCCACAAGCCTGATATATGGCAGTTGATTACGGACGATGCAACGTATCGTATTCTTAAAAAACATGAAGGTTGGTGCAACTAGTTTCAGAAGTACGACGTATGTACACAATTGTATCCTAGCGCAGTTTCAGAGAACATATAATTCTGTTGTTTGTTTCGAACTCTTACTAAGTTGCAAGTTAATCTTAATATTATGCTAGCTACGTTCAACCTTTCGCCATATCAAAAAACTCCAATTAATGATGTTGAAAAGGAGTTAATGAACATTACAGAAAACATAACTCATAACTCAAGATGCTGTTAGAGATTTTTTAATCGATGCACACAACAATAAATCATTGGAATTTGAAAGAACTATGACTATATCCGAAATCCACACCGTTGGCAATAATGAATGGGAAAAATAAAACGAAAATATATTAGCAGCACCGTTCAGTAATACGTTTAGCAACAGAGGAATCAACGTGGTACTTTGTAAGCGAACCTATCGATTTTGAATATAAAAAGGCTGCAGTTGACTGTTGGAAAAAGCGGGAAAAGGAAGAGATTAAGCATGTAAACAGTGAAACACAGATATAAAAAAGTTTCTTCAAGGAAACAGTTAAAAAGATGGTAGAAACAAGTAATTGCAGGTGGTACTTTATGTAAGTTTAATGAGGCTAGCGATAAAGGAGTAATAATCAACGATGTAGATGTTCGTGGATGGACTTCGCAAGCTAGGCAGGAGGTCGATTTATCAATGCTTAAAGCATCTTATTATTGGTTAACAAATTTGCAAAATAAACATAGGATTGTATCACGGAAAATAACAAAATTTATGAGTAAAAGCAGTATTACTCAAAGTATGGATTATGAAACCATGAGTGAATCTTTCATTAATAAAGCAAAAGAGGAAAGTCATTCTCGTGGAGAAGAAAACGTCTGTAATTCAGATCGTACTCTTGACCATACCGCCAGGAATAACTGTTCAACTATGACCATTGGACGTTTACGGATTTCGACTGTGGAAAAATTTCATAAAAAAATTTTATGATATCGTTACTTCGTTCAAATACGATATTAATGCTCATGCTGAAGATAACATTCATCGTTTGCAATCACTCACCCATAATCAGTTTTCATCACCTCGAGTTACTAATTTGTTTGAATATGCATTATACAAAAGTGGGAATATAGAGAAGAAGATATCAGCATTTACATCTCCCGTTGACTTCGTTTTTATCATGTACGTTCGGTGAATCTGCGATATGCGGTGCCCCAACGGTAATTACATGTACTTGGTGTTGGAAATTTTGAGTTTTCCACATTTCTTCACATAATATCATTATTGTGGTACGTATGAGCCATAAAACAAATCTTATATACATTCACATATGTTATTATTATTTTTTACTTCAAGAAAAATGTAATAACCTAATAACCTACCTTTCAACTTCTATTACGTTGATACATGTATTGTTTTTATATTTCGTGAATTCCGTTCGTTACATAGTGGAAAGTTTATGCTAAGGTGATATTTTCCAAGTTGTAAAATAAATATATTAAATATTGTACCGAAATGAGTAAATTTTATCATGTTTTACGTATAAATTTATTTCCTAACATTTTGATATCTGTCACCCACTAATTTCAGGGAAAAACGATTCGAGTACTCGATACAAAGTACAAAGATACTCGAATTTCCGAAAATAAACATGGCGGAGGTAATATTACATCTGGAGCATCGCAAGAGGAAAATGCATGTTAAAAAAAATGTCATCTTCGTTGGTGGGTTTCACGAATTCACATTACAGGCCGGCGTAGAATAAAGAAAAACATACAATTTTACTCTACCTCAGGTCAAGGAACCTTTGGCGAGTCACATGGTACTCAGCCAGTTGCCATACGTTTTAGTTGTAGTCTAAAGCCCGTATTCAGAACTCGCTTTCAGTGCTAATAGCGTGCTTTTAAATTTTTTCTTATTGTTAGTGACTTTTAACTACAAGCGACTCTGTTAGTGACTTTAAAAGCGAGTTGTGAATACAGGCTTTAGACTATGAAAGAAATTAGTGACACTTTGATACGAAGGAATGGATTAGTCTTAAAACCGGAGTCGTGGAGTAAAGAACTCTTGTGCATAACATTTAGGCAGCGAGTTGTTCAAGATAATAGCAATCACATTGAATTATGTTCAATGAGTTCATCTTGTACTTCTACCAATCATATTTCGTATCTTGTATTACGATTTCTGGTGCATTTAAACATCTATTTCAATCAGACCTGATTCAATAACAATAATAACCACAAAAATAATTGCATCAAATTAATTCGGAATGCAACAATATCACATGAGTATCGCCGTGAAACAGGCCTAGTCGGAATTTGCAATTCCGAAAGAATCTACGAGTATTCACGGAGCTCACGGATACAGCAGCATAAACAATTAAAGCTCCGAGAAATTTCTGCTCGATTAAGATAAAAATTCGTTAACAAACCATTCTGCATCACAGATTTACAGGTAATCCAGTAGTTTCAATGATGCAACGGTATACATATTATGCACGGCACTTTCCTCTTTATGGATAACATCTGTCTCCTTGAAATACAGTAGCACATCAAAACTGTAATGCGATATGTCGTTGGATTGAACTATCATCACGGTAGGCTGAGGCGACCAGAAGAAAACTATCACTTTTCTGGCACCTATGTCGTCTCTTATAACTATAAGGCTAATTTTCGGCAGACTGCAGTTCTAGAAGATGCTCCTTCCATAAACTCTGATTTTACGCTAATCCATTGAACACGTCAGTTCGTTGCAGACGATTTGAACGTTAGATCGTTAGTTCCTGGTAGAAACGCACGCGGTCGCTAACATAAATTTTCGGTATTAACGATCCGCTACTGTCGAATTACTCTGGTTTCTTCGAAATCTCGTTTGTGGATTTCTTTGTAGAAATCCTTGACTACATACAGAGCGTGGATGATAATACTCGGGATTCTTCATCATTGCAAGTACCAGAACGCAGAATTGCACTACACCCTTGAGAGATCGTCCTCTTCTGTCTGTTGCTTTTATGCAATCACTCTATGTGGGATAGAAAATCACTGAATAGTAGATATGTATCTAACGTAGGTTGACCCGTACACTTGTCAATACAAAATAAAAATAAAATAATACAAGTATAAGATAAGGAAATAAATACAAAGAATATTTGAGCCTGCAGTGTCGCCAACAGGAATTTTGGTAAAAGGGATGTAAATCCGGGAAGCAACTAGGTCGTCTTTGTATTGGATCAATGAAAAATGTAATGCCTCAGCACATACATATGTAAAAGGAAAAAATAATGTGAGTCTACCTGAATCATCTTCACACGGTCTCTCAGCGGAGATTGGTACGTACTTTCACGAATATTTTTCAAGTTTGAATCTAGAAAGATGATAGGTTGACATAAAATGGATTATTGAAATTTAATAGAAACCACCTCGAAACCACTTAGAGAATAAATATTTTTATTTTGATAATCGCTGTGGCTTTGCTTCTGGCTATGGACATTGTGGCACGAGACTTTGGAGTAATAAAATTGTTTGAATGCTCGAGTTTTTGTTCGTGGTTATTGCGTATACAAACTCTTTTGACGAAGGTAAAGAATAAATCTTACACGGTAGACTGATTAATTTAACTTGTCAACTACAGCCCGCTCAATGCAAATTCTGCAGAAACGGTGTCTCTGGCCCAATCGTACGTAATCGCTTTTAGAATTATGCAATTATATTTACAGGGCCATTAACAAATCAGTTGTTGCGGCCAAATATTCTCGTATGCCTCTTGTTATGCGAGCCATTGATACTTTTTTACAAAAAAAACCGAACGCGATGATAGGGGCGCTCTCATTTGTCCAAGGTTTCATTGTTCTAGTTACGCAAATTTATTTTCTCTTTCATTATGTCAAATTCTAATTTTTGGTCTATCTCTTTCATTCTAACCCGTTTGTTTCTCTTTAACACTACTACATCTATTAACGAGCCGTAGCACTCCACCCACGGTTGGGTAAGCAACCTATCGTATAAAGAATGCAAACAATGATTCACTCAAACGTGACTATAGGAAAATGAAACATGAAATGAAAGGTATGATATGCATTGAAAGCCATTTGAAAATACTGTAAAGTCTTTGGTAAAATCTAACATGTATTCCAGTGTCATTTAGTCCTGCACGAATCGATCAATTGTATTTCATATGCCGGTTTATCCATCATTTAACAAATAAAGAATACGCCCAGTCATAAAAGAGCTAAGATAATAACTTAATGACTGATCACTAATCAATTGTTTGCAGACATTCTCAAATAACGGCACTCCTACAAAACGCAATAACTTTAGTGAAATTTCATTGGACTTGTCTTTACAATGCTGGTGGAATATTCATGTTTACGACGATCGCTCCTATTACAAAGTATCACCTGAAATACGCAATGCGTTATGCGATGGAATCCCCTAATTAGATATTAGGTGATATAATTGGGCTGAAATTATCTATCAAAAACAATTATTCAAATTATTTTTCTTTTATTTTTAACATTCTTTGAATTGAATACCAAAGGTTCTGCGAAGGAACAGAATAGACAGAAGTGACACTCTCACCAGTGAACTATCAGTTCTACACACTATCAGTATGGGTATCGTATTAAGGTATATTAAATGCCATTCGTATTGTTAACACTGTTCAGAGGCCTCCCACTTCGTTAACGCACTATTGAAGGGATTCTCGGTGCGTTACTCAAGTTATAAAATTGAGAATACGCCACTATTTATATGAGTTAGGAGCCTCGTAATGTCTAACTTGAACTTTATCGAACATTAAACCGAGGATATCTCCGTCGAGTCATGTACCAAGAACATTTACAATGACTTAATGAATTCAAAGAAGTGACAAAAGTTCTTCAGCAAGTTAAAAGGCGCGAGTGCGTGACTTCCAAACTCAGAGAATATCTGGATATAATAGATCTAATAGATAATTGTTTGTAATAGCACTGGAAACTGGTAATTAGGTGATCCCAAATTGGTACGACCGCTTCAATTAAGATATTTGGTTCATGAACAGTTGATGCTAAGCATATATTTGAATTTGAATTTTCCAAACTGTCAACAGACTTATTGATTGATTACCCAGTCATAAGGAGATTGTAATGGAGGCTCATCCGGCTTCTTGGGAGGAGAATATTTAGCCTCGAATACCGATTATAACTTTTTCCATAATAAATGACAATGATGCTATTACCTAATGCCAGACATTTCTTTGAAAGAGATTCGATTATTGGTCTAATAATTCAATATCTTAAAAAGAAATTACAAACTCGCTACGTGACTAGAAAGCCATTTATTATATGATTATACCTGTTTTTCAGGCCGGTATTATACTATTATACCATATATTATATTATTATACAAATACACAGATATTGTATATATTATATTATTATTCCTTTTTTCATCTACGTCAATTACAATGTGACGATGCTCACAACACATTCTATTAATTTGACATTTTTAGATGATGAAAGGCACGTTGGAAAGATACGATTGATCGCAATAAGAGTGAGGCTGAAGGCTCGGGGGTTCAAGAGTATGAGTGCTTGCCGTGGCGGATAGAGGGGTGATAGTTGAGGTCAGAGGTGAAGGCGGAATTACCACGTATACTCATCAATATGCATTAATCCGTCGCCCGGCTTAATAACTCAGAAGTCAGTACTCGTCGGTTTGGCGGTTCGATCGATGTCACAGTTCTTTCAAATGTTTCGCACTAGAGCAGCTAGTTAATCGCATATTTCGTGATGTTATGATGAAATTTCTTGATCGCACTGGGAAACGTTATTCAAGCATGCAGTTCGTTTGCATCGTACGTGCAAAAATTATTTGACATATTATTAACTCAGCTGGAAAAACTACTCCTTAGACTTTATATGTACTTACCGAAATGAAGAAAATTAAAACTTCAACGCATCGCAGGCAGCTTATCCTCAAGAATTTTCCGTAATCCTTAACGGCTCTTCGTCTTATAACGACTTATAATTGCATGAGTTTTGATGGCAATAAACATGTCATTGCATATTTTCCACTAAAATGTCATAGCTCTGCATCTGCTTCTTTCTTGCCACTCAACTTATGTTATCTGTCTCTGATTTTTCGTGTCCTATTGGCAGGGTTAACTCTATTTATATCTTTCTTCTTCATACGCAGGATTCATTAGCAATGCAGCGTAACATTAACGATATTTGGTCCAGCAGTGACGTCAAATGGCAACAAGAGACTTGGAATAGCGACGCTTATCAACCCAAGATGGCTTCAGTTACACAATTTCGAATATGAATGCCAGTTTACAATTGTATAACATAAAAACCCGAAGAAAAAGTTGAGAAGACAAGAAGTGTGAAGGAAGTTGAATAAGAACTTTAAGGATCATGCAAGCATCACAAAGGACCGTACAGAACCGTAGACAACCGTTGACGAGAAGCGACTGAACGGCGAGACGTGCTGCGTCGTGACGCGACGCGAAGCGACGCCGGCCATTCCACCAATTTCTACCTCTTCCATCTAACCTCTCTCGTCGAGCGATCACATCAATGCTTTACCTTTAAAAGCTGGGGAGGCTCACCGAATACCTATGAATATTCCCAAGTAGCAGTTTTACATCCGTAGAACGTGGCAGTATTTTTACATGTACCGGCACGAATATCTACATAACATTGCAATTTGTACCTTGACATACATTCTATCTGATATCCAAAGTTCCCTCAAAATTGCAATACATAGAATATTAACAGTGAATTTATGGTAACGTTCTTGGGAATATCTAAGCAATATCTACATGGAGAAAAGAGTATAGCAATATTTACTAGTTGGCCGAGTATTCGCCCTCAAAATGTGATACACATATGCCGTTATGCGGATGAGACTTAAACGAAAAGTTATGACTACGGCTCTACTCGTAACAAATACAGTTTAGAAAAGTACATCGAAATCGCCATTTAAGGCTCACCAACCATCGAACCATGCTACCTGTACAATAATTATTATAAAGTTGTTTCATTCTTGTACGAGATGAGAATTATAATTAGACAGTGTAGTAAAGTATTTGAAGTAGCACGGTAATCAAGCCCTTCAAGGGCTTCATTCCCATGCTAAAAAAAGCTATGGCTATGCCATATGATAATTGCGACTGTATTCAGATACGTCTCGTTTGTAAGCCGTAAGCGAACAGAAACTGAGCTTGTTAATCCAACTAAAACACCAATGATTAATTAATTGAAACTACATAAATTTTTTAGCTAACACTAATTCCACAGCAAGATAGAATTTCTTTTATATTTCTATGTAACCCCAGCCTACCGACAATCCAACGAATATTACTTATAGATGTAGTCATTGCCTGAGTATTGCCTAGCCAATTTGACTGTTGACTCAAAAAGTGAGGTTATGCCGCTCCGTTAATAAGTTCCAGTTCTTGCTTAGGGAGCATGTAGTCTCACAAACGTACAGATGGCGCTGAAACGTATTAAGTTCATTTTGTAATGTTGACACAGTCATTGGCTATCCAATTATGGTCACAAATGAAAAGTGAGTTTATGTCATTATGTGGTTTAGGCATCTAGTACTTGCCCTGAGAGTATCTAGCTATCATTACTTATAGATGGCAGACATTCTTCATGAAATTAATATCTAATGATCTATTTCTCATTGATTTGCCAACCATTGTCACTTTCGAACTCACTGAGGTTATGTTTATTGCTGCATAAATAACAAGTGTATCTCTTGTTTAATGAGTATCTAGTCATTCTAATTCAAAAGATAATTAGGGTATATATGGAAACGTTTATCGATAGTGCAATTTCGTACACTCCTTATGAGTGTACGAAATGGGATGTAGGTAAGTGCTCGAGGCTGGCGTTTTTAAGAACTTAGGCGACACAGGATTAAATGATGAAATAAAATAACAAAGATTTATTAAATTATGGATGACAGGTACAATAGGTTTTCTATGTGCATTAATTACAATCGTCCGTATTGAACGTCGATATTGTAAGAAAAGATTGTGATAGAGAAGCGTCCTAAATTTGTTATCTATTCGTATCTCTCTCTGACTTGTTTTTGAGAAACCGAGGATGCACCTGTTTAGTACGGTAGCCCTAGTGGCGCTCTCTACCTATCTATTGGCTATGGCACTACGTGCGAATTGACTAATCACAGCGAGGATAATAGATGGAAATCAATTTGGCGTCAGCTGAAGTTTCCGAGGTAGATCGCAGGTCCCTCCTTAGAACTTTGACAATGTTTCTCTACACGACGGGCTCGACGGAATAGCGAGCGCTAGTATGCCGTATCCTCGGACAAAATTCTTAACAACGATTTTATGCAATTACTATACTTTATCCCGGAGGGCATAAATCGAGCTCAAACACTTTATAACGATTTTGCCGTACGTCATCCTTTCGGATTTAAGTCACGCTTACTTTATTATTACTCACGTTCGGTGTACTGGTAGAACTTTACATACTAAATTTTGTATTGTAAATATCTTAAATTGATTTAAAATGGATTATTTAACTAATTAAAATGCTAGATTGGTTAGCGGGAAGCGCTAATCCTATATCGGATTTTATTTATATGATTTTCTACGGATTGACTTTCGGGAGACGTTTATCATCTATTGGCTATTGTTGACGCTAGCCACCCGTTTTTATTGTTTGATTGTAATAAGTGCGCTCTCAGTACAGGAGTACTGAGAGGTTGATCGATTTGTCAAATCAAACTATACAAATGAACCTGAGAGCGTAGCTTCTAAGTAGGGTGGCGACTCGAAGGGAATCCGAAAGCGAGAACGTTATCTGTATCGGTAGCCGGAGTCGCCTTGTGACCGTGGATCGAGAAATCACGTCACAGTAAATAGGCAATTGTCTCATCACAGTTCAGCCGATACTAACTAAATAGATGTAAAATAAGATTAAATACTATAGTCCTAAAATCTGCGCATGAAATTGTGCATAGAAAGTTTCATAGACACGAATGAAATATTGCATTACATTTTATCGAAATTAAATTCCAACAACGTCAGTTAATTATTTACATGGGGAATTAAAATCTTTACAAACGATGAGGTAGCGTATTGGAAAGCGTCGCGGTCTGCTCTCGCAAAAGTGCCAGGATAGAATACCGTTTCTAGCAAAGGATTTTTCAAAATTTCTAAACTATCCCTAACAAAAAACTAACTAATAAATAATTAATTTATTATAGATTGATGACGGCAAGCCGTCAAAGAGAATTAGCTACAAAATATTAATGCTATGAGATACGATCTAGCCACCTGATTAATTCGTCACTCGTCGTTAGATTTAAAAGCAATAAGACTAGAATCGACTGGATGATGACTTAGCAATTCAGAGACTCAATTTTTACTCAGGTATACATATGTATAGATAAACCATGTTAATTCCCGATTAAGGCCATTTCTGACATCCGGTGTACTCTCCCAAATTTGTACACAGGCTAGATCATAAATGATCTACACTCGGCTATCATGATCCTCAACGAATGGTATCTTTGCTATTGCTCAATATTTAATAAAGTTCATATTTCAGATAATATAACTTCCTAAATATATTAAGAACCATAGAGACAATAACAAATATAAATTTTCTCGAAGAGATATTGTAAAGATATCACCATTTAGATACCGAGTAAGCAACATTGATCAGATGCCAGCTAACATTACGTATTCAATGTTCTAAATTATATTTTCGTACATACATTAACATAGCAATATTTTTTATTAGATATAACCTCATTTGAAAGTTTATTAACTACTTTTATAAATTTCATAGATATTTATTCTTTCTTAGGCTATATACAACAGGTTAGAGAAATATTATTATCTTTTATTGTATATACTGATTTTAGGATTGAATTTAATGTAGTTTTTATCACTTTCTGTCTTGACGTCGATATTTAAACAGTTGAAATTTTGAAATAGGACAGTGATATATTCTGACAAGCGTTCATCATCAAATAATGTAGTATAATAGAATTTCTCATACATGTCGAAATGTAATTTCATAGGGTCCGTGGTGTCACTTTTTCAGCACGCTCCTGGATTGTCACGGCCAGTTATCAGGACCACATGAAATCAGAGAGGCAGGAAAAGAGATGAGGTTGATCATGCTTCCCACGTAACCGTACATGGTTGAATCAATGAGCCATATTTACAGCCTGGCAATACAATGCAGTAGCGCTGAGATGAGATCTTATATGACAAACTATCAATATGCAAATTATTGCATATGTTAGAGAGTAAAATTATACGTGCACCCGTTTGAATATACAATAATAAGAATATGTATAAAAAAAGTTACCCGACTTTTCTAGACATTGCACAACTTTAATCATTGAAAACCTCGGATATTCCTAGACATTATCAATCGATTGTTAGCACCTGGCAGGCGTGCATAATTAAACTCCTTCGAACCTAATTGTTAGAGCAATTTACTTCTATTACAGCGCCAATAATGAGTGGCTCTTTTCTCATACATATATTATCATGTGAGGTGAAACTGTTTCAATGGTGTAACTTCTTTCATAGCTCTCGCGAAGTTTTAACCGGCTTCTTCACTTGTCATTCCGACAATACGGAATACAGTATATTGGAAAATACTAAAGCATCTGTCTATGAAAAGAATCTTAGTAGTCTAACCGTGAAATATGTCTATACTAAATAGCCCAATGCAATACACAAGTTTTTGTTTGAAAATCATTTGCTGTTGGCCCATACCAAAGAACGCTTCAAAATTGAGAAAAAATTTCGATTTTCTTCACTTTCTCTTTGTGATCGGCGGATTCATTCTTATCTCCATTCAAGCATTAGTGTACGCAATAATACAGGCGAACAATCCTCAAGAAATAATTAAAACCGTTAGTACCCAGGTAAGCTTTTGTAACTTTTACGATATCTAACTAATATAAAAAAAATATTAAATATAATATACAATACATAAAGGAATCTTAAAATTTTTTTCCAAAGATGATATATTTGCATGCAGCGGGTAAAGTGGGAATCATGCGGTTGCATCGTCATAAATTTAGTCGACTCCTCGACGGAGTAGAGAGAGTTCGAACTAAAGCCTCTGAAGAATTTCTTCGGTATCGTGAAGAGTATAATCGCGTGGGCAATGTCGCTTATTGGATCTATACTATCAGCGTGTTTATTATTACATTAGATTATATAGTTCAACCTTTGTGGAAAAAATCACAATTCCTACCAACTGGGGCCTGGTATCCCTTTGATTACAAGAAATCGCCGTTTTTCTATATCCTGGCATATTTCCAACAAATTATATGCATTACGTTCAGTGGCTGCGCCAGTACTACTGAAATTACCTTCGGTGTTTTTATATTCTTTGCCTGCGCGAGACTCAAAGTTTTGCAGCGAAAATTCCGGCAGCTTTCTGATAATTCAAACGATAATGAGAAGATAATAAGAAGAAGGATCTGCAACTATGTTCAACAACACTGCGATATATTACGGTATTTATAAACAAACTAGAGTAGAAGCACTTTAGATGAGATATTATTAAATTCTATTATCACTTTGATTTCGCAGCTATATCAACGACATCAACGAAACTTATACCTACGTTATACTTGTGCTATTCTTGTCAATACTTCTAACGGTTTGCTGTACAAGTTTTTTGATAATTAATGTAAGTAGTCTCATGACTTACTGGTAATGGATAAACACAGCAACATTAGTTCAAGCGTTTCAATCAGATTTGACATTTGTTACACGAGCGGCTTCCAGATTAATTTCATATTCTTGTCGAATTTATTATTATATATGTAGGATTTTAGGTTGTGAGGATGACGTGATTAACGGTTATTAATCTTATTTATTGAATATTAATTGGTATATATCTTGCGGAGCTACGTTCGATCATGCCTTTTTTTACAATACTCGACAACGACTGTTATATTGTCAACTTTCTTCAATCGTCAAGTGATCGTTGATAGTCTGTTGTTCCTTTTCCTTCTCCATTCCCACATTCGGCCATCCTGTTATTCTTCGGCCTCCGAAGAATCTTCATATTGGAATGGCTTCATGTAGTCAGCCGCAGTAGTCGTCATCCTGGAGCCCTCTCCATCACCCACTCGAATAACCTCATACCGATTATTGCCGTTGACTTGAGACACTTGATACGGTCCGATGAACTTTTGTTTTATTTTTAGCCCCGCACCGAATTGTGTTCTTTTTATGGCAACTAAATCACCTTTTTTATAGACCGATGCTCGTTTGCAGCCTCGATTATGCGTTCGGCGATTTTCTTCTTGGATTTCCATCAAATTAGCTTTAGCCAAATTTCGTAAATCATTTCGATCATCTTCAAACATGTCTACTGCTTCTTGTTCAACGATTTGTAGAACTCTGGGATCTTCTTTTCGACGCATCTTTACTCCGAACATTACTTCGAAGGGCATCATCCCTATGCTTCTTTGATAAGTACTATTTAGACAGCTCTGAAGGTGTTCAGTGTAATGGTACCACTTGTCCGGATCTTCTATGGCTAATTTCGTCAGAATCGGGATGATACTCCTGTTAATTCTTTCGACTTGGCCATTTCCCCTACGAAGTCCCACTGTGACTCTGATGTGTTAAGCTCTGAGCTTGTTAATCCAACTAAAACACCAATGATTAATTAATTGAAACTATATAACTTTTTTAGCTTTTACACCTTCTTTCACACAATACTCTTGAAATTCTCCAGCAGTGAAGGCAGTACCCCGATCGCTAATAATTCTTTGTGGATTGCCAAACGTCTCTCGTTGTACGGTCAGCTTTGCAATTACTTCCTTTGTAGTCGTCGTCTTCGTTGGGTATAACCAAGTAAATTTTGAAAATCCGTCGACCACTACAAATACGTGTTTGTAGCATTTTGATGTCGACGTCATTGGACCAAGGTGGTCTATGTGGTACGTCGCTAGTAGCACCTCGCCCTTCGGAATAGATATCAATTCTCCTTCTTTTTTGCCTTTTTTTCTTTCCGCGAAAATACACGTTACACAACAGCTGATAAATCTTTTGTGTTTTTCTAAAAGCTTCGGGATATAAAAATCCTCTTGACGGATAACATCTGTGTGCATACTCCTTGGCAAGGCTATAACATATTTATCGGCGACTCTCTTCATCAATAGTCCGTTTTCAACGTGATAATCTTCATATGGTTCCTTCTGTACAATTTGTTTAATTACACGTAATCGTTCATCATCTTGCTGACTTTGTATTATTTGCGTAACTGTATCATCCACTTTCAAGACTGGGTAGCGGCTGAGAGCATCAACATGTCGTAGACGCGTCCCCGCACGATGTTCCACTTGGTAATCGAACCCCTCCAGGAACAATGCCCACCTTGCTACTTTCGCTGCCAAGTCTCGTTTATCTAGCGTTCTTCGAAAGGCATCGCAATCCGTAATGATCTTGAATTTAATCCCTTGCAGATAGCATTGAAATTTCTTCAATGCGTTGATGACAGCTAAAACCTCCAATTCATAAGAGTGGAGTTTCTGCTCGGCATCCGATGTCTTACGACTCATATAATGAACCGGATAGAAACCACCATCCTCCGTATTCCGTTGCAGCAATATTGCACCATAACCCCACTAGCTAGCGTCTGTATGTAACTCAGTAATTGCTTCGGATTTAAAAATCCGTAATACTCGTGCGCTTGTCAACACAGTCTTCAGGTTGTCAAACGATCGTTTTTGGTCTGTCCCGAAGGTAAATTTCTGATTACCCTTCAAGGTGTCTGACAATGGGCGAGCAATAATTGCATAATCTAGAATGAACTTACGGAAATAACCCGTGAGGTCCAAGAAACTCTGGACATCCCTTCGACTTTTCGGTTCAGGGAATTTCATCATGGCTTTAATGTTTCCGTCTGACGGGCGTACAAAGCCACCTCCTATGATATGTTCCAGATATTCAACTTCTCGTTGTAAAAACCTGCATTTTTTCCAGTTGTTGGACAGTCCCTTTTCCGCCGCTCTTTCTAAAATCTCTCGTAATCGGGCAAATACTTCTTCTTCATCCTTACCAGGTACAATTAAATCATCCATATAAGTGAGGACTACTCCTCGCCTGTTGAGATCTCTGAAGACTTCATCTATAAACCTCAGAAACGTCGTCGGTCTGTTACTGAGTCCAAAAGGTGTTTTCGGGAAATCGTATTGACCATTGTGTGTCACGAATGACGTATATTTTTGGCTTTCTTTTTCAACCGGAACATGGAAGAACCCATTTTTTAAATCAAGTACTGAGAAAATTCGAGCACATGCTAGAGCATCGGTGCAATCCTTCATCAATGGCATTGGAAAATGGTCACGGATGACTTTTTATTCAGTTGGCGATAATCGACACACACTCGATGTGTCCCGTCCTTCTTTGGTACAATTACGACTGCACTCGAATACCCACTACAACTCGGTTTCACTATACCTTCATTCAGCCACTCGTCGATCTGTTTCTGCAATACTTGTTTCCCTTGTATGGATAACCGTCTTAGTTTCGCCCACACTGGTTCCTGATCTTTTAATCGGATTCTTGTTTCAACTGCGGTTTTCACCACCTTACTAGGTAAGTATCTGTCTATAAGTCCATTAATTTTTTCACAGTACGGACCACTGAGATCAATCGTCGGTTGTTCTACATAATTGATCATCGAAAACTCATTTTTTTGGCGGTCCCACACTAACTTCATTCTGAAGTCTTCGTTCTTCATTTTTGCAGTCTTCGTTCTTGAGGTCTTCTTGATGACGTGTTCCTCGTTGCTGCTCCCTCTCTGTGGTCGGGATTTTCTTTATTGTCGATCATCTTCCGATGATGTGAATGTCCATCTACTTTTGAATATCTTTTCCCAAAAGCATCCGAACATCCATAGTTTCGACTGGTACTACGTATATATTTACCGTGTATGCATCCCCTTGGATGGTCAACTTAGCTTCGAAAGTGCCCTTCGCCTTGCTTCGAGCATTTCCGAACCCCTGAAATATCCGAACTGACGGCCACAATTTTGGACTGCCTATTTTTCGATATTCATCTTCTCGCAGGATAGTTTAAAACTCCCTGTGTCTAACATCGCCTGCACTTTCGCCCCGTTGATTTCGACAGTAATAATTTCATCGTGAGCTGTTACACGGTGAACTCGGTCATCCCGCCTGCCTGCTTTGGCTGGATTTTCGTATTTGAACGAAATATGACCAAACTGATCACACCTGAAACATTTCGGCCCTTTATCTGTATGAGGACATGCTTTGACCTCATGATCCGTTGATCCACATGCGAAACACCGCATCTTTTTCCTCGTCAACGGTTGTGCGGTTTTCTTCTCTCCCATGTGCCTCCTATTCGTTTCTATTTTCGTTTCGTTCCTACTAGCCGGCTTCCGTCGTCCCGCTTTATCTCGAATTGTATCATATAGTTCAAGATTTTTTCTTATTTCTTCTACTGTCCTTGAGTTATATAGAATCTGCTTATTCGTTTCATCATCTATCACCCCGTCAATGAGATATTGAATTAAAGCTTCATCCTCTATATTACTCTGTGCTGCAATCGTTTGCATAGCATACACATATTGACGTGGTGTCTCACCTGTCTGTCGTGTCCGTCGTTGCAACTCGTTGTGGGCGGTGGCGCTGTTGACTTTGATTTCAAATTCTTGAATGAGACAATCTTTCAGGGCCGTCCACGACATTAGACCTCGTTTCAGAGCCACAAACTGCTTAGCCGACCCGGTTAACATTTTTTTTCCCTAAATTATCTTCTGCAGATCATTCCACTCCAATAACATACTTGTATCTTCGAATTCCTCCAACCATTTATGGACTGGCATCTTGTCATCTCCCGTAAAGGTAGGGATACTTCCTTCGACGTCTTTAATTGTAAGCATACCTGCCTTATTTTGACGTTCGTTCCAACGTTCGTGCTGAACTTCATTCATCTCCGTATTTTGTCTTTGATTCGGGATCTGTATACGCGACAGTGACCCGCAAAGTGAGCTGCATCGACGTACTTCCTGCGTTTGACACACTTCCCTTCTGTTCATCGTCCCTTCGTCGCCACTTCCTTCATCCACTGGGTCGGCGTCATCATCTTCGGAATCATTATCACAATTCATTGCCTCCTGTAATCTTCTTTGCAGTATTCTTTTTTTTACCGTTCGTCGATAATCCTTTTTTTCCCAGCTCACTGCGTAGTCGCTCCACTGTCATTTTTTCAATCATCGTTTCTACCGATTGCAAATCTTCATTGGTATCAGTCACATTGGTGTTGGTTCGCTTCTGAGCGCCTTTACCCGTTTGGCTTACTAATCCAATACTGCTGTTGGTTGATATGGCAATTCCGCCTACTGATTGTTGCTGTCGCTACTGACCCCACCAATAACCCTTACGTCGTTTTTACGTAGTGACGACATCGAAAACATTGTTCGAACTCCTTGTCACTCAACCTCAAAAGCACTGTCAATTGCTCCGTTCGTGTTTCACGACTTTTGACTTTACGCACTTCCGTCTTTTTTTATTCAACGTAAACACAACGTATTTGATCTCTACGCGCCCCTCCCCATAATAACCGCCGCACTGTAATCCTAATCGATTCACGAACGATTTCGAACTCGACCAACACACACACGACGTGACACTCAACTTATATAACGTGGTGTTTTCGCGATTGATTGTCGTCCGATCAACTTTCACTACGCACGTTCGATTTACGACCCGCCGCGATTTTATATCTGTCGTACCGCGAGCCCGATTGATATGTATCTAACTTGACGAGGATGCGTTACATTCAACTTATGCGCTGCAATTCTCTTGTACACCGATTGCTGCCCGTGTAATATTTTACGACGTTATCGACTTCTACATACAACTTATAACAACCCGTTTTCACGTTTTAATACGGCCTCGATCCGGGCTGAGCCCCCATTTGTAGAATTTTAGGTCGCGAGGATGACGTGATTAATGGTTATTAATCTTATTTATTGAATATTAATTGGTATATATCTTGCGGAGCTACATTCGATCATTCCTTTTTTCACAATACTCGACAACGACTGTCATATTGTCAACTTTCTTCGATCGTCAAGTGATCGTTGATAGTCTGTTGTTCCTTTTCCTTCTCCATTCCCACGTATACATTTATGTTTCAGTTTAAGTGAATATAATATGAAATATGCATAGGTTTAAAATATCGGAATAATTCAATCGTATTTGTGTATCGTATTCGGATTGCATTCTATTGTTC
Source organism: Trachelus tabidus (assembly GCA_030142655.1). Lineage (NCBI taxonomy): Eukaryota > Metazoa > Arthropoda > Insecta > Hymenoptera > Cephidae > Trachelus > Trachelus tabidus. The sequence continues at coordinate 56,507 of JARQTI010000068.1, forward strand.
AGAAGAGCATAAAACTGCAAAAATTTTTATGATCTAGGGAACGGTGTCTGAGATGGTATACCTATTCCCGCATTATTTCCCTATACTATCTCGGTCATCTTTCCTCTACCATTTATTTACGACATCATTTTGAGAATGATATTGAATAGAAGAAGTTGATGATTACGCAGTTTGTTAATGACCATCAGAAAACTTGCGTCTATTCTGGTTGTAGGATGTTGTCAAATGGGGCTCTATCAAATGATGACCGTCACATGACATTTTTCAAATCTGATTCTGAGCCAACTTTTGTATGATATCCACTTACAAAAGGTATGATCCATTAACAGGTCACCGAATATTCTTTGGATTCAATTTTTATAAATTCCTTACTAATGGTAGCTTCGGCTGTTCAACTGTTATTCTACTACCTTCCAGGGCATATACTCATTGAAGAGGTAAACTCATTTACTTTATACTAAATATAACAGGAACTTAATATAATAAATTTCATATGGAATAAGTGATAATAAATGATGACGAGTTTCAGGCTAAAACAATTGAAGAATCTGTCTATTACAGCGGTTGGGAGTCATTATCAATAAATTGTCGTAAATTACTTTTACAAATCATGGTGCATAGTGCATGTTCTGTTAATCTGCGGAACGGAAAAATGGGACTTTTAGTCTTGGAGAATTATAGCACAGTGAGTTTAGCTGTCCGATAACATTTGTTTGCATTGATTGCTTTTTTCCAGTAAAATATTGAAAATGTTCTTCTCTTTACACAATGAAGTTCCTCACTACTGCTGCATCTTACTTGACGTCTTTGCGTTCAATTGTGGGAACAGTGTAGCTTGCTTGAAGGAAGCTCAATCTGGCGCAGTCATGAATGCTCTTAACTTCTCGTCATCAATGAAGTTTTCATCATTATTTACTCGAAGAAGGTTAAGATAAAAGGCCATATTATAAGTTAGTGTCCTATACCCGACTAGAAATTTGATCGGGCATGCCCGAAGTACTATCAGGACCCGATCTGGCGGAGTTAAGGCATGCCTCATTAATACATGCCTCGTGTGATCCTGATCGGGTCCAATCAGGATTGCCTGCCTGATATCTACGAAAATAAAGACCTGCAAGCCATACCTAGCCAGGTCTCCATAAGGATCATATGAGGATCATTTCACTTTGCTAGATTACAGAAATAGTGTGAAAAAACGTAAAACCTTATAAGGCTTTCCTGATCGGGTCCATAACAGGAACATCTGATGTTCTCTGAACCTACATTATGCTGATTTATATATACACACATATATTTGTTGTTAAGAAATACATTGGGGACAAATTCATTTATGAAGTCGCTATTTTGAGGATAAGTAGCTGTTTTGGAGACTACCCTCAAAGTTTTTTCAGCGTAATAACTGTTTTGAGGACCATAAAGCGGACTGTTACACCAAATTTGTTTATATTTTTTCAATGTTAGACATGCAGTATTTATGATGGGCTGAGAGGTTTCGTTAGGCTAGATTAGGTAAAAATTCCAATGGTGTTCCGATAGAGTTCGCCACGGCATAACAGTACATAACGCCTCCTGGTGCCCTCATCGTGCGGCCTTTAGTCGATCTAATGACAGCACAAAGATACAACATTTGAACGCGCGCGCTTTTATATAACTCAAGTCGAAAAGTAATTGGATAGTAATGAGTAATTATAAACATCGAGTAGAGCTAACTCGGCAACTTACGCGGTTGCGGGTCGCACGTTATCGCGTGGCTTGTCGTGCTTTCGATCGTGACATTAGGCGAACAATTGTCAATGATGAATCTACCTCTACAAATTTTCAGCCATTTGCTGATGTGGCACTCCTGGGACTAGATTCTACTCAATGTTCATCTGAACCAAAAAATATTAATCCAAATGTACAAAGGAAATATAACTCTATACTATAATTTCAAATATAACTGCCAATCGAACTGATAGTTTTTCAAACAGTGACTCGAGTGAATTCACAGAAAATGTCTATCCGCAAGAAATTATTCAAGAAAATACTTCTGAAGAGTCACAGATTTATGAAAATGATAGTGAACAAGAAGAATTCAATGCAGAATGTGACCAGACAAGTGGCGAACATGTTATAATAGAGATAGAAAATAATGAAGATCAGAGCAATGATGAAGTTGAGGAATTGGGCAAATGGGCTTTACAAGGGAATCCACGCATTCCTCACACGCGTCTGGATTCATTGCTGAAGATTTTAAGAAAGCGGCTACTGCCTAATCTACCTAAATCATCGAAAACGTTCCTTCGAACTGAATTAACCGATAATATCGAGAAATTAGATTATAATGGCGAATTCGTATATTTTGGCATAACAGAATCTCTTGTACGTTCCATTAATCCTGCCTTACATAAAAATACACTGATTTCACTTTGCATAAACGTAGATGGATTACCGATATATAAGTCCAGCTCAAAACAATTTTGGCCAATTTTAGCGAAGGTTTATCACCAACCCAATGTCTACCGTCCGTTTCCAATAGCTATTTATTTTGGAAATGAAAAGCCAACAAATTTAGAAAAATATCTAGAAAAATGTATAGACGAGGTCAATCAGTTGCAAGAAAACAGATTTTTTGTGGATAATCGTCTATTCCAGGTTCAAATAAAATCTTTTATTTGTGACAGACCTGCGCGTACATTTTTAAAATGTATTAAAGGCCACGGAGGATACTTTGCGTGTGAGCGGTGTAGTGTTCGTGGTAAACGAGAGGAAAATCGAGTTATTTATCCGATTGATAATTGTTTACCAAGGACTGACACGACATTTCGTAATCAAAATAATCCAGATCATCACAAGGGAGTATCACCGCTATTGCGCATTAATCCGCCAATTGATATGGTTCGTTCTTTTGCTCTTGACGCTATGCATCTTCTATACTTGGGAGTGATGAAAAACCCGTTGCACTACTGGTTAAAGGGAAACACAACCGCGAGGCTGACCCAGTCGTCAAAATTTCATTTGTCTCATCTTTTGGTACGCTTACAAAGTCAAATTCCTGAAGAATTCCAGCGAACAACAAGAACATTATCCGAGATTGAAAAATTCAAAGCTACAGAATTCCAATTTATACTACTTTATGCTGGGCCCGTAATTCTGAAAAAAATATTATCTCCAAATATTTACAAACACTTCTTACTTTTTCATACTGCCTGTCGAATATTAAACTCAAAAGAATTAGCCCTTAAAAATTGTCAGCACGCAAAATTGTTTTTAAATACATTCGTGTCGATCGCACCGCAGTTTTATGGAAAAGAATGTCTCACTGGTAATATGCATAATCTCATCCATCTCGCCGATGATACACAATACATGGAATGCCCCTTATCTGACGTCACTGCATTTCCATTTGAAAATACACTTGGAAATATGAAACGGATGCTTCGGAATGGTAATAAACCGCTAGCGCAATTATGTAGACGAAGAAGCGAAGAATCCGACTTAGAAAGGCCAAGGATACAGCCATCTATAGAAATACTGAGAAAATTAAAGCAAGATTCCTCTGGAAAAACGCCTATCAAACGAATAAAGTACTATGGCACGACTTTGACAACTTCATCACCTAATAATACAGTGCTTCTCATGAATGGCAAAATTTTACAAATAAATAATATATATATTCCTCAAAATGGTAATCACACATCAATTGAAATCCATGGAATTCTTCTAAATAAAATAAAATCATTATTTGCTTATCCGTGTGACTTGAGTATTATGAAAATGTGGGTTGTAAGTAAGAGAAAGAACAAAGCACTGACTTGCCAATTAAAAACTGTTAATCAAAAGATGGTTACTTTTGATATTAGTGAAAGAAATGAAGAAAAAATGTTCACAATGCCATTTCTTCATATATAATAATAAAAAGTGCAATACATACTTTTATAGTGCTAAAAACGACACATCTCACTATGAAAAATATTTAGTGTGTTTATACATAGTCCAAGGCCGATTCAAGGTCATAGCTGCAGCGACAATGCTTCTAGATTTTACCTCTGTCGCCACCATTTTTGTCGCCGACGTGTATCGCTCTTCATTCAGTCAGTAGCCAGCATAACCAACCGACGTGTCAATGTGAATTTTATGCGATACGCATTTACACGGAGCTAGAGAATATCAGTTTTGTGTAGTGAATTGATTCCTAAAATATAAAAGAAAAAATGAAGAACAATAAGTAATTTATACGCTTTGTTTCTATTTATCACGACAAAGCTGTGTGTGTGTTTGTGTTTATACAAAAAAACAATATACGGTAGTGGCAGCATCTCTCCACTTCTCTTTTAGTTCAATGCTATAAGGTCTAATTTCGTGTATATTAAAAAACTTTTAAAACGAAGTTGGATCATAGACAATGAAATACATTGTTCTTTCTTTAAGGTCATGCTTGCCGCTTCGCCCTTGTGAAGCCACACACGTGTTACTGTCGATGTTTTGTTTAACTGCGTACTGGATACGAATTTCTTTGTAAGCTAAAGAAAGGTGGAACAATTTTTGTGCAGTGCTTGTCGATTTCTACGCATTTGTAATCATCATTGGAAATTTCACTGTGATCAAAATAAGTTTAGTGTATTCATAAAGAAAGCGCTAGAAATCGTGATCACAATGACATGATTGACTATTAATCCTTGCCAACATTATTTTCGTCAGTGCATTGTTCTTCACTCAGTAAGTGGTTAGTGTGACCGTTCGACGTGTCGTTGTGTATTTCGTAGCAGACTCATTTAGTAACAGTACGATAATATAATTTTTTTGCGGTAAATGGTGGTCACGCAATTTGTGTTGTAGAACCGTTGTAATGGCATCAAGCGTAAGTTAAAATGTTATAAATTTATTATTTTGATCTATTGATGAAACAAAATTTTATTTCTCAAATTTAAATGTTTCAGATGGATTACAGTTATAAACTTATTTTTTTTTGAAAAGCAAGGACATTGACATTGTGCCATCATCTTGGATAATCTACGATGATAAGGCAGACAAACTATATACTAAATTTATGCTTGTGCAAGAATGTGCATTGCCGAATGATACGTGGCCTAAATATGAAAGTGATATACGTGGCCGAGCACGTAAGTCATTTTTTTGATTTAATTAATATTTTATGAACATGAAGAAAATTATGAAATTATCATTTGAACTATATATAATTTTAAGTAAAAAATGTTCTTATCAACGCACATTTTTCATCATTATTGAATTGATTATACTTGAATGTGTTGATCAAAGTAATGTTTTTGGTTTTTCCATTATATTTAATTACTTGCAAATTATTATGATATTTAATGAAATATCTACAGAGACATACGAGGAAGCTGTCACCAAATTGGAATTATTAGGAAAAAAACCTTACGTCTTCTCAACTGATGATGAGCAGTCAGCCCGGGCAAAATCAAAGAATGAAAGACAAAGATATAGAATGATCAAATCAGTTGCGAGAAATCCTTCTTCAATTGCTGAGCAATTACAGAAGGCTGCCTGTAGCCTCGAAAATAATGTGGACAGTGATAATTTATGTAAGTCAATTTCATTTGACTTTAATTTGTTTAATTAATAATATTACTTAATACGTGGCATTCATTTTTTAAATCATTTTTTTTAGTGGTAACTCATAAGTCACTGAAGAGTTTTACAGATAAAAAATCAAAATCAGTGAAGACTAGAAAACCTCGGAATCTATTGTCGCATTTGCCTTCATGCTCTTCAAACGACGAGGAAGAAAATGAATCCATAAAGAGTTCTAAGAACGATCAGCCATTAAAGGTTTCCAAACGGAAGGGATCATCAACTAACTGTAACGTTGATCAGTCATCAAAGAATTTCACGGATAAGCAAGGATCAAATAATTCCAATGATGAACAGTCTTCAACGCCTATGGATTTTTTTTTATCTGATGATGATTCATGTTCCGGTTTATGCAACTCACATGAAAATTCATACCTAAACTTAAATGGATTGCCAAAGAGTGAAATTAAATTATCCCAAACAAAGCCACAACAATTCAATAAGAGTATACCATTGGTTTCATCAATCCCAGAAACGTTGGCATCATCGACACAAGGAACTAATTACCATCATGGATCAGGAACTTTATCCGATACTCGACAAAATATTCAAAAAGAAATCACTGATTACTTCTCTCATAACAAACACTTGAAAAACGGTAAATATCATCCATAAAATTCCTAATTTGAAATGTTTAACAAAAGTGGGCTTGAATTAAATAATTCTTTTGCAGATCCTTCTGTTTTGACAGTGGGTGGTATCTGGAGTTTGAATATGCAGCTTGAACAGCTCAGAACGGAGATTGCTTCCATGAAGTTGGAAATGGCTTCCATGAAAATCGCAATGGCTGGAAGATCTACTGGTGTGGGAGATCATTGTGAAAATAATAACAATGATCAGGAAGTTACATATCTCCAAGAGACAATGTCCTTGCCATGGGAAACACTTGAAGAATTTAAGGAATTTGACGAAAAATTAGCCAAAGATGCAGTATGCCAACGACAAACAGTAAGGGCCCAGTCACACTCGTCAAACGCGCGTTTGAACGCAAACTATTGACCAATGATATAACACTTCCACAGGAATTCACGTTTTGTTATTAGTCGGGACTTGCGTTCAAACGCGCGTTTGACGAGTGTGACTGGGCCCTAAGCGTTCTCCACATTTTACTTTTTTTTTCGCTGAAAGCTAGAATCAGTTTTAGTAATTTTTGCTTTCAATTTTTCTAGAGACATCACTGGAGACGTTTGTTAAATAAGGAGGCTGGTCTAACGCGCACGGTTGGTATTATTGTTCGAGCATACATGACTCAAAATGTTGCTTTGAAATTCACGACAGTGAAAAAGATGCCAGGAAAAGAAATTTTCAGCATGACAACGTTCTTTAAACACCTGGAAGTTAATCAATGAGGCACAAAAGAGCATGGACAATTAATAGGGATGAAACAATTTTTTTTATAATTCCTTTATTACCAGATTTCATCATTAAATCTTGGTCGGAAGGAAATGAATCGACCGTGACAACCCACCAATTTCACAACTCGGTGAATCTATCGTGAATAACGCAAAAGATTGGAACGGCCAGAGATGTGCTCGACAGAAAAATGTGAATATCAAGGAGCAATAATAAATTTCATACTTACTTTGTATTAATAAACCATATAAACGGTTATAACGATTGGCTTGTGCTACCTGATTCTAACCCCACATGGACCTTACAATGAATATATATGGTTTCCCGAATAGATCCTGCTGTAATCACACTACACTTGATGTGGACCAGATTCAGACCTACTCAGGATCTGATTATGTTCCTGAGGTTAACATTAGGTAGGCCTGATAAGGTTCCTGTAATCTACCTGCGTTACACGTATTATCAGGGCCTGATCAGGAACTCTTATCAGGACCTGATTACCTAATCAGGCATGCCTGATCTGGTCCTCATCGGAAGCCTGCTTAATTTTCTAGTCGGGTAGTATGAGATAGAAAATGTAATATCTAAATTTGAATTACAAAATAATACATGCCACAAATAAAACAAATTATTTTTATAATTGTGAATATCTAAATTAAACAATGATATGCTAAAAAGACCAATTTGAATTACTTATTATTAGAAAAAAATGTTTCCATACACCGCTTCAAAACTTGCACGTAAATGGACGTGAGTACGAGACAACTGAGCGAAAATTTGTGTTCTATTCATTTATTTATATTTTAAGATTAATATGTTGTCAAGTAGTATTGATTATTTAAATTATATTGTTAAAGATCATAGTTTGACATATAATACTTTGCCATATAATAGAATTAATCAAATTCCGTTCGATTTAATTTTTTGGTTAATTATATCACAATATGCTCGTTAGAGTTTGAAATGTCCGTATTTATGAAACACGGAACTACCTATTCCATATTTCACGTACGCATAGTTTGTGCGTGCGCCGATGAATGAGACAGCAGTTTGCAGCACCTTTTATTATTACTTTTCAATGAGTTATAAAGATTTTTTAAGTTATATTCAACAAATATATGTGGTAAAGTTAAGTTTTCATCAGATGTATGTTTACGTAAGTGTTTGAGACATACTAACCGAAAATACAAACACTAGAATGGCTTATTAAAAAATTTCATTGTAAAATAATGAGGTACTTTAGATATTATTTTACACTTAAAGATGGTAGCGAGTAAAAAGAAGGAAGTTTGGAAGAAAAAAAAATTGAAATCAAAGAAAAATACAATAGATGCTGTTGAAAAGAAGGCAAGGAAAATCAAGATGAAAGGCAAGTGCACAGTGGCAATTGATAACAGGGATGTGAATGAAAAGATATCTAAAAGGAAATTGTATACACCTGAAATTCTCAAGCAAGCTGTTCAAGCTTACGCTGCAAGCAAATCGCTTTCAATCAGGAACGTTGCAAGAACTTACAGTATTCCAACAGCAATGCTTGCAAGGAAAGTTAATATCCAATTATACAAGATAAGAAGAGTGGTCCACCAACAGTTCTTAATTCTGATGAGGAAGAACAGATTGTTCAGCTGATTTTTCACAGATCTCGGATAGGCTTTTCTATATTGAAGGAAGACTTGCTGAAGTTACATCAGCCAACTCAGAGAATCCTTTTACTGATGATCGGCCAGGAGGACATTGGTTAAAGGGTGTTGGAGAGTTAAGATTTAAGCAGTTTGTCTTGTACGCATGCGCGCCCGTATTTTAGTCAGTCAGTTTTTTTTTGTCTCTGCGCGAGAAGAAAGGAAATGTATGTCTTGAAAATAAAGAAGAAAACGTTTTGTGTTCAATAATAGTGTTAAAATAAAATTATTACATAACGCTACGGATGATCTGTTTTCACTGTGTAGAAAGATTAGAACATCAATAGGTTATGGGCCCAGGGCAATAATCATCAACGCCAAGATAACCTCAAAGCACACGTGGTACGAAAGATGGATACAAAATTGAATCTGGACAAACTAATTGAGTCTGTGGAAGAAAATGGAAAGTCAAACTATATGGCTTGGAGATTCAAATTAAATTTATTGCTTCGTATGAAAGGACTACTTGAAATTGCCACTGGTGAGTTTTCAAAACCATTTGACACCGATGGGAATTATGCAGTCTGGATGAAGAAAGATATAGAGGCTCAAATCACCATAGGACTAAATGTGGAAGAAAATATCGCTTTAAAATTAACAACGTGTCAAACATCAGCAAGTATGATTGAAAGATTGGAAGCATTGTATGGGAAGAAAAGTCAAAAATCTGTTGACATGTTGCAACAACAATTTTTTTCATACAAATATGATGAAACAAAGACAGCAGTCGAGAATTGTTTGATAATTGATGGGCTGGCGCAAGAATTAAAAACAAATGGAGAAGATATTAAAGACAGTTGGTTAATGTCTCGAATTTTGAATTGTTTGCCTGAAAAATTCAATCATTTTCATGCAGCCTGGCAGTTAGTGGCTGAAGTAGACAAAACACTTGTAAATTTAAGAAATCGTTTGCAACAGGAAGAGATAAGACTTCAAGGACGTGAATCAAAGACAGTAAGCAATGCACTAATTGGAAAATCTAGCAAATTTGGCAAGGATCAACAAAAGAAGAAGATTCAGCAAGATCTGAATCACGACAAGGATTTATCAAGTCTGTCAAAATTAAAATGCTACAAGTGTGGTAAACTTGGACATTTCAAACGAGATTGTCGTAATAAACCATTTCAGGAATACTTAGATTACTGTAAAAGAAACTACGACTGTCATAATTGTCACGAGAGAGGACATTTTTCAAATGATTGCCCCAAGAAAAGAAATAATGATGGTGATAAGGTGAAATCTTTTGTAACAGTAGCATTATCATCCTCAGTATTGAAAGAATTATCAAATCATCATGTTCTGTGGATCAAAGACAGTGGTGCTACACATCATCTGACTGGAAATTTAAAATGGCTGTCAAATATACAATCATTGGAAACATCAATTCCAGTTGTAACTGGAGATTCAACAAAGTTGGAAGGCACACTTTTAGGAGATGTTTACCTGAATGCCTACAATGGTGAACAATGGTGTAAAATTGTTTTGAAGGATGTTTTGTTTGTTCCAAATCTCTCGTTTAACCTCTTTTCGGTCACAACAGTACTAGACAAAGGTTATACACAGTCAGCGACAGCAGAAAAGTCTGTGATCATGGAACAAGGTAAACCAGTATTATTAGCTAAGAGATTAGGTGGATTATTTCACATGATGTTTCGTCCAATGAAAGAATATAGTTTGCCAGTAGTTAGTTTAAAATTATGGCATGAAAAACTAGCGCATCAAATGTGCGACAAGTAAAAGATATTTTAAAAAGAAATGAAATAAAATATATTGATGACTGGGAAGGATATGTTTGTAAGGGATGTGTGTACGGGAAACAACATAAGATTTCTCATCCAACAAATGCTATTGTGGCGAAAAATACTTTGGAAAGAATACATGTAGATCTTGGAGAAATGAATATTCGTTCACTTGGTGGGGCGAAGTATTTCTTATTATTTAAGGATGATTATAGTCACTTCCGGACTATTTATTTTATTAAACACAAGTCTGAAGCAATTGACAAACTAAATGTCTATTTAAATCTAGTCGAAAATCAATTTAGTCGAAAAGTAAAAGTATTAATGTCAGATAATGGTACGGAGATAAAGAATGTGAGAAGCAAACTAATTTTTGAAGAACTAGGAATATTTCATGAAAGGTCGGCAACTCATACATCACAACAAAATGGAAGAATTGAAAGAGAAATGAGGACCATAGTGGAAGCTGCACGAGCTGAAATTTATGCTCATGATCTTGGGCAAGACCTGTGGGCAGAAGCACTGAACTGCTCAGTATTCACGATAAATCAAACTGGAAATAGCAGTGTTGCTGGCAAAACTCCAGCAGAATTATGGTTTGGTCGTAGAGTTAATTTAAAGACAATGAAAAGCTTTGGTTGTGAATGCTACGTGCTGCTGCAGAATCATCAACGTTCGAAGATAGACAAGAAAAGCAAGAAAGGAATTTTTGTTGGATACGATATTGAGGAACATGGATATCGTGTATATTTTCCTAGTCAGCGTCAAGTAGAAGTATCGTGCAATGTGATATTTGATGAGAAGATTGGTCCAGAAAGTGGTCTTACTGAAATAAACTACAAATCGACTGAACAAATTAAATCAGAGACTCATAGAGAATATGAAGGAGAGTCAGAAGAGATGTCAGAAATTGAAAATGAAGTTCAAGGACAGGAGGAGAATTTTGAAAGTTGTGAAAGTGATAGGACAGAATCGACAGATGAAGATGTTGAAAATCCACCAAAGTACGGACTAAGAAATCGTCAAGAGATAAAATCTCATCCGAAATATCGAGATTACGTATTGCTTGGAGAAATTGAAGACATATCAGTAAAGAATGCACTGAGAGATCCTCATTGGAAGAAAGCAATGCAAGAAGAGTTCGATTCGTTGCAAGACATGAAGACGTGGAAATTGGTAATTTGCCAGAAAATCGAAAACCACTGACATGCAAATGGGTACTACGTGAAAAAGCAGATGGTCGTGTAAAGGCACGTTTAGTTGCACGTGGGTTTGATCAAAAATATGGTATTGATTACAATGAAACGTTTGCACCTGTAGCTAGACATGCAAGTATTAGATTATTGTTGAGTCATGCAGTAAGAAAAGAAATGTTAATTAAAAAATTCGACGTGAATACAGCTTTCTTGAATGGAGAATTGTGCGAAGAAATTTATATGTTGCAGCCAGAAGGGTTTGATGATGAATCTGGAAAAGTCTGTTTACTGAAACGAAGCTTGTATGGCTTGAAACAAGCGTCAAAAGACTGGAATAAGAAATTTACAAAAATTCTTCGAGAATTGAAATTTACAGACACAGATGATGATCCGTGTATCTTTTATAATAAAGATAAGACTATAATGATTGGAATATTCGTAGATGATGGAATAATGATTGGATATGATGAAGAAGAGATGGAACAAGTTTTAGTTGGATTGAACAAAGTTTTCAAAATCAAGTGCTCGAGTCTAAAAGATGGAAAATTATTCTATCTTGGAATGGAGATTGAACCGATGAAAAAGGGAATATTGATTACACAGCAGAAATATACTCGTAAAATATTATCACGATTTGGATTTGAAAATGCACATCCAGTTTCAACACCGATGGAACCAGGAATGCAGACAGAGCGAAGGGTGAATGATAAATTGTTGAATGACAAACCTTATCGAGAAGCAATTGGTAGTTTGCTCTACTTGTCAACAATTTCGAGACCAGATATTAGTTTTGCTGTGAACTATTTAAGTCGAAGAGTTAGTAAACTAAGTCTCAGGGATTGGAAGATGGTGGAACGTATTTTTCGATATCTCAAAGGAACCGAACATTTTGGTATATTCTTTGATGGTGATACAAAACTAAAATTGTACACAGATTCAGATTATGGAGGAACAGAGGCTGACCTGATCTCTACTAGTGGTATACTGATTGAGTTTGGAGGTCCAATTGTTTGGATTGCACAAAAACAATCCGTAACGTCAACGTCATCAGCAGAAGCCGAGTATCGTGCTGCCACGAGTGGAATTCAGGAAATCTGCTGGATTCGTCGAATTGTAACAGAACTTGGAATACAACGGGAAATTGAACCCACGGATTTATTCGTCGATAACAAGGCAGCGATTCACATGATGGAAAATGCAGAAGAAGGAAAAATCACAAGAGGCAAGAAACATATTGAGATTCGTCGCAAATTTATTAATCATCATGTAAACAGGACTGTACGTTTAGCTTATCTGAACACCAAAGAGCAAGTTGCTGATATATTTACAAAGGCATTAAGCAAGAAAATTTTTGAAAAACTGCGACAGAAACTGCTTAAGGAGGAGTGTTGGAGAGTTAAGATTTAAGCAGTTTGTCTTGTGCGCATGCGCGCCCGTATTTAAGTCAGTCAATTTTTTTTGTCTCTGCGCGAGACGAAAGGAAATGTATGTCTTGAAAATAAAGAAGAAAACGTTTTGTGTTCAATAATAGTGTTAAAATAAAATTATTACATAACGCTACGGATGATCTGTTTTCACTGTGTAGAAAGATTAGAACATCAATAAAGGGTTTTAACAAACGTCTTTTTAATATGACTAAAAGAACGCCACAGCACTGAGTTATAAAAGAGCAAAAATTACAAATGAAGATTTACAAGAATGGTTCATTGATCAAGAAAAATACTTAAATTCCAAAAATTTGTTGGAAATATCTTCTAGCAGAGATGAATAGGGAGATTGCCAATGGGCCGATATTCTTGAAACCAATTTTATTTTGAAGTAAACGCGCCACC
>JARQTI010000075.1:0-28918 GCA_030142655.1 Trachelus tabidus
CGGGCTTGGTATGAGTGTCGAGCGGACGACCTCTGACATGTCGCGCCATAGTTTGGGCTAGTCTCAAACTTACATATGTATATTTTGGTATTAGAAATGCCTCGTTTATCGGACGGATACAAACTGTATAAGATTAGTATTGAATTAGTATAGGAAAAAGTATATTTGTTAATATTCGAAACAGGTATATATTTTGTCTAATGCTTATATCTATAAAATATTTTTCTATATCTAATATATATGTACAATATAAAATAATCCATAAGACGAAACAATTAAACGTTTATTAGAATTGAATATTGAGATAATCTAAGGTGTTTTTTGTTAACATTTTTTAAAAGATAGGAAATGTGATATACATAATCCCCAACTCTTAATATCACATTATGCATACATTCATATAGAATTTGCATTATTCCTTCTAGATCGTGGTTCTGATCCTCAACATTAGTTTTCTATTTCATCGATGTATTGACTTTTCAGGTTCACATGAAAATATCTATTGCATGCTATGGAATAATCGAAGCTGATAAGTCTGCTGTCGTTTGCTAGCATCTGCTAAGATTATTAGGTGATCCGCAAACAGTAATATCTACCTTTTTTTATGTATCTTTTCGTTTCCGTGATCTATAAAGAACTGATCAATATCCGATAAGAGCAACGAGGAAGGCGCTAAGTCTTGGCGGGTTATGTCGGAGTAACTTCCTGAATTGCTTCAATTTTACTTGCTTTTTAATTTCGGTTTAATCTTATTTTAAAGCTACCTGATTCGTAGTAGCTCTGTACAAGTTTGATAATTGTTCAGCTTACTCCTCTTGTATACAATTTATCCTACAATAATCTGTGCTTTACCAAATAAAAAGCTCGTGTACAGTCTACGAACACCGCACGAAGTCTCTCCCTACCTCACTTCAGTGACATATCTATCTTTGCAATTAGTGTAAATATATTGTCTTCACGAGAGTACTTTCTATTAATACCCACCTGGGTCTCCGGTAATATCTTTGTACCTTTCGCTCCACACGTTTAGCCGTTTCGCACCAATTATTATGAATAATTTAGCCAACGAATTCTCCAAGATTATCCCTTTACACTCAAGAGACTCTTCTTCGTCGCCTTTTAATATTCCTCCTATAACACAGGATTTACCCAAGCTGGACAGAATCCGAGTGGTGGACAGAACGTTGCTGAACAGAGCCAATATGCGAGGGACCCAATCCCTAGGCAAGACTTAAAAAAAATTCGACAGATACGTTATCTAGTCCTAGGGATTTATTATTTTTTACTTGTCTAATTGTCTTATGGAGTTCCTTTTCTAATGCATCATCCATCATAATGGGGTCTAACTTCCTAGAGTAAGTACTGGGGATATTGTCCCTTAGTGATAGTGATGTGACGTAGAAAATCTGTCAGGCTTCACCTGAATTAGACACCTGAATTTATCTCGGAAGACTCTAAATATATTAGCTTCCGATAAGATTATTTCTAGGCTAACGTCCTTTTTTCGAGGTTTCATGAACTTTATTTTAAAAAACCGTAAGAAACTAAGTATAGCGATAGTATAGCTTAAAATATGCTTAATTGTATAATTTAAATACGGCTAGAATATTGTAATAGTGTGGGATAGATGTATTAGGATAATATTGCCAAAGATCGTATACAAGACATTTAACATAAGTATGAAGCATAACATAAGCCGAACTATGGAATTATACGTTTTTAAATTAAGTCTTTCAAATGGATTTCGTTAACATTAATTTCATTTGATCACAATAAAAATGATTTTTGTTTATAAAGTCGACGTTTTAATTGAATTATCATGAACAACATGCAACTGGATAAGCAATAATGTTTTTGGAACAAAAACAGTTCTTTGACCAATTGTGTTCCTCATTCAAAAAGCACTGGCGTTATAGTGTCTCAGATACCCCACGTGCTTACTCCTGGATTTGTAAATTCTACGAATCTGTAAACTCTCGCTCCTATATCGGATCGCATCAAAGACCCTTAAAATACATATGTAAGTGGTACGGAAATAGTATGAGAAATGGGATTATTAGATTCCTTCTTGAACAATTATAAATTATATGTTTATACGCTAAACTGTACTCCTCCTCTACCCCTCTTGAGCTAAAGTGATGGTGCAACGTTGTTTTGATTCTCTTCTACTAGGTATACTCGGTAAACCAGCTCTACTTTTGTTGGAAGATGATCCAAAGTATCACGTTTCAAAATCCTGATGTCTTTACGTACATTCAGTTCTACGGTGCTCATCTAAGCATAATCCATTGTCGTGTCAGATCTTCCCCAGAATGTCTATTCTCTTGAAGAATTCGGCTCCGGGCAACGATTTAACGTGGTTAGATTTAGTTTCTAAAAATTATTCGGTAACAATAGATACCATTTCCATTGTTAGCTTTGTGGCTTGATTGCCTGTACCCCGTGCAACCCGTGTCCGCCATCATGCCCTCGTCCAGCTGGTTTAGTTCCCCAAGGTCTGGCATTAAAATCTCCACTTACGAATATCGGACAGTTTAAGTTTTCTGCTAAGATTAAAATATACTCCAACAATAACATCAATCTTTTGTTATAAAATTTCATTCTTAGGTATACGCTTGCATATGTAGATACTTCCTCGTTTATCGGACTTTTAATTGCAATCCATATTTCCCTAGATTTCAATTTTGTTATCATCCATAGCAGAAAAGTCTCGGTCAGTCTTGCTCGTAATAGTGCCTAGTTTCTTTCAGCTTTAGTCTCCCATGAAAATACCGCGTCTCGCTCACACCGATTAACGCAGCTTCTGACTAGTAATATTTCTTCCGAAGTATTTTCTAAGCAGTCCAACGTCGTATGTACACCTCTCACCTTTCGAAATGCTTTACTTGGATCTCGCCTTTGCACAGCTGCTTTAGCGTTTGACAAGTTCTTTCGCATGCGCTAATCTGGCTGGGTTCACTAATATTATTTCTGTTATGTAGACACGACGTGTATAAAAGTTCAAGATCCTCTACCATTGGCCTAGGTGTACTGGTTTATTGAGTCTGCTTATTTTTGTTCATACTACATCATGTCGTTGGAATGCATCTTTCTTATTAGTCACCTGAAAACTCACTAGGGTGTTCTTAATACTACTGTATTCCTGTCTGATTCCTTGCATATCAGTATTCATACTCCATAGCATTCGCATAATATCTTCATGTCCGGACTATGCCGGTTCTATCGCCACCTCACAGATTACACGGTTGGCATTTTGCATCTTCGAATTACTTGTGTCTATGTTTCTCTTCTTTGCCAAGAGGTCTGTGATTTTAGTTCCGATGACATTCGAGCTAGGAATCTAGCGACTGTTTGGTCACTTACCAATTCACTAGGCAGTCTCTTCGTTAATCTTTCTCTTCAACACATATTTGTTTCAATTTCACTTAATAATGATAATGAGTGTTAGTAATTATTCTTTATACATTGTCTGCCACTTTTACTGGGTCAAATTGAGCATCAATCAACTGAAGCAATTTAAGGATTTAACAAAATTGTAAACTTAGAAAAAAAAAACATTGAAGCGTTGTCTATGCGTTACCTGTGGCGGCCCTTCAGCTACGAACTACTATTTCCGCCTATTCAATTATAAATCTGGATTCTTGTGAACCACGCTGTCCTTGGATTTAATGCTTTTAAACATTTAACGAGAGTTTAAAGGATTACTGAAATTAATTCCTTGATTTGTCGATGCTAAAAGAACTAGTGAGTAAGCTGAAGATCTATAATATTAGTAGTGGTTAGGTAGACATTCAGCCGCAATAATATTTTGTACTATCCTGTAACGGTAAATTGTACGATGTCTCTAAAGAGCGTCCTCGTCGAGAAAGTTTTAGTCTGTTACGTGATGCGCCTTGTGAATGTCTTGCCACGATGGATCCAAGAACATTTTTTGTTTAATTCTTCTCGTACCTTACCAGATGCCAGTTGCCAGATCCGTATCTGTGGAGGTGATTGCTTTTGCGCCGGATCGAGACTAAGAGTTGGTAATCCTGTTAATGGATTGTCGAGAAGTTTCGACGCGGTTGAGCAGCGTATTCTTTGACTAGAAGGACTTCTCAAAGAAGCCGCTTCTCGAATAGGTTTCATATCGAGCTATCGCACATTTGAATATTCTTCCCTACCAACCTCCATTCTCAATTTCTGTCCCATTTTTATCTTGTGACCGCCCCTCTGAATTTCAGTCGTATCTCCCTTGACCTTGTACTGACAACGAGAGAACGTTTCCTTGGAAATGCTAAAAAAATATAAATATGTTTGAAGGTAGTCGGAATATCTGGTCAGTTAATTTTTGCCACCTATAAATCTATGTATTGTTCCAGGTGAACGGACAGGACGTTTCAAACTCTAGTCACGAAGATGCGGTGCGATACTTCCAATCGGCTCAGGAACCGATCATAGTTGAAGTTCTGAGAAGGCAGCCTGGACAGCAGACGGCCGCGCAGACATCCAACAAGGAACCGGAAATAATAGACAATCTCCCACTGGAAGAAGGGCCGGTGACTACCGAGGATTCTAAAAAGGATCCTGGAAGTCCCTTGGTGTCGACGGGGGTGCAAACCGACTGGGCTGAATTAATAGAAGAGGAAGAACCCTTACCAGGAGCATTGAATCCCGAGGAACAGACGAACGACAGCTTCGAGGACTTCTTGCCACACGACATCGACTTTGAAGTAATTCACTTGGTCTTCCCCAATGTACTACCCTACTTCGAACGATGAGAGTGAACGTTCCTTTGTCCCATGTTGCAGGAGGTAACTCTACGCAGAAGTGGTAGCGCTGAGAAACTCGGACTGACAGTCTGCTACAGTTCCGGTTCTGGTAGCGAGGACGTGGATACTGAAGTCTATATCTCTGAAATAGTTCCTGAAAGTTTAGCAGCACGTGATGGCCGATTACGCGAAGGCGATCAAATATTGCGGGTAAGTCTTTTTAGGGAATTTCGAAGATAGATGCACAGACGTGTAGTCGGTTAACGAGTTGAATGTGTTTCTTTTTATAGTTCGCAAACAATGTAATCCTTAACCCTTTCGCAGTGAGGTGAAAATGACATTTTCGTGGCATTTTTGTGTTGGAAAAAAATTTTCATAGATTTGTTTTAAAGTCTCATTATAACGGTTTTTGGGGTCACTGACTTCGAATTTGATATCAGATTTCCAAAATTCAAATACATTTTTTTTTTCAAAATCGAACTACTTTTCGAATTTGCGTCCGCCATATTGGATCCGCCATTGTGAATTTTGGAAACCTAATGTCAAATTCAAATTCAGTGACCCCAAAAACCATGATGTACCAAATTACAATCGAATCGATGCAGTAGAAATAGGTTGTTTTTGAAATGCCCATATATGTGTCATGACACAAAAATGGCACGACTTTTTTTGCCCATATATGTGTCACTCACAGTCAAGGGGTTAACCAATCACGGATGGGTTCCTATAATTTTCTGAAAATGTATGCTACAATAGAAAAATAAAATATAATTCATTGAAAAACCATGCACATGCATACTTTGTAAGAAAAATTCTATGGGGAGTCACATTGTGCTTACTAGAGACTTCATTGTTTTCAATCTGTTAAAAATACACATCAAACTCGTGAATCGACTATAGAAGGGAATAAGGGTTCATCACGTAGACTAGCATTTAATCACCATGATTACAAAAGACTTCCGTGCAGGTCCGGGAATTCCTTAGAGTCCGTTTTTTGATTCTGAAATTATTTCCGTCATCCTTGGCTAACATAGATGAAAAAATTTCAGTTTCGCCGTTGACGCTGACGCCTCGTTAGACAACGCGATATCGCGTCAAGAACGTCGGCCTTCTGCCGCTTGAATCCCTGTGTAATCCCGTTAGGCAGATTATAATTACGAACAAAGTGGTCGGGGCGGCGGTGGTGATGCTTTACCGCTAGCGGATGCGGATGACTTGGCTGGGGATTTGTCCCGTCTGACTTTACCACCACTACTGACATCGTCACCTCCCTGGGATAGTACCGCGGCGTAGCAGCCCCCATCTGGAACACAGAGAAGACGACCCCCCCCCCCCCCCACCATAGCGTTACGGGAGGATATAATGACGCCGTAGCACAATAACGTGGCAAACTCCCCCCCCCCCCTTCCCCAACTGACAATACTCCTTCCAGGAACTTATAGGGGATCCCATGGTGCTACAGCTAATCGAGGATTTTTCATGGGAGGCTTCCGCCTCCCTTTTCCTCCTTTTCTGATTCAGTGTCCTTTAGCACCCTTCGATCCTTTCTTATCGATTTTATGACACCTATTTATATACATAGTATCCTCAGACCGGTCTACTCGTGAGCTTTTAATCCGGCTTTGGCTCACGTAATTAAGTGTCTGCGTGGGAAATTCAGGAAAAACTCCTACTCGTATATCCAAGTGACAGAAAAAAAAAATGTAGTAGGAGTAACACTAGTAGATGCATCCTACAGACTAAGCCCCGTTGTTGTGCCTTAGAGAAGGGCCTCCCCAGCAGCTCTTCCTCTTCGGTATTACGGAATATTATGAGACGCGGGTTTCTCGTGAAGCCCTTATCTACCAGCTCTAGCGCATTTATCCATGTTGCGAAGATTCTAATCCGGATCTTACGGAATTGCACTTAATTAAGTGTCTGCATGGGAAATTTCGGCTGTTTTCCGACACCTTGGGGCATCATTAAATTAAAAACCACTAGATATATCCTCCTTTACATCGGGATCAGACTCTCCCATTGGTCCGAGAAACGTTTCTTTTACCAATTTTTTTC
Organism: Trachelus tabidus; assembly: GCA_030142655.1. Lineage (NCBI taxonomy): Eukaryota > Metazoa > Arthropoda > Insecta > Hymenoptera > Cephidae > Trachelus > Trachelus tabidus. The sequence continues at coordinate 6,804 of JARQTI010000075.1, forward strand.
TCTCTATCTCTCTCTCTCTCTCTCTCTCTTTCTTTCCACCCCTTCCAAGATTCCTGATTCTTCTTTTGTATTTTTTTTCACCATCTCCACGTAGAACGATTATCATGAATTTTCCGTCGGAACCAGTGGACAGCGAGCACTTAGTCAAATGGACAATTTCACTGAGTGGATAGCAATATAGACACTCTTAACTTTTTTTAAGCCCATTGAATACCGAATATCTCATTAAGGAATCGAACCATAAAATTGACGGTACCGCGCTTCTCTCATTTTCCGTGTTTGAAGGTCGTTTCACTGGCTCCTGATTATTTTTATTGAATCACTTTATGGGGTCATTCAGGAATGGACCCTGTTTCGCCTCCAGATATTTATATACTTTATCGTATTTCTGTTTAACAGGTTAACGGGAAAGACGTGGCAAATAAGGAGCAGACTGAAAATTTGTTCGCTGAGACGAAAAGTGCTGTGACTATCCTTGTCAGCCGTTGTCTTTATCAGGTAGTTATACAAATGAGGTTTATTTATTATCAATACTCGTTTCTCAATAAGAAGGCGCACCGTAACGAGCTTGACACATCATTACACTTCACTTTACGATAATCATTTATTTGCCAGACCGATTGATTCAATTGACATTAATCACCATTTAGAGAAATGATTCATGGCCGGCGTCGGATCAAAGGGTTAACGTTCTCTGTCGAGTTTGACGCAATCGATGCGCGTCCAGTAGGAATTTTTCTCTTTCGTCATTAAAAGACAGTTACTCTATTCTGTTTTATTTTTTAGGATGAGGACTACGACGACCGACGTATATATCATCAGGTAATTGCTTAAAACAATTCAATGGGAATTTATTTAACGTTATTAGTCTCCTTTAGGCGAGGATGTGTAGATTTTGGTGGATTGTACAATTTCAGGGATCTCCGCCTATCTCGCCGGACAATATTCCTGCCTATCAGAATAGCATGATTGAGCAATTGATTCGTCAGCAACAACAAACAGACGATCGTACCAAAGATTCTGAGCCGAACACCTCCACTCTAAAGGCTCCACCTCCGATACCATCTCATACCACCTTGTCCACATCACACATTCAACCACCACCACCGCCACCACCGATTTCTTCAGGAACGAACTGCTCGACGTCCTCGTCAACGGCGTCTTCCCAAAATTCTCAAAAGTCTGGAAAAACGGCGACGTCCCCGGCTCACCACAATACCGAGGATCGTAAGCAATGGATACAGGACACCTTGAAAGAATGTAACAAAAAGATGGATAGTCTTAATCTAAGAGCTCAACAACCTGGTCCATTGACACCTCCGCTTAATATTAAACTAGTCGAGGCTTATTCGAGTCACGTATGGAGTGACACGGAACACATCTACGAGACAATTCCTGAATCCGATAGTGAACCTATTTACTCATCGCCTTATGAACATCATCAGCATTGGGTTCAGAATCAAAGTAGTCAAGCTCAAATTCAGAGTAGTCAAGTTCAGAATCAGAACCAAGCAAATCAGACCAAACCTTGGCACTCATCTTCCAAGAGTAATAGTTCAGGAGAGGAAAAGGACAGCTCCAGTGCCTACAATACTGGAGAGTCCTGTCACAGTAATCCTTTGACGTTGGAGCTGCACCAGGGTGAAAGGGATCATCACAAGAGTACATTGGTGCTGTGTCCACCGAAGGTTCCTCATCAACCAAAAATAAGTTGTTCCTGTCCTCAACCCGTTACTCAGATGGGCAAGCTATCAAAAACGCAACCATCGAGAAAGAGTTCTCACCATCATCGTGACAGAGATACTACAAATGCCAGTACACTGCCTGCAGATACTATGTATACGAACGTAGCGAACCTTCAACAAACAATGTTGCTCCAGCAACAATTGTTCAAGCAGGCACTCAATCGCAAGAACTCAATCATCACGAGAGAACCTGTTGCCAGGAAGTCAAAATCCCATGGGAACTTTCAAGCACCTAATCTCACTCAGTATCAGTTCGTTGGCAGTCAGCAGGTTTGCACCTCCACGACGACCTGGGTACCACCCGAAGACAAATGCGAGGTGCAGATGGAATGGAAAGTCAAGAGGAGACCCGACGGCACCAGATACATTGCTAGAAGGCCAGTTCGCAATAGGATTCTCAGAAACAGGGCTATTAAAATATCTGAAGAACGCGCGGGACATACTACAGAAGACGACACTATGTCTGAGATGAAAGTAAGTTCTTCTGATGAACAAAGTAATATTGTATATTCTTTTAAATTTTTCGTTCAATCTAGGATACCGAATTATTTTTTTTCTTGTTTGTTCAGATTGGGCGATACTGGAGTAAAGAGGAGCGCAAAAGACAATTGGAACGAGCACGAGAACGAAAACAGCGACAGCAGGAGATCCTGATACAACAGCAACAGCAGCAACTACAACTACAGCAGACCAATGAACTATTGATCTGCGAGCACACAGAGGAGAAAATGATTAAAAAACCTCTGAATATAGTCGAATTAAGTCATAAAAAAATGGCGCGCAAAAAGACCGCTTTGGACGACTTCACTACTGTCCAGGAAATGTTGGTACATGGGAATAGGGTTGGTACCGGTAGCGGTCCAGGCACAGGTGGAAAGCTCATGGGTCTTTTATCGGTAACCACAGTGTAAAATGTCAAAACCAACTACGACGTAGAGTCATTGTAAGCTCCACAATTTTGCTACTACCGTGTCGGATGCAGGAACGATATATTTTAAAAATATATTCTCAAGGGAGCTTCTGCGTGTAAAATAAAATTCGCATGCTAACCGCAAAAAGAGAAAGGGAATTCAAAATTACGAGATTAGTACTGTCGCTTCGGTGAGATTATTGTATAAGTTCGTCCTTCATGAATATTGAAGCGACGCTTAAAAAAAAACCGAACAAACTTCTGAAATATGGTGACAATTTTGTCCTTTAACTGTTTCCACTATGATCTTTCTACGATTCTTCATACGCATACGCATGACACGTTCGTTCATTTACTATCAGACAATTTCCCTCTTTGCATTCGACACTGCATGGTAGACGCCAGTTTATACCAAATTACAAATTATTACATTAACGTCACGTTGTCGAGTATCCTTATACCTTTGTCACAAATTAAGGTCTGTCCACCTAGTTGTAAATATTTACAATACAAACAATAGATCATAGGGTATTTTACATGAGTTTCATTATCTAAGGGCGACGAACAACACTATAGGTATAGGCTTGTAGATATGTACCATAAACGTAACCGCGATATAATGTAAACGAATACATTAGTGTCATATGTGCTTCATCGAGATGAATATATTTGTATCAAAGGCAGCATCGACTGTACCGATTGATTGAGAGAAACGTTTCTTGTTTTCTTTCTTAAGAGTCAACTAAATCCCGTGAAATTTGTACACTGTATATAATCACATTTTGTATACTAATAATTACGAGTTTTATTTACGAAAACAATTTAATTCTGTTGAATATATTTTTTTTTTTTTTTCCCTAAAAATCACCCCATTAGATATCTTTCGGATGGTTGATACTCTCTTATATGTACTTTGTGGCATCTCTACTTGTGAATATATAACAAAGCATGTCAATAAAACATTAATGTTGAGACTTATCGATAAAAAGACACGCACATCGTGCCTGATGTGTCGAGAAACCTTGATACGACTTTTTATTAATGCGTGAAGTGTTAAATTACGAGACGAATCGTATCGCCGATTATTTACCTAAATTTACCTAAAACTGCCTGTCACATCGAGCGCGCTGGAAGATGTGTTAAATACATCGTTGTTGAATGATGCTATATATATATGGTATATCAATGTAGAAATAAAATGTCTATAACCTAGAAGACACAAGAATCCTTGACGCAACTTTCATTTTACGACACAATCCGAATTCCCAACTTTCAGGTATAACATCGATGTGCTTCAAAAGGAATAATGATGAATCAAAAGTGGGTATGGATATTTAATGAAGGATAATAATAAAAAATCGCTGCAAAAGACGCCAGTCGCCGATAATTATTTATAATCTGTTTTAATAAATACTTTAAACAATGCACAATGTTATAAATAAGATTACATTAACTAGAGGCTAAACCAACGCTTTGAAGGTGCTGAATAATAAAATGAGATTATAATGTTATATACTCGGACAAAATCAAAACGTGAAAGATTTAACATACAGTATCATTACATCGGAGAAGGGGCAAGAGGATGAATTAGCTCGCACTCATGTAGAAAATAGGTAAACCAAGTTAAGAAATAAAAAAGAGAACAAAGAAGTTAAATAAAGTCTATATACCTTGAATGATAAATAATCGTTATGTTATAATTCAAAGATTTGCTCGGTGACAAGCTTCATCTTATATACCACGGTAAACCTTAAAATGATAATATGCATCATTGTTTTTACAATAATTAGCAAATTACAATTCTTGGTATATCTCTTATACCTTACATGTTCAAATAAAATAGCGCACGCAATGCATTCCAGACAGCAGAGCAAGGGATTTCAAATCAGGTAAACTTCATCGTCATTATCGTCAGAATAATAATCACCGTTATAATCATTATCGACTTGTGCCAAAGCATCGAGGCAAATCAATTATGAACTCGACCTCTACTATATTTTATTTACAAATGTATAAAGACATTATGATTCCAAGAGTATCGCGTTTATATCAAATGAAAATTATATGGTACTCTCGTATTTCCGCGAAGCAGATGAAATAACTTGCTACCGAACAAGTTCGGATGGCGTAGAACAAAAAACACGGAGGAAAGAAGCAGGAAAAAACAATGTAAAAAGAAAGACGCACGCAAGATAAGATGCTAGTAGCAACTCTAATTTTTGAATCCTTCGAATCTTCGAATAACAATGACGGAAGGTAGTCTGAACCATGATTTTCATTGGTAAGTACAATATAACACGCGCGTTGTTTAGAATATTCTCTAAGAGCTTATCTCTGCATAAATCGTTTACTTTCATCTCTTTCTTTATTCTCGCTCTCGGATCCATAATGATTCTAGAACAATTGTTAATCTTAACATGATAATCAATGTTATAAGTAGTGGTGTAATCGGTACCATTTATATCTTCCAGTACGCCTAATATTAATTCATCTCTCATATATAAACGAACCTTTCTATCTCTTAAATGTGTTTACATTTTTTTTCGCACTCCTTAAGACATAATATAATTTAATATATAATTTATTTGTAATTCATATAATTTTCTACTGCGCTTACACAGTATGACCTTTTGCTTTTTCATTCGCGTGCAAGTTCAACGGGATTAATAATTCCTTCACGTGACGTTCACCCTCTTAAATAATTGCAATTTCAGAGAAACGTGCGCACGTCGTTGACTCTCTAGCATTATAGTTCTGACGTGCGAGTACAAAGGAATCGATTCAAACAGGAAACTTAATGACGAAGCTTCTCCGGAAGGAAAACGTTGAAAATCTACTGCTTATCCTTACGGTTGTGTTTATGTGTAAATATATTTTATATATATAAGAAATGCTCTGAGAATTTTGAAACGACGGGGATAATAGCAACGAAAATTACGGCCAATTTCCCATGTAGCAAAATTTCTACAATTTTGCAAAAAAATCAATTATATCAATGTCACATGTCTTAAGGAAAAGCAGAGTGATTGAATAAGTAGACGACTTTCAAGAGAAAATTAATAATCACGCCGACATATTTTCCAGTGCCGTCCACTTCACACCTTTTCGCTTTTGTATAATAAAAAAAAAGTACAATATAGAGTTTCGACGTAATTTTCCTTTCATTATACAGTAAATACACTATTTGGCCATTATGTCGAGATTATGCTAATACAGAATGATAACAGATAAGAAAAGGAGAGCGCGCGCGCGCGCGCGTGTGTCTACGTGTGCGTGTGTGAGCGCAAAAAAAAAAGAATGAGAATGAGAGTGAGGTGAGAGGAAGATTGCAATACAAAGAGAAAAGTGGGCCACTCGGAAAATAATCCTTGTGAAAAGATGCAATCGATTAATTTCTGTGTGACTTTAATTAGAGCCATGCTTACAAAGGAATCTACATTTATGAAGCTAAGTTAAACATTGACGCCATTCATAAATGAACCTTTTTCGAGTGAATACCGGCTTAGAGGAGTAGAATCGCGATCAGATTTGACGCGGTACGGTCAAGTGTGATAGGGTGTTGAAGGCGATCTCGTAAATATGCAGGACTCTGTGTCAGCGGATAAGTAATTACTGCTTTTTAATGACCCTACTCGAATGTGCAAAAGAAGGGTTTATTTGCTTTATGTCAGATTCTACACGTAACAGGAGTTGAGATAGCGAGACAGATGTGAGTGAACGTAATCGATTTTGAATCTGATGAAAGCAATGCGATTTCTTTTGTTGAAAAATAAAATAAAAAAATTACCCTTCAATATCGGTGTCGCTTTCGTCATTTAGTTTTGTTATATTCGTAGAACGGCAATTCTCTAATAATGCTATTTCCGGCGAATGCAATTGGCATTGCTTAAATATTATTTATTATCGGTAAGAACTCTCGATAGATTCATTTCTATCTTTCCATACGATTTAGCCTAGTATCCACATGTTGAATAACGTATGATGGGTGTCCTCACAGTGTTATATAATGTATGATTATTTAGCCGTAATGTATCAATCGGTATCCATTTTATAATATTAGCTAACAATGGTTAAATGTATAATTCGCTTTTAAACTATTTTATATCTAGGCTCGAAAGCATGTATGATAGATTAAGTAGTTTCATTTATTGCTAGATAATTTGACTGAGATTTTCGATACGGATCTTTATTGAAAGTAATTTCCCCGTGGAGCGCTTTCCGTTCTAAATGATTTGTTTGAACGAAATGAAGAGATTTAGTGAAGGCTAAAGTGTTGCTTTTAATCTTAAAAACAAGAACGCAGAAGAAACGAAAAAGTATTACGTCAAAGTATAAAACGTGAACATCGGAGCAATGAGTTGCAATCGTTGCAAACAGAACTTTCGTCGCAAATTCTCAAACGTGTCAGTTATGTACAATAATTAATTATTATGTCTTCCATTGAACTCATTAATTATACATACTTGAAAGCCAAAAAGTTATCATATTACTCTTATCGTTTATAATAACCTTAATAATTTCATGAGGTCTCGGAGGCCTCTTACTACAAGTGACTTATCTTCCTCGATAAATAATTTGTTCGATATTGCAAAATAAAAAAGAAATCTACAACAACGTATCTTAATTTAATTCTTGTTCGATCTGTAGTATAAAAAGAAAGAGAAAGAAAAAGATACAATAAGTATAAGTACGAAAAAAAAAGAATTCTTTTTTATGTTACGAAGTAACATACTTCAATTCTTACGATACGAAGTAACGTTAATCAAAACCATTAAGAATACTGCGGAACGAATACTTACAACCCCAGTTACACGTAGGAAATACTTCAGGACCAATCGATTTTCTTACTGCTTAAATAAAATACTTGGAAATAAAATACAATCGAATCCACTCTTATGTACCGTATTATAAATCGTTATGGTAACTTTCTGGCTACAAGACCATGTATAACACACAGTGCTTCGTGACAAATGGTATCACGACGGACACATGTTTGACAAAGAAATAAAAAGAAGTTTACTGCATATATAATTTCGATACCTGGACACAACGTAAGTGGGCTCGTTGCCGTAGCTTCTTCTGTTGAATCAACGTTGGCGTAACGTTTATTTTTATTTTTATGAGTCGTACGACGATGATCCATGGTCGTGGGCAGGACTTGGTGGTGTCGATGGGTTTGAACTATTGTTCGAGGCTATCGAATGTCGTGGACTTCCACCAGATGCGTGTTCCTAGAATGAGCGAAGACAAATAACTGAATTAATAAATAAGACTATGAAAAGGAAAAGCATCATTTATATTTAATAGTCCCTGAAGTTGTATACCTGAAATTTATACTGATAGGTCCGTATTCATACTCTTACATACTGAGTACCCTTATAACCTTAGAGGGCCGGCGTTTTTTTAACAGCAGAAAGTTATAGAGATTATCGATGGATAGCTCACGTGAAAATATTAAGCCGATTTAAAAATACTGTATTGTCTTTCGGCCCCCTAAAGGTGAAACTAAAGTTATCATTAACGAATAATCATCGAGATTTTAGGATATAATTGCGATTCCTGATTCGTTAAACGTACCTAAAAGATGCTATAAAAGAGAGGTATGAGCATCGGCCATAGAATGAATACATACCTTATCGTGCAAGGAGGCGATACTACCAAGAGAAAGAGGTGTATGCGATCGCAGATGCAATGATTCCGAATCAACTTGATCTACAGGTGTACGTGGAAGTGATGGTGGTGTGGCAGTTGGTCTTGGAGGTGCCGGACCTCGTCGCGACGAAGTCGAACCTATAGTTAAATCGTTTTGAAGTCTGACTTATACGAATCATATTAAATACAAGATTTTGTTCATTTGATACAACAACAACAATAATAATAATATTAATAATAGTAATAATGTTTTTATTGCCAAGATGGTATAGACGAAGGCCGAGAATCATGTAGTAATGTAACTATTTTACATTCTGCCCAGCTGAACAAAACTTTGATTTACCGTTATGTGGTGAATATCCGGAATTTCGTGTCATATGCGAACTGAGACGTCGTGAATCAGCCGGTGGATGTCTGGGTGGCAGTGGAGCTGGCTTGTTCGGAGCTTGCAATGCTGAACCATATAACTGCACAAGTACATGTTATATAGAAAAAAAAATGGTAAATAACAATATGGTCGTAATATAACAATTGTCTATTTACGCATACTCTCTGTTGACTACTGTGAACGTGCGTGCCACTTTGATGTCCTGAATATTGTTGCTGATCGGCCGTTTCTAACGTAGTTGGTAGATCTAGCAGACGTTGAATCTGAATAAAAAGTGATAAATACGTTAAATTTTATTTATTAGGCATATGGCGTATATAAAAAAAAAGTATTTGATGTATGACCTGTATTCCATTGCCAGGTCCCATGTGGCTAATGTGATTGAAGTTAGTAGGAGCGGATATCATCTTGGACCGCCGATCTGTTGGACGAGCAGTTCTATTTCCCTCACGCAAAGAGAATCTTCTTCGTGGTCTTGTCATTTGTCTGCCACTAGCGTCTATCGGAGTTAAATTCAACAATTCTCCTAAAACACAGAAAAAAAAAAAAAGATCCAACACAATTATTTGACTATCTCACTTGTCGGAAAATCTTAAAAGCAAATCGAATGATACACACGTTGATGTAAATTACTCAGGAAAATGACATGGGGCATGTCATTGATTATACAAGTGCTGAGAGAACCGGAAGTATTCAATGGCCGAGCTCTTTTAATATTGAGTGTCTGTAGCCAATCTCCGGTGGTACAATCAAACACATCAATATGAGTCTCGCTATAAACCAACAGGTAACCTTCACAATAACCTATTAAAAAAGCAAACATGAATGAAACTTATATGTACCCTAAGAAATAAAAATATTTTTAAAAAACGAAAAAAAAGATACTTACTAACTGCTGTAGGGACAGCTGGATACATGATTTCGCGATCCCTGCTTTTCCGTCCCTGACTGTCAACATAAACTGCCAATGTATGAAAGACTAATAAAAATTCACCACGTGGCAATTCGATACAACGTAACGCATCCACAGCACTGTATGTTAAAAAACCCAGTAAGGTGTTCTCGGGATGAACCAATGCTGAAAGATCAATATAACATTGTAGTCTTTTAAATTTAATTCAGCATATACATATATTAATAAAAGCGGAATTACTTACAAATTGGGTGATGGTCTCCCAAAATACTGTAGATAGAGAAGCCAGACGGATATCCCACGCAAAGACGACCCTCTGAAAGAACCTGTAGTGTTTGTGCGTGACAGGGTAGCATACGTTCACGAACGCGCTTGTGCCGTGTCTTCGTACGCGTTATTTCATAAACAATCACTTGCGATGCATTCTGCAAATCAATAATCAATAAATAGTGTTATATTATTCAATCCAGTAATTTGTTGGGTTAACGTTGTCGGTTACCTGTTTTTTTATAGCAACACAGAGACAGTAAGTGAGCGGATTTCGGCACACTACACCTGTGGTCAATGTGATGCAACCTTTAGTTTCTGCTACCTTAATCCATTCCACTTCATCTCCATCCAATGCTCGCACGGGAACTAATCTTACGTGCCGCTGCTTTCCACTAAGCACCACAATTAACTGTTCTTCCGTTACGTATTCCAGAAGGTATATTTTCTTACCCTCACCAACTCTCGCTATCTCTAATTTGAAAAGAAAAGAAGAAGTTAATTAGGCTGAGGTTGCATAAACTAATGAAAAAAAAATTAACTGTATTGCGTTATTCTTACCACTACGATCTAAATCTAAACAAAAGAGGCCCTCCTCGGTGCCAATGACTAGACGATCAGGATCTATGATTGCCCCTGACATCACGTTTTTAATGAGTGCCACTGTATTATCCAGCAGTTCCTTGGCACGGAAGATCTTCAGAAAAAATATAGAAAAAAAATTGTATTAAGCCATTATATTAGTTAAATTCCAAGTCTTCCTTCTAAAGATCGAGTACATACTGTTGTATTTGGAAGATTATTTCTCTTTAAAATCCGATGAAGCTCACTCAAGGCTACTACCCACTTAGTTTTTTCGCTCTCAGTATCCGCAAGCATTAACGTATGATTTCGTAAGCCAGGTGGCTCAAGCAGAGACGTCGTTATCTGATAAATCATGGATTTTCGCATTAATATTCATTGATTCATATAACGCAATAATTTCGATATATATAACATTACATACTCACCCTAAAGATACATGGAATGTCCTTCTTTGTCGCATGTATGACATCAGAATCGCGTACCGAACTAACACTGAATTCTTCATCGCGCATATCGAGAACTTGTGAGACGTAAACCGAAGGTAAAGCATTACGATCGGGCGAGATATCGTAGAGAAACAATTTGAAATCACAAACAACTACAAATTGTCTCACCCAGCCCTTTTTGACACCACCCATTTTCGGCACTTTAACATAGCCCTCGTAAGCAGTACCAATGCCTCTGGTGGGATCAATACCCAAAGGCCGTTTGGCTGCAATTAATATTTGAGGATAATGAAAAATTATCTTGAAATCTAAGCAATTTCCGAAAAACTTAATAATGAATAAAATAAAAGAAGAAGAAGAAAAAGAAGTAAGGAACCTACTTTGATCGTGGGGCACTGGACACATAGAGGGCACTTTGTCACAGCAGGGCATGTGGCAAGCAAAACCACAAACTTCGCATACAACTCCTTGTCTAGTTAGACCAACCATTAAAGAAGTGCAATGATTGCACTTAGTGGGTGCAGAAAATGTTCGCACTAGGAACTGATGCGATTTTGGCTTTGGCTGTAAATTGGTCTGCCCGTGAGATGCTGCTGACTTATTCAGCAACTCGTGAGATAGAGGCGATGTTGGATCCTAAAATTATACAGGAAAAATGTATTGTAATATGACATAACCAATACACTTTACATTATTAATAAATATAATCAAAGATACTCACGATACTCAATTCAGATAAATTGCTCTTACTACTTGCAATACTTGGTGCACGATTGTCTTCGATGTCACCTTCAACGCTATCAACACTTCCGTGACGTGTACTACTGGCTGTTTCCTTGAGAAAGTGTTCCAGGTAAGACATTTGAGAGGTAGGACGTTCCAAAACTGAAATCATTCAAAAAGATCAATTACAATGCGTAATAGAAGAACATATTAGGAAGAATTAAACGTAATATTCCGTTAAGCCAATGTATGATGTCGCAAAAGCATCGGATCTCAATACGTATTTTATATAGCACATTTATACCAAGATTATGTGTCCTACTTTTCTAAGAAAGCCAATGACATGACAAAGTAAGAATGCTTCGTATTGTCTTAGTCGAAAAAAATTAATCTGACAGTTAAATCTAAACCATAACGTTAAGAAGTCATTCGTATTAATTTGTAGACTACTCCATAAGAATTGGTACAACCGAGGCATTCTCTATTTTCACCGTCATATTTCTTATTCCTTTTCCACTATACAGAGATCGATGTGTGAATACACAATGTTTAAAAAAAAAATCGAAATTTCATTACGTATCAAGATAACGCGTGACCCAAATAGTCCAGTAAGAAACTTTCGTCAAACATTGTGTAGCAATTGAGAACCTCATAAATCGACAACTCCACAGCAATCGGCACCACACAAAATTGGTTAACGCCAATGTCATAATAAACGGTATTAAGTACACAAATGTCCAATCAAAACGTGATATTATATCGAGAACATTAATTGGGGTAGAGAAGACATACTATCATAAAACACGCGTAACAAATCTAAGCAAATTGGTTTTAAATCTGACGCGTCTGCATATCGACCTCCTATTAATAATTGCCACACGTATCATAACATAAAAGGAAAAGAGAAGATGAACAAGGAGAGTAGAAGGTAAATTTAAGAACATAAGTACGAAAACAAGATGCAACTCTCACCGAAATCTTTGCGCTTTTTAAATAAGAAGAAAAAGAAAAGATCTAAACGAATGACAATAGAGGTGGATTTCTTAGGTGGCTCTCTACGGGATTAGCGTATAAGTTAGACAAAACGCCGACCAGTAACTAAGTCAAATTAATAAAAATCAACTATTTACATTTCAGTTAACACAGTGCCTGTTAAATAGCCACAGACAGGTATGTTTTGGGTAAGAGCAACGATAATACTTTTATCAATGATCTATCTAATTTCCATATGCACTTATTAATGACGGTAGAAAGTAGAAAGAGATCGAGTGTACGAATGAATAGGTAGTAAAATTATTCAAATCAACTAATTTATAGATTTACTGTCCATCTAGAAATGATATGCTCGAGGCAAGAGAAAATAAGAGAGATCATTGATCCACCAAAAACATAGCGCTGCTGTTCAGTAATTAGCAATTCAATCGGGCAGCCAATCAAAGTCGCACTTCCTGCCACATAATTTACCAGGCGACGATACGATGGTGGCAGCACTACGACTGACGATTGAGTTGGCAGGGACGAATCTAGTTAATAAGCGATATGTGATGATGTGGGGAGCACGCATGACTGGCAGAGGCGACGACGGCTGGTGCACGAAGATACGCTGGGGTTTGGTAGTAACGATGCTTGACGATTTGCTTGACGATTTGCTTGACGATTTGGTTGGTAGGACAGCTGTCACAAATACAGTTTGATGATGAGCAACAAGAGGCCCCACACGCAGCTCGTTACGCCAATAAACAGAGGCACTTTGTAGTCTAGAAATCAGAATTGTATTGCGTACCGGAGTTCGGGTTACTTATGATGAACGAGAAGATATCCAGTCGCATGAAACTCTACAATCGTGTCTTAAAGCTTAATAGATTTTCTATGATACTATGCTCCGTATAATTCTCTACGCTCTAGGGTGTATATCCGACGTTATAACACGTTAAATTCTCCATTAACATTAACCCGACAGATTCTCTTCACGTTTGAATAAGGACTAACATCATATAGAAGGCTCTAACATCATCAGCGTTTTACTGAATGTATAAATATTTTATATTTTTAGCGATATACTACGATAACATACACTCTCTTCTTTATATTGATTCAGTTGAACAACCAAGTTTCGAGCGAGTTAACGGACACGCAAGAGGCGCTACAAAAATTGGTAACTGTGGTCTATCACAATAAATGAGTCATACGCCATGATTCTATTCTTAATTACCCTGGCAGAGGAATTGTTGTAGCGCCTCCCGTAATTATAATAGCAATTACACGTATTAATGACACAAAATAAAAGCAATTGGGCAACAAAGTATAATCCTCCGTGAAATTGTAACCGTGAAACGTACACGTAACCAGTGACAGGCATCGATGGAAATATTTAACGTAGAAAATATTGTACATATCTTATCTCTTATTTCAATTGCACGATTTTCCGCTCTTTGACACGTTTATGAGAATCAACGACAATAACAGCAATTCCTATTTAACTTCACGGACAATGACGACGAAATCACGTGCAATTAAAATATATGGCTTATACCATGTTTTCCCGATTATTGAACGCGCTTTATTAAACAGTCAGTAGGTGGTTAAGAATTACTAAGAACAAATACAGACTTTACGAATTTTTATAAACCTGAGTCAACGTGTTTATCCAATTCACCCTAAACACGGTAGGTTGACGAGGTATTCGACAATTGCACCACACAAAACACAAATCTCTCGTACATTTCTGAGTTACGTAGCATATAATATAATAACTATGAAATTGAGCTATTAAAATATTCAACATACGTAGATTTTAAGTCCACTTTGGCCGCCAGTCATTTGGTTGTTCGATGTACCATCGGAAGACCGTTTGTATACGTTCGATTGTATCAAACGGAAATAATACTGTCGAACAATCGTATCGACTATATATATATATTTTTTTTTTCTGAGCAAAGAATCTAAGAGACTCAGTAATTATGCACTCGAGCAATGAAATACTATTGGCAAGTCAGATGACAAAAAGTAGCCTAGAGTCCATCGCCCGCCCTCGTGCAATGGTGCCACTTAAATGTACATATTCGACCCTATAATCAGCCCAATAGGTAATATTATTTCAAAAACATATTTTTCATGAAACTTTTTTGGAATGAAAGACTTCTCATCTATATTTAAATTATTGTTTAATAATAACGCGTGCAATTACTCGTTTAGTTCAATTTTATAGTGAAAACAAAATGAGCGCTTAAGCCCGCTTTACGTAATCCTAAAAAAATGGAATTACTACTTCCGTTCTATGTAATGAGTATTCAAATCGATTGTAGCAAAGTAGCAAAAAATTTGTATACCTACTCTAGCTTACCGTTACAGTTAGCAAAAAGCGATGAAACTAGGAACTTACCAAAATGTGAAAATTACAAACGTTACACATAAAGACTGCCATTAATAACTATTTATTCATGAATAAATAATAAAGTGATTCACACAATAATAAGTGATTTTTATAAGCTGATAAGATTCGGTACTTTTAAATGTAAAATTCCTGTGCTAAATATTTCCATGCTTGAAAATGTATGACCCAAACACTAAAGAATAATGTTCTGCAACAGCTTATCGGTAAAAAAAAACTTCGCTGCATAACGACATAATCTAATTTTGATTTGTTATTATCGTTTAATATCACATTTGAATAAATCTTAAAATTCTACACGAGGCACTATCGGCTACATGTTAAAATTCGTCGCGGCGTGCCTTTAATAGATATATTACGGGAATAGAATATCAACTACAATAAAAAGATTCACTCGAAATCCTGGCATTTTTTTCATTATAGATATTTTGTAAATTTTGTCAAACATAGTATATAACTAATGGTAAATGTGATACGTGAAAAAGCATCTATGGTATACCTACTAATAGTAAAAGAGAAAAATTGAATTCCAACTACGGATTAATCGGCTAAATCGTATATCCAGTACCGTAGGTAATTTTTGTACCTCTTCAACTATAGCTCTTACTAAATGCCCTAATTTAAAAAGCTCCGTGAAGCGTCACCGGTCGTAAACATAATATAAATAAATATAACGTATAATTGTAGTTAAACATGGTATAGTAAAAAATGTTTTCATGTCATTCTAAGTTCGTCTTTAGGATATCTTTGACAACCTGACTGATAACAATTTTTATCCTTTGACTTATATTCACCAATTTCTCCTATGTTCTACTATTTTCAGAGAATTTAACGCAGAATACAAAAGTGATAAATAAAGAATGCGTCAAGTTATTTTCCAAAGAGGCCACCAGATATATTAAAATGTTTGCAGGCCACATAAACAGCGTGAATCGCTGCGGTTTGTATCACTACCATGGAAACTAATTTTTCATAGCTACGGGATGGGGAGTTTTTCATAGGACTTTCGTTTGATGTATTATCGATAGATGTGTACTTACAGCCGTCGCCGGTGTCTAGACGCCCCTGCAACTCTTTTATCTGTATTTCCTTCTTTTTCAAGTCGTGCGACATTGAATCTAACCTTTGTCGGAAGTCCCTTAATTCTCTGTGAACAAACACAATGTTAAATAATTTCAAAAAATAAATTAAAAATCTTCGTCGGATTCAAGGAATGTGACCGAGAAGACATCTTACTTTTGCGCTGCTATCAAATCCGATCGCGTCTTTGTTAATTCTTCGGATATAGCTTGCTTCGCCTGTATTTCACTTTGGAGAGAACTCTGAAGATTTAGCAGTTCCATTTTATCCAATTTTTGTGATCTACGATTGCGCCAGTTTTTATCTGTCATCGTCGAACCACTGCCCACGCCTCCAACTCCACCAGAATGTTTGAGGAATTCAAGTTCCTCGGTCATTTTCGTTGCCAAAGCCTTATTGAAACAAGAAAAAGAAGCAAAATATTTGTCTTTGATACTATAAACTGAATTAAGTGAAGATAAGTACACACCTGCAAGTATCCTCTGGCATCCTTTTCGTCTGACACCCATTGGATAATTTCTGTAATCTGAGCTTCCCACTGTGCAATGGCTTCTTTCTTATTTCTGAGATCCTCATATTCATCTTCCAGTTGCCTCCTCTCTCCTTGTATTCTACTCATGCTCTCCGTCATAGAGCCAAGTTCTATCATAAGCTTTTTATTCTCCTCAACGAGCATCATTTTTTCTCTCTCGTGGCGTCTATTCAGTTCGTTTATCGTTTCTTCACTATCTGTAATATTTTCCAATCTCGCTGCATCGAGTTTTTCCTTGGTCAACAGTACTTCGCGCTCAAGTACTTCGCGCCTAGTTTCACCCTCGTGCAATTGCTCTTGAAGACTGCGTATCTCCAAATTATACCTGCTCTGTTGTTGATTCAAATTTTCATTGTACTGCACTTCGAGCTTTTCAACTTCTGCTTTGAGTCTGTTGATTTCCTGGGTGGCTAGAGCCTGATTTGTACTTGCATCGTTACCCATAGAGCGCTGTCTTATTTTCTCAGTTTCCTCCTGCATTTGTTTACAATATTCCTCACTACGTTCACGCAACTTCCGTTCTTTGCTGGTTTCCGCTATCGCTTCCTCAACTCTGTTCTCCAATTCTCTGCGCAACTTTTCAGCCTTTCTTATGTCATGTCGCAGACTATCAACTTTTTGCATTACTACTTCCAGTTCTTCCTCCTTATCCCTAACCTGCCTGGATAACTTTTGCTTTTGCTGTCGTAGCTCAGACAGTTTATCAGTAACTTCTGTATATTCTGTCATTGCAAGTTTACGTTGAGTCAATGCATCCTTGAGTTCCTTATCCTGCAGCTTCAACTTCTCTTGAGCATCCAGTTTATCCTTGATCGCTTCCTCCTTTTCAGATCTCAGAATACGTATGAGCTTCTCAAATTCGCGTATTTTACTTGCGTCTCCGTTGTCCACATTGCGCAATTCGCGTGGCACATCCATGGATTTCAATTGAGATTCTAGTTCTGTTGAATAATAACGCATTATGATAAGATAATACTCCCCTCACGTAGGTGGAATTATGAATGATATGCGCAGATCCGCGTTAGTAGAAACTTACCGCAATTTCGTTTCGTTAATGTATTTATTTCATCTTGCAGCTTTCTCGTTGCGTTATTAGAATCAGGAGAAATAGTGGGGGAAGTGTGCGCTACACCGATTTGATTTTTCAAATCAGTCACAGTTTGCATTAACTGAGCATTCTCTTCTTCCAGCATTTTAACATTTTTATCTTTTTGAGTTAAGATTGGCACCGAACCCAAGTCAGATATACAACTGCGATACCAAATAATGTGGATATTACTTTGAATCTTTTCATTATTAATTATTCTAAACGGGAATTACTTACCTTCCTTGAGTAAAGCTGAATCCGACAAATGGTAGATGAAGAGCAGAAAATGCAGAATTAGCAGCTGGTGGAACTGCGTCGGAACTCCGAACGTCAGTGTCGTCAACGTCAAAATTGGACGTATCTGTTGGTGAAGAAACCTCAGGAATGTAAGGTACCGTACTATCCCTTAAAGTATCCCAATTCACACCTTCAAACCATGGATGTTTCTGCAATCACAGACTTATAATAATAATTTTAATTTAATTACAGTGCATTCGAGATGTAAATATAAATACCTTGAAATCCTCAACTCCATTTTGTCCTAATCTAAACTCGGAACTGCAAATTAACTTTCGCATCAAATCCTTGGCCTCTTCGGAAACGTCATATATATCGTCTGTTGGAAAATCGAAGCAATTCTGAAAAGAAAAAAAATTTTAAGACTACCATTAATTTATTGAATCATTTTTTATATACAGAAAAATTGCTAATAAATAAAGTATTATAAACCTTATGATTCATTATTTTCCCGTATGTTTCGACTAGAGATTCAGCATAAAATGGGGTTTCTCCATAAAGCATCTCGTACATGCAAACGCCTAAAGACCACCAATCGCATTCAGGTCCATATCTTCCCTGTCCATCTTCCATTGCCTGAAACGTACGTATCAGTCATACTGTATGTCTGTCGTTTCAAGAGTGTACATTAAGAAACATCATAGTGCAACTTACTCTGAGAATCTCGGGGGAAATATAATCTGGTGTACCGACGGCAACGTTACTTTGTACAGTGCCGTCTTCAAAGAGTCGAAGGCATGAGCCAAAATCGGCTAAACGAATGTGACCATTGGCATCCAGTAGAACGTTATCCGGCTTAATGTCACGATGTACGTAACGTAAATCGTGTATGGATCCGATTGCCAGCACCATTTCTGCTATGTAAAAACGAGCCATATCCTCAGGCAGTCGATCTTCAAACTTGCTAAGTAACGTCAATAGGTCTCCACCGCAATAGTAATCCATAACCAGGTACTACGCAATACGTATTAGTACATATATAATAGTTACATTGAACAAAAAATTATCAACCAATCAAAGTGTTTAAAATCATAATTCATACCAGATTATTGTCATCCTGAAAGGCATAATGAAGATTTGTAATCCATCTGCGGTCGCCATATACGAGAACGTCGCGCTCTTCACGGAAGCAAGCAGTTTCAGCACGCTTTAACATTTCCCATTTGTTCAAGATCTTCATAGCGAAGACTTTATCAGAACCACGCATTCGCACGACACACAC
Source organism: Trachelus tabidus (assembly GCA_030142655.1). Classification (NCBI taxonomy): domain Eukaryota; kingdom Metazoa; phylum Arthropoda; class Insecta; order Hymenoptera; family Cephidae; genus Trachelus; species Trachelus tabidus. Next base: position 26,042 of record JARQTI010000075.1, read on the forward strand.
TTCACCAAATGCACCGCGACCAATCAAGTTCAAGGTTTCAAAATCCTCACGTGCTAACTGCAGACTCTTTATGCAAGAAGCTACTGGCTTCACTATGGAACAAAATTCATAGACTATAATAAATGCCATACCTTGAAAGTATAGATATCTACATGAAGTACATACCAAATTCAATAAAGTCTGATACAGTCTTTTCTCGACGAAGAGATGAGTTGCAGCACTCATCATAGAGAACTAAGAGAACATCTATTAAAGTTTCTATAGAGAATGTATGGCCTGCACGACCTCCTTGCCCAGGACCCCCAATAAATAATGCCTCCAATTGACGCAGCCTTCCTCCTACCCCTATCAACATAGTAATTTACTTTGTTTAAAAGTATTAATACAAGACAGAATAATTGCTAATATATTGATATGGGTTTACCATTAATTACAAGTCCTTTAGGCATTATATCAGGTGGGGGAAGGCTATAATGGTGCGGAGGTGGATCAGACATAATTCCTTGTTGTTGTGGTGGTCCTTCACCACGATCTTTTGACGATGCTTCTGTCATCGTTTTCACAGCCAGTTAGAAAATCCTCAATCCACCACCACATTACTATATAATCTATACACTGTAACATGTTTTACATACTATTAGTTTGATAAGATGACAGTATTATTATAACAAATTTGTCATATTGAACCCTTCGAGTACAGAGCTCTTCAAATCTAAATGCTTACCGGACACATATATGTGTCTATAGTACTCAAAGGGTTAAGTATTTATATTGCATATTTTGCATCAAAATTAAGTTTAAAAAATTATTTAATATATAATAGTTAAAATTTTTATAATTGTTTTAATCATTCTCAATAACTGTAGCAAAACTAAAACAGTACAAATCTTGACTTATAAATATCATTTTTCTTGAAACCAATCAACAACCAACCATAACAGTAACTACAGTCAAGTGAATAATTTTTTATGGACATCATCTTAATGGGAACTACTTTCACTATTTCACAGATAATTCTGTTTACAAAATGTCGTGTAACCAATTGTTATATTTCCAATAGCTCTTTCTAAAGTCAACTTTAAAGGTCAATATTCTCCTATTCTCGAATGAGTAATTCTGGGCAAAAAATCAATTCCCCCGAAAATTACGTATTGCACGCCAAAGATCGTATCTAGGGGAAGGAATGTGACTTTCATTCAACTCATTTTTAGCCGTACACACGAAGTCATGTCGAAATTACGTAACCACCACGCGAACAGCTCAAATAATTGATAAAAATACATAGTTGGGCCAAAAGCGTAGCGACCGGACAAAAAAATATAGATAAAAATAATATGACGGGGTACTACATGGCATTCGTGTGCGTTTCTACAAAACGTAGTGTGAAATAACCTGTCCCCATAAAGGAAATATCTGCGAGTAAGAAACGTGAAGAACATAAATTTTGCGAGCATCGACCTAATTTTCTGATATATAACCTTATCGTAGCACTGCACTTCATCTCGATTATCGTTGACGTAAAATGAGTTGCATAGAATATTTTGCAAAAAATGGCAAGGCTCGTACATCTCATTGTTCGGCCGGAAATCCCCGAGCATACCTGCCGTGCGGCAGCACTCTTTTGACTGTTTTAATTGTTTATTATGCGCACCATTTAATTATCACAATACATTTTGTATCGCCACCTCCAAACCCCTAACAATGTAGTTGACCCCCTGGCAAGCCCCATACAAAAATATGGTAGCTACTACGTCATTGAAAGTTACTGGGATAGTGTAGCATGTAGATTGCCTACGGAGTGTCTAAATGCAAGGATACATTACATCGGTGATATTTCTTTTGAGCATGGCATCGTTCCTCATTTTAAGGCATTGTATTCATGTACATGTTTCAGCGAGCGATTTCTCTTATGTGCATACATAGCAACTAATAGCGACAAGGAATTTTCCATTTAGGGCCCAGTTGCACACGTCAAACGCGTATTTGAACACAAATCCCGAATAATAAAACAACGTAAATTCCTGTGGACGTGTTATACTATTAGTCGACACTCCGCGTTTTAAGCTAATATTTCATGCATGCGACTGCGACAACTGTCGCGCGACATATCCACGCCGATTGGCTAAAAATGGACGGGATGTAGGTATACTTTTGTCGCACGTAGAGTACTTTCTGTCGCACGAAAGTAGAGATGGAAAGCATTTTTGGCGACACAAGTCGACTTGAGTCAACTTGTACCAGTAAATGGAAAGCACCAATTGTATCATGGGCTCCATGATATAAATATACAGCCTTATAAAAACGACAAGAAAATATTTAGCAGTCTTCGAAATAAAATATGTGCCACTATTGTAGGTTATGTTATGTTTAGTCTTCTCCGTGCGCACGGCTTTATTCCAGCTTCAACTTTTTCAAAGACTGTACAGTGTGTGATAAAGACAGGCTATTACATTTACCTGTGTCCTTCCTATCTCTCTTTGCACGGTTCCTACCTTTGCCGTTCGAATTCCAGTATGGGCTTAGTTTTCACCGTGCAGAGTTTACACAAAGTTTAAAGGCCTCATTGGTCAATTTCATTCAATTTCTATAAGTGATTGGTTAACTCTGTTTAAACTCTGCACGGTGGAAACTAAGCCATGGTTAGAGTTCAGTGGTAACAGCTATTCACTTTTAGTATTTTCACTACATACGACGGTATTCATAGTCGTCCCTTAAATTAAGGGTAAGGTGTGCCTCCATGGAGGGCACTTAATTTTTAAGGGACCCTCATTCCCAATTGCATTTCATAGACAAATTTTGGACCTCAGTGAAGTTAGCCGAACAACTTTAACTTTATAATTATTTATCATACCTAATCGATTGGTGGTCGTTTGGTGG
>JARQTI010000076.1:19423-209329 GCA_030142655.1 Trachelus tabidus
CGCCCCCCCCCCCCCCCCCCCCCCCCCCCCCCCCCCCCCCCCCCCCCCCCCCCCCCGAACTCCTCCCGGTGTTGCGGGACGTCGGTAGGAGCATCGGGAAGTTCGGCCGTGCGACTTTCAGGGCTTTCGTTAGCATCGTCATTGTTATCATTATCGGAGAAGTTACCACTTACGAGTCTCCTCGTAAACTAACTCACACCGTAGGATCCACCGTCCTTTTATAGTCTCTCGGCAACGGCCCCCCCACCGCCGCCGCCGCTGGTACCACCTATCCCCGCCAGATGGCAGCGCTACCGTAGAGACGGCTCTCTTTCGCAGAAGCCGCCGCGGAGTACCCAACTTTAATTACGTGATTCATTGGCGTGGAAGCTGGCGCCCCGTAAGGTTTCCAGTAAAATCTCAGCGTATCGAGTTGACGAGCTCAGCGTTTTCTCGAGGGAACGGACTGGCGGCAAAGTGTATACAGGAGAGTTACGAGGAGCGAGGAAAAATTATAAGACGGTAATACAAGGGGATTATTTAAGAGAAATAAAATCTCTAAGATCCCGGGGGGGATTCCCCGGGTAACGACAATACGTTACGCCGTAAGGGGTTCTTACTCTTAACCTACAAAGAAGACATCTACGTTCAACGTAAGACTTTGGCAGTTGAAATTTCTATCTTATCAAACCTATTCGTTAACTTGGGCTGTGCGTCCGAAACTTTTGCCTTCGTTCCTAACGGAGCCTTCTGGAACTTCTGAACCATCCCGGAGCCAGCATCTCCAGCACTTCTTCACCGGCCTGCGAAGCAACCTCAGTTCGTTAACCCCTTCCTGTGTCCTCCTTCGCATCGTTGGCTTACTTAGCCAACATCTGGATAGTGGCTGACAGGCGCTTCCTACCTAACGTGCACTCAACTACTTAATAATGCACCAGTCAGCCAGCCACTGTGCACCCATTATGCTTCTATGCAACCCCCATCGCAGCGTTGCAACGAGCCAAGCATAATGCAAGATTCGTGGCGAGCTTGAGCCTAACCCAAGCGAACGTAGCGTAACCCAACCTGACACGACACACAACACTACCCAAGCCAATATAACATAACCTCACTTTCCTACCGTAAGAGCGCGCCACGAACGTGGGCACACGTGTCGCGAGCTCTCTCGGCGTCTTACCGATTAATTTTCTTACGCTAGGGAAATCTTCGGTCTCCCCGGTCCGTGACTCATCTTGCCTCTCCGTCCGTCCCTAGGGGAATACTCGTTAGGGAATTTTAACTCCCCCAACTGGCAACTCTCGTAGGGTCGCCGATGAACTTTACGGTTAGAACATTTTTACGAGATTTATCGAGTGACGTACGTTGGACGTCCCGATAAATCTACCAAGGATCGCTGAGTGCAAAGTAATTGCGTAAGCGGGGAGCTACTAGGGATTTCCTGTGAATTGCTAGAAAGGGATCCTAGGGACTTTACTTGATTAAGACACGGCAATACTAGGCAACCCTATTAGCCTATACGTCGCCGAAAAAATCGTCGACGTAAGATTCCCAATGGAAGATACATGGAATATGGTAATTGCGAGATTTCAACTTTTTTTCGCTATCCCCCCCTCCCTTCTCTTTTTTATTCTCTAGATAGGAGAATTTCCCCTAGCCCTCGCGGAGACGACGGAGGCCAGAGAAAGGGGTATACTGCCAAGACGAAATTGAATCGAACTCGTGCAGGTCGAAAGTCCCGTCGATAAAGAAGATCGGGATCGACTTGAGATTCCAATTTCCGGGTCTTTGCCCATAGAAACCCGCCCTACGACCTCCAACATTCCCCCATACCAATCGCGCACTCACGAGACACACACGCACACGAGCTTTCGTGAATACCCCAGTAATTGGCCCCCGACCCTGCAGCTCTCCGATTCCCGTTGCACTTCGTTGCACTCCGTCGCGGCGCCTTGAGTCATCCCCCTCCCCCTTCTACCGGAGCCCACCGTCCTACCAACACCAGTGCACCTCCTACCAGTATTCCTACAGCTATCGTCATTGCTACCGTTACCACTACTACTCCTACTTACTGCACAACTACCAATCACTTTTTCCTCCCTTTTTTTTTTATTTAACCCCCATTTAACCAGTTTAGGTTACTACTCCAGCGAGCACTGTTACTACCCGCTGCTGCTACCAGTACTTCTGCCTTACTACCCCATCGACGTATACCGACCCCATGGCACACCCCTTGGAACCACCATAGCCGTTTTACGTGTACGCCCTCTTCCATTCCCATGAGTACCCCGTGAGCATGGAGAAACTTTTTATTACAAGCATTTTCCAACCCCCCCCCCATACAAAAAAGTTAAGTTTCACCGAAAGTGCAACGAAGACGCGAGAGTGGGGGAGGGGGGCAGGGGGGGGCAAGAAGGGAAAAGAGATGTGTAAAAGTTAAATATTCATTGGGCAACGGGACCTTGCCATCGACCGAAGTAAAATGCCACTCTTGGCTCATTTCCAACGAATCCGTAGGTCGTATCTTCTTTTTTCATTTTTTTTTTTTTTTTTGCAAATGGGCCCCGAGACACGAGAACGCTGCAACCATCTCTACCTTGCCGTACCTGTTGAACGGTTTCATGAAAATAATGCTCCGACGGCTTAACCCCCTCTTGGTCATTGTATACATGTATACGCGTATATATAGATATATTGACTCCACTGCCCTATAGATCCCTGTTTCGGTTAGGTTTCTCTGTATTTCACACAGTTTACGGCTAAATTTATCGTCGGGACCGACGTCCCCATAGATCTACCTTCTTCTTCGGATACAATTTATATACCGGATTATTTATCGCTCGGCTAGAGGTTTTTTTTCTTTTTTTTTCGTACCTTTCCGAGATATTGAGACTTTTCCACGGATCTTAGTCTCTCTGCGATCTGATCTGGGAAATTTTTTTTTTATCGACTTCCTGTTAGTGGTACATACGCGACTGTGCTACCTTGTGGGAAATTTATACCGTGGATACTCCCGAAAGACTTCAGGAGTATTCATGGGTGGTTTCACCTCCCACTTTGACACCTCGTAATGAATTAGTCAGTTTTTTTCATCAAGGCAAACGAAAAAAAAATTTGAAAAATGACATATCGTGCAAAGAGAATCCTTAAAAGTTTTTCTTATGTCAAATTTCTTTTCTTCAACCGACGTATTTTGTCCCCCGTGATATTTGTCGAGTGACATTTATGCGTAGAGACGGGGGGGGATGCGATTATACACTTATCAATAAAAATCTGATAAAACGTTTAACTGAATGAACGAGGGTAAAGCAGCTCGTTTCTTTAATTTTCCACCCCATGAATGTCAACCCTTGTCGCCCGGTAATTACAGTGCTACGGTCAGAGAAATTACTGGACAATTCACCTAAATACTCTCCGTGTGATAAAAGGCTAATTAAATAAATAAGGTTTAATTATTATCCAGGGGCGGATTATAAATTCACCCTTTCGATGATCAGTCGCGAGGGAAATATTTTTCTACCCTGTACACCACCCTTCATCGAGTCTCTGTCATACTTATCACAAAAGTCTCTTACGGACAAAGATAAGACTCGCTTAAGGTCCCGTTTCCATGCGATACCGTCGCGGCTTCCTGGTTAATCCGATTTTACGAGCGGCCATGTGCGAAAAGCATCGCTGAAAGCTTTTGCCTTGAAGCTCTCACAAGCATTTTCAATTATATATGTATGTGCGTGTATATGTATATATTGTTCTGTTGAAAACGTCCCCTTTTGATCCATCGACACGACAGGCTTAGGGCCTTTATCCAGAGGTAGTAATAAGAGTTTTGATTAATTAAAATTAATCGGCCTCGCGTGTAATGTTTGACATAACGCAAGATCAAATTACACTGGTACTTCAGGAATGTTGACTGTTACGGGTGTCGGAATAATAAATGTTACCTGGCGTCCAAATAATCTAATTTAACATAATTAACGGGAATCTCAAGGGCAGTGAATCACCTGCTTGTTACTCGGGATAACGTGGCTGATTAGTAATTGCTAATTATACTCGTCACATCTGACACAACGTCCGACGCGTAGCTGCTACTTATCGTCATGGTGACACTCGTGGTTGCGTACCGCGTAACTGCTTATACAGGGTGTACGAGAAATACGCTGAATTGCGATGTATAATAAATTAAATATTTCAGGAGTCTTCTCGTCGTTTCATTTTTTCTAATTAGTCGTGCTTTTCTGATTGCAGATATCGCGGCCAAGAGGGGTCCCGAAACTACCTCTTATCCTGCTTCTATCGACGCTCCTGGTGACTCTGGGTAGGACTGCATCGTTCTGTCCAAACGGTTGTACCTGCGACGACGACACCCTGGTCGTGTCCTGCATCGGTGCGAACTTGGACGTCATCCCCATAGCCCTGAATCCGAGTATCCGGAGGATCGTTCTCAAGGACAACAAAATAAAGATAGTGGACGCTGCAGCGTTCCAGTTCTACGGTGACCTCAGGAACGTGGATCTGTCGAGCAACCACTTGTTCACGATCCCAAACGGCAGCTTCGAGGCGCAGAAGCAGCTGGTGGAGCTTCATCTGAAGAACAACAAAATCTCGGCTTTAACGGAAAAGACGTTTCAAGGTCTGAGGTCGCTCACGGTTCTCAATCTGAGAGAGAATTACCTGGAGATCCTGAAGGGCGAGTTGTTCGGCTCCCTAACGAAGCTCGAAGAACTTGATCTAGGTAGAAACAGAATATCGAAGGTCGAGCCCGAAGCGTTCTCGAAGCTGGGTAACCTCAGGGTCCTTTACCTGGATAATAATCAGTTGAAAGTCGTGCCCTCGGCAGCACTGACCCCATTGACCTCACTGGCTGAACTCTACATCGGCGAGAACTCATTCGCGAGCCTGCCCGACGACGCTTTTCGCGGTCTCGAGAGGTTGGCCGTCCTGGACGTCAGGAACGCCGACTGCCACGAGATCAGCGAGTTTGCTTTTCGAGGATTGGCCACCCTGAGGACACTGGAGATAGGCGGTAACCACCTCAAGGAAGTGCCTACGAAACAGTTGGCTGTTCTGTCGAGATTGGAGGAATTGACCCTGGGTCAAAATGACTTCACAGTCTTGAGGTCGGGTGCCTTTCAGGGTCTGACTAATCTCAAGAAACTCGACATCTCCGGCGCCACTCAGCTCGTCAGGATAGAACGTGGCGCCCTCTCCGACAATGGCAACCTGGAGACACTGATACTCAAGGGCAACAAGCGCCTGTCGATCATCGAGGATGGGTCCTTGGCTGGTCTACCTAATTTGAGACATCTGATGTTGCGCGACAATGCCTTCGCAGGGTTCTCGGAGTCCCTGGTAGCCTGGACGGAATTGAAACGTCTGGACCTCAGCGAGAACCCACTGATATGCGATTGCAGCTTGTTATGGCTAGCCGAGGTTCTCATTCCCAGGAACTACAGTCCGGTGGTCTGCGCTGAGCCTGCGGAGCTACGTGGAAAGCCAATAAAGGGCATGAGTCCGGATGAACTGGGCTGCGCCTTCTCGGACCCACGAAGACAAGCCCTCCTGGCTACGATATGCACCGGTGGACTCGTTTTCCTTGCTGGTCTTGCATTTCTTCTCTACTACAGATGTCGCAAACGTGTGCGCGACGCTCTTAAGGATTACAAGTGGAAGAACCGTGCCATCTCCAGGAAGGAACACGAGTACCAGAAGACGTTCTCCGACGAGGAGTACATGGTCAGGGCTGCGCACAGTCAACAGCAGGCCCAGGTCGCCGCCGGTATAAAGCCCATACCTGTAACGGAACTGTAGCTAGAGCTTCGGGCGGCGAGCCCCGGAAATGGCGGAGTTTGGTTCCTGCCACACGGCGGCACGACGCCTGCCGAAGGTTTCACTTACATAGATGGCGACACTGCGCGTCAGCTACGACGTCCTGGTACCCTGCCTGGTCCTGGCAATCAGCCGAGGATCCATCAAGTTAGCCACTCGCTGAGAAGAGGTCCGCCGGCGCTGCCCGCGAGGTCAGAGTCCATTCAGAATGGCTCCACGATTGGTCATCATTATCCACAGTCGTCGTCGTCATCGTCATCGTCGTCCGCTTCGGCGACGACGTCAGCGCCATCTACGCAGAGACACACGTCCACGTGTTCACAGGCCTATCCTACTCTACCGTTGAATGGACACCTACCGACGCATCATTATCATCATCACTTTCGCGACAGATCGCGAAACCGCGAGCATCGGGATCACATCGAGCAGGACATTCATAAGCGAGAGCGCAACGGCGTCGGGAATTATCGGGCTTGAAGTCTGCGAAAAGCTGGAGTCGAAATGGATAAATACTGAGAATCCTAAATCTTGAGGTTATATTGGGCACGATCATAGGGGCAAAGAAGAAATTTTAAGCGTATGGATTGTCTAGTGACTTTCTGGGATATTCAGCTATCGTGGATCCAGTCTGGTGACTTTCGTCGTCGAATCATACGATAGCCGAATATTTCCCTAGGATAACACCCCGTGTTATCCTTTTTCCCTACTTACGTATGACACGTAAGTAAACTCCCTATGATCCCAAAGTAAAAGAAAGGACCCTGCCCTACGGGTTCCCAGTTGTTCCAAAACCTTCCAGTTTGAATCCTGTCCCGAAGAGTTACGGGACTCTGGAGCATCGATACTCTTTGCTCCACCGGAAGACTGAACGGATACTCGAAACGGATGGATCGAGACATTTCTTTTGCATTATATCTCTCCAGAGAGATAAGTTCGATAGTGATAAAACAAAATGGTCTAGGGAATTTTTCCAAAAGTGACGACGACGACGACGAGTAAATTACAATGACGAACCTCGCGTGTGTTCCGAAATTTCACTGGCTGTGCTCGGCAGCTGCGTTCCGAAACTATAGATCAATAAGGTCTCGACGATGACGTCACGTATCCCAATGACCTTTAAATTACCACCTGTTAAGGTCTGGGAGGTCGGAGAGTGGCAATTGCTATGCATAAAAAAAATCGTTACAATTTTTTAACAGTACCGCCAACGTTTTTAATTATAAATCGAGTACTCTAGTAACATGGACCACGTGACGTCATGAACTCCACGGTACTGACTGTGCGTATTTCGGAACACGTGCCTACGTCAGTTCGGCAACCTCGATATATTTTATTCCCATTCTTTTCGCTCTTATCTTAAGTAGAGGATAAAAAGGAAAGGAGGGTTTACGAAATCGCGCGCGGCGGGGCGAAAATGAGGCGAAAAAAGAGAAAATATATACGAAAGAGTCTGAGCGAGTCACTGCGTGTGAGCCCGCGCCTAATGTGTGCGTGTGTGGATGAGGAGAGTGAATCGCGAAATTATTGTATAATAGCGAAAGGACGATTGTCCTTGAGCGAATATTTATTCTAAACGGTCGAATTAATTTTCTAAAAAAACACCAATTTGTTCTAGGGAGGTACGCGCAGGATATAAAGATATATGTATAGTTAAAGCTAGTTCATTGCGTGTCCTTGCGTTTAGAAGAGGAAGAAAAAAGTTTACAAAAAAAAACAAAGGAAAAAGATACGCCGATCATTCCTGCTACCAACGGTGTAAAACTTAAGTTTCGAGTCTAAAGATAGATTCATCTATTTCTTTTTTTTCGTTTTCCTTTCTCTTCCAATCGTCCAGTTTCTCGAATTACTCGTATTTCTTCGATCCTATTTTATTTTTACTCGAAAAACCGCGTAGGTTTTTATTTCTGTTTATGTACGTCGGTACCGCTTGTCCTAGTGAAATTTTTTTACTAAAAATTCCTCCAAATAACTTTGCAAATATCAAGTAATCGGAGAAGCAATATAACGAAATCGATACTTTGTAAATTCTCGTTTTCGAAGTTTACTTGGAACCACGCGTATATATAGATATAGCGAATACCAGTGATCCTCTCACCAGTGCAGAAATGACAAATATTCTCTTATTATTTGTCCGAAGTGTATGCCAAAAAAAATTTATTAAAAGCATTCACGACTGCGAGGAAAAGTTAAAGAAAATTCCAAATTCTCTATTCTTTTTTTTTCTTTTTTATTTCCTTATTTTTTTTAGGACGAACGGTTCCGGCTACATATTTTTTATGGTATACTATCGTACCGAATCGTATAGTATCGTAACGTATCGTAATGCTAGTCAACCGATTTGAGTTGAGAATGAGAATAAGTGCGAAAAAAAAGAGACAATTCGAAAGGAGATATTAAATAATTACGTACAGTGACCGTTAAGAAATTTTGATGGTGGGAGAGACAGATCTTTTTTTTTTTTGAAAATTTCCCGACCGCCGATGTTATTCGATAATGTAAAACAAAATTACAAAAATACGATTGAAAGTTGCGAGATACGATTAGCGTATTGCGTAAGTGATTTAATAATCGTCAAAGGCCCAAGACTCTTTTCCAAAAAGAAAAAAAAATGGCACGAAAAACCAAAAGCAGCGAAAACGCGTTATAAGAAAGCAGTGAAAAAAATTATTTGCAACACCGTAAAAACATCGTGAAGCAAAATCTTTGAAAAAAATTCCGAACGAACGATTGCGAGATGCAGTGCGAATATGCAATATGCGAAAAGGGGTGGGTGGGGGATGAAAAAAAGATGGCGTCCCAGCAGCCCACAATTGGGTAAAGTTTGTACATTCGTGTAAAGCATAGCAGAGCCTTAACGTGAAAGCAATATACTTACGTCCCTAAAGAGATAAATGAAGATTTGAAAGCAAAGAGAAATTCCAAAACGATGATGAGCACAAGAAATAGTACGAGGACACTTGTTTTCTTTTTCTCTTTGACTTTAAGCACTTTGCGCATACTGCGCGTAATAATGGATTTTTTTTCATTCGCGACACACACATGACACGAAATAAATTTTTTATCAACAAATGGCAGCTCGATCCAAGTGACAGCTGTGTGTATTCTACTATTACTACTACTACTTACTACTTATTACTATTTACTACTAAACTACCTTATAAAATTTCTCAATGAAGTTGGCAGAGACGAACGTGGATAAAATATTAGCGCAACGTTTCAAAGAAAAATAATATAATAACTATTGTCGACCATTTTATATCAATGAAATATCCTATCCGCGCGTCTTACAAGATCTCTACTATTGTTTATGCAACTATTATTTAATTTAAGGCTGATCAGCGCACAGATCAGTCATCGATAAAAAGATTGATTACGTTTTGTAAAAATATTCAAAGAAAACACCATTATCGATAATCTTTGATCGATTAATTTCCAAATTAGATAATAACGATAGACGGGTGTCGGAGGGGGGGATAAAATTTTTTCGGCGCGCCGATCGACATAGATCGGTCGCCAGGGATCCTTGTAAATAAACAGCAAAGATAAGCACGATCCGAGTATAATATAATTTGCGTTAATCGCGAGGTAGAAAAATGAGAGGAAAGAAAAAGATCTTGACACTTTGAAAAATAAACGAGATATTCTCGATTAACATTGCAGCGCGATAGTGTCAATGGCTGATAACGAAAAATATTCGGAATAGCGTAAAAAATAATAATACGAAAATCTTCGAAGGTAATTTAAAAAAAAAGAGAAGAAAATACAAATTCCTTCGATCATAATCACTGTACTGGATTTTCACTCCTTGACTAAAAAACGAAAAAATTGTTGACGCTAATCGTACTGTCAATCTCATTTTCGTAATCGGTTTGAGCTAATCGTCACACGCCTTTTTTTTTATCAATTTTTCTTCGATGCACGATTTGCCTATCGATTGCGAAAATGAAAAAAGCAAAAACTGTTTGTAAATAATTTATGAGAGCGTGAAACAGAGAATAAGAGTATGAAAGAGAGAGTGAAAGAGTGCAAGGATAAATCTAATAAAACTGAGAAAAAAGAGGTAATGAACAAGATAGAAAATCCTTAAAAAAATTAAGGAAAAAAAATTAAATAAAAGAAAAATCAACCGACACACACACACACATGTCACTCACTTCTAATTTATAAAAACTTAAGATTCAGCCGCTCTGTACTTTTTGGCGTTAAGTAATAAATGATAAACACTCGCGGAGAACAAGGGTCGCGCGAGTAATATTCAAACACATGTATATGTACCTAGACACTACGCGTTACCATGGATCTCCTCTTAATTAACAGGATTTGGAATTACTCGCGCGGTCCCCATATACTCTGAACAAAAAATTCTGTATAATTAATACGGTACTAAGTATAACAATACAATAGGTATATATATAAATATATATATATTTCAGCATTATTTTGTACATAAACAACTTTATGAACGGATATTCGATAAATCATCAATAAATCTATATATAAAAATATAATAAACCCGTAATACTTGTATAATATTTTTTTCATCCAAAACGTACCTAACCCAGCGCAAAATTCATCTACAAGATTTCTCCGTTCTTCTTTTCACTATTATTCCCCAGCAAATTCATCCCCTCCCGAGTAATCAGTCAGGGTTCATATTTTCTTTTTCCTCCACATAAATCGAGCTACCGAGAGAGCCCAGTAGCTAATTGGCCGATAAAAATGCCGGATAAAAAAAAGAATGCTCAATGGTACGTAAAAGGAAGCGAGGGGGAAAAGAATGGAAAAAAAAATAAAAGTAGACGACGTTAAGTATCTTGGCGTATACAAGGCTGGTTCAAAGACGGCTGGAAATAAATGAAACGATAGAGAAGGAAAATAAAAAAACCTCTCGAAATCAATCTGCAATTAATGACTGCCATTATCGAATTTGAAAAAAAAATAAACTACGGCACACAGCGTCACGAGCCGAGTCAAATACGGCCATAGGCAGCAAGGTATAATAAAAAATGAACGGGTCAGAGATTTAGTAAAAATTCAAAAATGTTTAATTAAAGAAATTGTCAAAGGTAGTCAGCGACCGGCAGAATTTTTATTTTCTAATTAAAAAATTACATTTTTTATTCCATACGAACATCGTAAAGGCCTGTTTCCATCTTTGAACCCGTATACATATATGCGTATCGTACTTATAATGGGATACACGTTCACCTATGTGGACATACATGGACTATGCTATTACGCACTTACCCATACATATACCCGGTGACTCTAATGACTACGCACTCGCGCAACCGTCCTTTGACTTTGAGTTGCTATTACGCAGAAATTAATGGCGACACAGGGTGGATACGGGGCTCCACTTCGCTTTAATTCACGGAAGCTCTATTTAATTAGCTCCCGTTTCGCAAGAGAAAGGCCGAACTCTGAACCTTAGAATCGCCAACGCGTCACAGCATCCGTCCGACCCGTCATTATTTAATTTTGCAAAACGCGTAGTCCACGCCTATGTGCAGCAGCCCAGATGCACTACAGCGGATGAAATAGAATTTTCTAAACGCCTATCCGAAACTGCTGGTCACACTCGGTATATAAATATTTATTATTTCTTAACCCAATGCTTAGCACCTCTTAGCAATAATACATCGGGTGACATCAGTTCACTTAGGTTATACGTGCTAACGATATTTACCCAAGTACGCTGACTTACCCAATACGTATAAATCATACCGAATTCTTCCACAGTGCGTCTACCCGATAGTATTTCAGTTTCCCTCAGTACGCGTATTCGGGATAAAAATACGTAGCTAGTGACAATTCCTGCCCCACGACCCCAGTTCGTAGTAAAAAGAATTTGCGAAGTTGAAAAAAAAACGATGGGAATATCGTCGAAAAAGTTTGTCGAGAAAATTTTCGAATATTTTTCCCAAACGCCACATCGATACTCGTGGATACTTTGGGAAAAGTGTCGAGACGTAAAAGTAAGTTTTCTCGTAGAAATCTTCGCGTATCGTGCGTGCGAGAGAGACGGACAAGCAGGGAAAGCAGAAGAGTGAGAGAGAGTACAAGATAAAAAGTTTGTAAAAAGAGAAAGGAAAAAGTAATTTCAAGACAGAATTGTTGAGATTTCGTGATATCGTATTCATCCTCGTATCCCAGTGCCGCACCTGCATCCATAATGCACCTGGGCTTCTCTTTGATCAATGCACTTAATGCACTTAATTTAATTTCATTAAATCACGGATAGCCCAGCTGCGATCGATAAGTCCGGCGATTCAAATTATTAAGCCAGCCTCCCCCCTCCACCTTCACCCCCTCCCCCCCCCTGCCTCAGACGAGACCAATTCCATTTTTAAAGGAATCCAATACGTCATCCCCGTCAATCGTCGACCTTTCGACCCCGATCAAAAGTCGGTTACTCTCGCAAACGACACTCCGTACGCAAACTAAATATTGACACGATTTAACAAAATTGCTGCAGTCACGTATTAACGCCAAATCATGAACAACCGCTGGTACGCGTAAAAATCAATATCAGGAAAACGGCAAAAACGTGTGAGACGCGATAACAAAATTGCAAAATAAAAAAAGAAAAGTATAAACGTCAAAATGGGAATGAAAAGAAGCACGGGATAAAAGTGTATGAGAATCCTTGGGAATTTGTCCTGGCTGAAGGATTATTGCGTGTCGGAGAACTCGAATGTTGAAGGGGCCAGTGCAGTAGCAGGGAAGAGCGAATATTGGGCGTGCCAGGCCGCATGACGGATTCCGCATGCGTTTCGTGTGCGTTCCATATATATATATATATATATATATATATATTCAACGAGCGTTGCGTATATATGCGTAACTATATACAACAGGATCTCGCGAAGGGTGTTATTTATATATATATATATATATGCTCCCAGCAGGAACGTCCGACACATAAGCTTTGTATACACGTTGAGTATAACGCACTGTAGAGGCATGCGTATGGTACTTTGTATACTGTGTTTATATATGTATATATATATATTATATATATATATATAAAGCCAACAGAATACATATCACTCAGAGAGGATCGTAAAGGCTCGGGAACGAAACGGCGTCTGTCGGGCGAGCAGACAAGAATTTCGAAATGTTGTGTTACGCTGCTCTGCGGAACAGCTGGTATAGGTTTACGCCAGTGGAAGCGCGAAATGACGTAAACCCGTAGGATCCAAAACGTAAAGACCATCAGGAAACCACCGCAGGTTCTCCTTCACGGTATTTCGTTAAGGGTTTCCAATGTTTCTTGACTGGCTGAATAAGCGCTAAAAGGCAGATAGACGGTGCTGGGAATTTTTGTTGCTTTTCTTTGTCTGTCTTTATTATTGCTCTTAGATTTCTCCTTCGTTCGGTATTTCGTTCATAATTTTTTTTGACATTTAGAATTTTTATGACATATGTATATGTATGTATGTCTGTGTATGGAACACTGAATAATTAGTACTGGACACGAGGAACATTTCCATGCGCGACCTTTTTTTTTTTCTTCTTTTTAGTAATTATATCCCACACGCATTGCTTAATTTCGAAATTGCGTCTTATCGCGTTCGCCATCAGGTTTGACGCACGCAAAATTACGTAACGGCGGGGCAGTTGATTCGTAGATATATGTATACATGACAAGTATATACGATACAGGTAAGGCCATGGATATGTGTACGTAAGGTGAGTATAAAAAAGATTTTTGGATTTAAAAAAAATTTGAATTGTAGGTGTGTTTAATATTTAGAGGACCGAACACGCTACTATAACGTCGCTAAAAAAAATTTGCAACTTTCCGGAAGATATAATTTATTTAGATATATAAATTTTTAGTGAAAAAATGTCACTTTTTTTTATAGGAAAAACTGTCGGCCCTCTAAAGGGTAAGTTAGGTTTGGACTGTACGTTTTGAGACGGAAAATTTTCTTTCTTTAAATTAATCGACGAGAATGAGCAAACAGTAAGGAAAAAAATTATCACGGGAAAGCACGTCGAAATGAGGAAGCACGCGCCAATTTTTCCAATTTTCCTCTCTCAGCCGTATATCGACTTTGCTTCTATTGATTTTTTCTTCCTTTTTATTTCCAAAGAAATACTTTAGCCCGTTCTATCCACTTTCGACTACACTGTGCCCAACCACAGAGTACTTTAATATAAGAAGCGCTCTAAAAGCCCTACGAATTCATTTTCCAATCGTTGGCTGGTCTATGTAGTTAAACATTTTTCTTTTTTTATCATTCCACGTAATCCCATTGGGAAATGGTACGCGGAAAGTCCAGGTACTCCACAATTTTTCATTGGTAGCCATTTGAATATCAAGATATGCAGATGAAATAATTTCCGTACATTGAACTGATTCATAAAGATTTACGTGAGCAGTCGGTAAGGTAGTTACCTGCATGGATGATTAAAGTAGCAGCCATGGAAACGTGTGAATCAAAAACTCGAAATAATGACCCTTATAAAACGACCGCAAATATTTTCAACGTCAAAGTAAAAAATTCATGAGTTCGTGACGAACAAAAAAAAAAGAAAAATGGCAAAGAACAAAATTTATAAGGCCATAAGCTCGCCCGACGTTTGGCCATTGTGAGAGAAAGAAAAAACCACTCTTTTAACCCAGATAATGATAAGACGGTTGGCAAAAAAGGTATATGGACTCTAGGGAAAAAATAAGTTGACGAAAGAAAATAACTAGGATCGCGTGAAAATACATCTAGGGAAAAAAAATGATACTGGCTCACTGTGTATAAGATTCGATGTGACTTATCCCATGGTGAAAAAATATTGCTCTCTCGCTCTTAGAAAATTCCCTAGGGGATCCAGGTATACGCGAATGCAGAAAAATCCCATCGACGTACGGCGAGTATATATCTTTATACCGGGTGTGAAATAATAAAGGTACGAGGCAAGCGCTGCATCAAAGACACGTTAAAGCCGCAAAATGGTTAATGTCGAAACGATGGTTAGCCGAAACCTAACCTAACCTCTCTTTCATTCTTACCGCCTCCTAACTACTCGCTCTCTCTCTCTCTTTCTCTCTCTCTCTCTCTCTCTCTCTCGTCACTCTCCATAGAAGTTTCCAACCTCCTTCTCTTTCTTTCTCGCACACTCCAGATTCGCCACTCTTCGCGGGTTATTAAACTCGAATCTGGAACGCGAACTCGAATTCAGTGCAGGGTTGCCAGTGAGGTTGGGATCGGAAAGAGGGTGGTTCACCCCCCTCCCCCCCTCACCGGAACGGGTTGAACCGCAATTTGTGGATTCTAGCAAAAACTTTTAATATATACGTTAATTGCTTAGCTGTTTCAGTTGAAAAAAGAATTTTGAAAATGATATATATTTGCAGCATTAAATTCTTGGAAAAATACGTCAGACCGGAATTTATATTCAGACACGTTGAACAAGTCGTAAATTAAAAATGGAGCATTCGGAAAGGAAATGAGTTCGCAATAAAAAAAAATCTAAGAGCTGAAGACCTTGTGAAGTCGCCGAGCTATTCGACATATGGCACAGCTGCGGCTGATCCCTATTGACCTGGTGTTTCGAGCAACAATAACAATAGTACAGACGGCGATAGTAACAATAACATCAGGTATTTACGTATCAAAGACCAAACCGCAAACCGACCATTTTGTGGCTCCGAGTCAAAGTCGTAAAGGAACCGAAATTCGAAGGATCGTCGAACAAGCCCAAAGACTTAAAAGGGATACCAAAGGTAGTTATGTACATTCAAAGTGTGTCAAAGCACGATGGTTGAACTTAAAAATGATAGTAGCCACGTACTCTGATAATAGAGGTCAATGAACTTCGCCAACAGATAACACCAAAAAAATAGAATCAATACAATAATGGATATCGACCCAATCTCTCTACGCAATACCGTACAGACCTATTGGACTGTCCTGCTAAACCATCGGTATGATGGTTATCTTAGAATCATCGTTATAGATAAGAAATTCAACGAAGAATCATGAAGTTTTGAAATTCATACAGATTGCCAGTAACTGAACCGAGCACAGGAGAAATACGTCTGAGGTCTTCAGATTGTAGAATCTGAGTCTTCCGCATATATCCTTCGGCGTCGGGACGCCCAGTGCGCGTAGAGAGAGCGCCGAGAGGCGCACTAATATATATGCAAATGAACTATTTGATAAATAATTCAGTTTTCAGTTGAGCGTCGGGTTACGAGAGGTTAGGATCTGCAGCTCTAATTTACCCGAATTAACTTCGTCCCCGCAAACCTCTTACTACCACCCCTACTATTACGACTACACCAGCAACATCAGAGTCCTGGCCTAACTCGCTACCGACCTCAGCAACCTGGAATCCTCTTCGAGCCTTGGAATACTTAGTTACTCTTGTCTCAACACCTTCCCCGTTCTTAGACCCTAAGCCGACTGTTGTATCGTCATAAGGCACTAGTAAATATTTCATAATTCATTATCATTCCAAAATTCATAATTGACTTTTGATAAAAATTCGCAAAAAAAAGTCATAGGTCAATAGTGGATGGCAAGTTCACATGGAACCGTATGAAAGGCGATGCATATGTCATCTAGTAACTTTATCGGATAAGTAAAACCAACCGCCATGACCAAATGTTATACTGTTTCCCTAGTATCATTTATTTCCCTTATCGATATGAGATTTGATGCCAAAGTCCAAATTCACCTGAATTGCCAAAAAGTGTATAAAAGCTATACACCTTTGTGACACGATAATAATTGCCTTATTCCGGATGCACCTAGGTAACAACAAAGGGATCTTCCGTCGGAAAGGATATCATTACCGGAAGTCGGTAGAAGCAACAGAACCACGTGATCCAGAGAGATACAAAGAGGAACTATGACTTAGATAAGAATAAGGCAGTAGCAAATTTTGAATTATAACAAACAATATTTCACATTCATATTCGGAAAGTCCAATGCACACAGAGCCAAAATACGAATGTGCCAATAACCCAAAATCACAAGCACGCAACACGAAGGGACTACGCTATACGTATAAAGCGTATACACGTCAACTTGCTTGGGTATCCAGGCAATATCGCCAGGATGGAATGTAACGTCGCCACGTTGTAAACTGTAGCATAGTTGCGACAGAAGCCAGCATAGTAGTCGAATAGTTGGCAAACCCTACAAGAGAAGGATTCCCAAGGGATGGAAGAGGGCCACGCCAGATTATAGGTTAGGCTCGAGCCTGTCTCGTGAATTCTCTCCGATCGGTGAAAATCAGGTGAACCCAAAATATTCCAGTGTCAATAACACGAGAGTACCACAATAATTGATCATGCCCGGGTACGCAGCTCCATCAATCAATTTACGAAAACTCTTGACACTTGTCGACTGACCGTGAATACGTAGACGCGTTTGACGTTACAAGAAAAAATAAACATTTTCTATATTCGGATCGACCCGTCCTAATCCAATCCAATCCACTAACCTTTTGTAATCATTTTACTGAGAAACTTCACTTCACTTTGTTATTCCACAATGCTCACGAAACGTCTAACTTTTCGTACGCGGGCGTAAATGCAACCCCGGCTAACTTTATTCCGTCGGCCGGTATTGCAGGATGCGACGGCAACGACACCATTGGATACGAGACGTCGCGACTCCCAGTACCTGAAGGGTACTATCACGCAATTTGCATGACTGTGGTTTCAGCATTGTCGGAATATCTTGTTTGAGATGACGAGAAACGTCGAGGAAGTTTCCTCTCGTGGGCTTTAGCTGTTCTCATCATTTCCTTTCTCATTCTGGATTTCGCATTTTGCTACGCCATCTTGCTTCATATACGTACGTGTTCCATCCCTGTTTCACTTATGTTTCCCTGTTACGCGTACCTTATATTTTTCTACGAAATTTGAGTTGCTACTCTGTGTCATGATAAAACATGGCTCTCGACCCTTCGATATTTTTGAATTTACTGCTGCTTTATTCAATAAATTTTTTAACTTCTGTGCGTCCATCTTTATTTTTACATGCTGGGAAAACAAGATAGCTATCTTTATCATTTTTATGAGTCCTTAACTGTGGAGGATTTTTTGGGGAAAATTTATTAGCGGTTTTCAATTTCTTAACTTTTAATTTTAACTCGTCTACTCCATTGCCTCTAACGTGCACACAGTCATCAGCAGAAACATGTGGACGTTGAGCGACGTATATAACTATATGACCGCATATACGCAACTCTGCTAACTGGTCGACAATGGAAACCTGAACGTCCATTCAATAGCTGCGGATAGCCTGGTTAATCCTATTTTCAGAACGTTGTGCCGATTGCCAGATGATTGCGTGGCTTGGTGATTTTGTTAGGTTAGGTTAATTTTCTCCTTAAGGGATGGACAAATATGAGCACGGTTTAACGTGAATTCGGTATGAGGTTTCGCAATTCCTCTAGGCAGGCTACCCCCCTTTTTTCACGTGACACTGATACATATCATGTGGAACATTTATCAAGTAAGAAATGTCTGTTATTCCACTTTAATCTTACAGGCAGTATATTTTTCTAGACAGATTCGTACGCCGAAGCATCTTTAATATTTTGATGAACGGTGTAACTAAAAGTTACTAGATAACGTTTTGAAATGTGTAAAAAAAGCGGTTTCGAAAAATTCCATTGGACAATGAACTAAATAGATAAATCGATTGGCTATCTTATGAAATATATCACGCGAGGCCTGCGTGTGGGGAACAGCTGCGAATGGACTTTACCGTTTAAATTTCATATACAGATATATATTCTACTTATCATAATTGGGCGGCACAATATACATGAGCATGTCTAGTCGATTTGTATTCAATCAATAGTGTTAAATATATTTGAGTAAATCAGTGGTTGGTCATTTCTTACAATTTTGTTAGCATCTGTTGCTAAGATCAGTGTCGGTAAAGTCACTGCTGTCATAAAAAGCGTTGTCTGAAGATGGGTACGCCAGGGACCTGAAATACCGACGTTACGAATCTACCGAATGGCAATACCGACTACCAAAAAATAATTTACTTATCTTCGGTTCTACACAGTCGGTATTTATATGACGAATTGTTGATAGGTCGATATAATGGAGATCAACTTGAAAAAATTTACAGATATATTTGACCTTTATATTTTAAAAAATCTTAATACTACTCTCCCTACATTGATTAAGATAACAATGAGATTCGGATTAAACATGCGGATATGTACAAAAACAATTTCGTATTTTCATATACGTTCGACGTTAATAATTCTTTATTCGTTCGTTACACACGTTCGAGGGGGCAATGGAAATCGCATTTATTAACAAATCCAAAAATTCTGTGAATTCCCACAGGAAATGCATCGAACAAAATGTCCACAGGGTACAGGATAGGAAATTTTTCCGTGACCGCAACAAACATATACCGTATCCACCAAGCAGAAAAGTCCACTGAATGCAATCGAGAACACACGCGAATTAATTTCTCATTCAGGGAAAATTTCACGCCTACCCGGGCATCCTCAAACACATGCAATTACCTTTAATATCAGTTCGCAGAATCCAACAGATCCGTCAGATCGTTCGAACGTCATATTTTCCTCGTTCAAATTTAAAAATTAATAAATTATTTTCTGCATTCAAATTTTCCTCGAAAAATCCACACAGACCTCGATCCACATTATCCAATCAATTATAACAATTAACAAACGTTCGTCGAATCTTATCAACATAATTTATCATTTAAATTTCTAATCTTACCACAACCGTAATTCAATCGTTAAAGAGCCAACTAACTAACCTAACGTTTCTTTAATTAAACTATTACGTGCATCAACTGCGTCGTCGCGTGCTTTTCAACAGATCCTATACGGTACTGCTTGGCAGCTGTCGCATCAAACTAGAAAAAAAAGAATAAAAATATAAATTAAATCTCGATCTCAGCAGTCTATCAATATGTACACTTCAAAGACTTTGAATGACGATAAAGCATCGATACGGGATAAGCAAAATCCTATTGACGCAACTTCTACGTCTTACGGTAATAACAACTGTATCCGCCGCGCTTTGCATTTCCGTCTCGTCCGTTTTACGGTGGCAAATTGCACAAGAGCCCACGTGATATAAACAGAAATTAACGATCGATCGTACGACGAGTGACAATACCGACGGAGATGGTCACGACGTCTTTTACCGTCTCGTAAGATCGTTTGGTAATTCGTACAACGAACGTTACGAATTCGTAATTCAATATGAATCACTCGACCTCCGAATGGCTCGACGATTTTTTGTTATCCTATTAAATCATTGCCAAAATGGATATTTTGACCTGCTAATTTTTTATTATAATCTCTGGTGCTAATGGCAATTTCGGTTACGCGTCATAACGACACTGACGACGCTAATGATCCTTGGAAATTACTCAGCTAATATTACGATCGTACGAATGCGGTAGCTCGTCCAGCTGGAACAACTGCAACTGCCGATTTGTTGCATTAGAGTTTGGTCAAGGAATTGCCAGAACGTTGCAACGACAATTTCCTTTATGGGATTGTGATTAAGTGTGCTGGAATGTCAGGACGAGATATGACTAAATGCGAAAAACAATATAAACAAATATTTATGATAGCTGATAATTTATCGTCAGTGTCGACAGAAGATGATTAAAAAATGTGTTTATGAATTATGTCATTAGGATTGGAATTATGAAGCGAAGATTGGACCAATTGATTGCGAGGTACGTAAGACGGTAATTTTGAAAAAAAACTCGTTTTTCAAAATTATTATTCGTTTATCAAAAAACGCGTTATCCATCGTAGTGACTGTCTTTGACGTGACAGAAACACGGGGATGCTAAATTGTACGTTAAGTGGTAATATTAGAGCGCTTGAAAAATAAGAACCCGTAGAATGACCATGTGCTCAAAAGAAAAGCGATGCACTTTACGAACGAGTGCATAAAGAGAGAGAGAGAGAGAGAGAGAATTGAAAACGTTGGAGGTGCAGTGAAAAAATTGTTGATCGGTAAATTGAGTTAAATAATAAGATAGGGTGTAATCGGTTGGGCCGATTAAAGAGATACGAATGAGAAAGCTGCAATGTCAAGTGCAAAATGCATGGAGGAGGAATTGGAAATAATAATTATAATAATGGTGCACGTAACGTTTCAATGGAATATATAGGATGTTCTGTGTCCTTTGGCACCGCGTGATTTTCCATTGCGAAATGTACGGAAGTCCATGGGATAAGAGTAAAAATCATGAATGATAACATTAGGAAGTGGTGGGGATAAACGAATCTGATTAGAAAAGTTAAAGGCAGTCGAAATATAACATAGTAGCGAATAACTTAGGGAGTCGGCAGACAGTCGAGGACTAGTATATAAATAATACTTCGCACATAGTTGGATCAGTCCGGTCGCGACCATCGCACCTGCAACAACATAATGCGATCCGTAATCTGGTCTCAATAGTTAAATTGAAGCTTAACAAAAATTTCTTCACAACCTGTACATTAATTATATCTGTAATCGTAGGTGGATCGTATTAGTATTAATAATAGATATTTTGTTTTTTTCGATAGAATATAAAATTTTTAATAAAATTGAATTTTGTGATTTTATCGTCGATCAAGAAAACGGCTGTACCGACAGTGCATCGAAAAATTCGAATTTTCTCGAGTTTTCATCCAGCAAGAGAAAAGAAATTTACGTATCGCGATGTCGCACGATAACCTTGGATTTACATCCAGCACGGTGAGTCTGAAGTGATTTTTGAATTTTGTATGACAATAATATAATCATTAATTTTGAATTTTTCTCTGATGGTAAAAGAAAGAATTAATTTCGCATGTTGAGGATCGCATTGCGTGACGATATGATAATCGATTTGATGTGAAAGTGAGTTTACGTGCTGCTGTATATGAATATATATATATATATATATATATGACAGTTTTTTGAAGTGGAAAATTACCAAAAGAACTTTTGATTTATGGGTGGAAGATTTTTTGTTTATTTTTCAGTAATCAATCTTTCGCGCCGATCGTCAATATTTGCTTTCGTCTTTCCTCAAATGTCACTGGTTTCAAGTTCTTTTCGAAAATAATTAGCACGTCAGAGTTATGTGGGCGCCGTAAAGTACTTTTTCTATTTTGATTCTGGTTTATTTATATACAAAAAAAATGTGCTTGACCGATACCTCCTGGCATTAGGTTCTTCGTTTTTTTTTCATGCTTTGACTTTCTTGAATTTTTAATAAATTCAAATTTTACTTTAACCCTTTCAATGCCGATCTCTTGAGATTTTAACGCGTACCGGACACATACATATATCTACCCTTAGCACTAAAGGGGTTAATAATGATTACATTTTTCACTCGCAAAAGCCTTGATACGAATCACTTCGCTCTGTCGGTAAACAATTTAATTACACTAATTATCACTGACCTGTGATCTACAGGTGACGATTGTTAATTCATAGTGCGAAACTCATTACATATATGTATAACGTTGCTATTGTGTACGCCTCGTGCGATTTACGCTGTTATATAAATGATACAACCGCTGCAATGAGGTCATATTGGAACTGTTTAAATTTGAAAAAAAAAATGAAAATCCAAAATCGAGTAATTGTTATTTTGATAATTTCTATTTTTCTTAAGACACAATATGAAAGAATAAATCTAAAAAATTTTAGGCACGGTATCCGATTACGTCTCATTAACTTAACTGATTACAGGAAGATCGTAATTTCGCTATATAGTCCGGCTCAAGTGGCTTAAGGTCGTGCCTTTGAACGACAGTCATTAAGAGTCAATTCTTAAAGAATGCATAAGGGCCAGTCATCTTGTCAACGGAACGTGTCTGTTATGCCTGTCAACATAGTGTAGGACCCTTGCAAATTGGGCCTTGGCAAATAATGCCTAACAGTTCATCAGAGTTCATCAACATCATGATCATCATTTTACTAATCCTTGCCAAAGAGCACAATGACAATTTCCTACTCGTAATTCATTGAATTATTTATGAATGAGCCAAAACGATGATTTCAATTAAAATTTAATTTATTTCTATCAAATCAGATGACGGACTCCAAATCATTTAATTAATCATTAAAAAAAGTTATTTCGATTCCGCTCACTCGATCTGTCAAAAATTAAATGCATCGCGTGACACGAGTAACGATGCAATCGAGATGCACTTAGAAATGCATAGGGTCCGTAGGAATGCATTTCAATGCATTTTTAATCTCCGTACAAGATTGTTTGATAGCTTAAAAAATATATACAAAAGGCACAATTAAGTGCAAACTTTTCATTTCGCAGAGGCGCCGATTTGTGAATGCAACTGACAAAGCCGGTGCACTCTTTGTGTATATCAATACTGCACTTGGGAGCTTATTGTCCCGATGCATTACGCCGATGCATGCAGTTGAATAAGTCACACTTGCATGCATATTGACCTAGGTGATTCTAACTGGTTTCACAAGGTCGGATCAGTTCCACCCGGAAAGTGTAATTATTCCAGTTAATTATAATATAATATAATACGTGCCATTAGGCTGTGTGCAACAATCGAGCGGTGCATCGGTCACACTCGTCTGTTGAAAAATGCATGCAAAATGCATTTTTAAATCGTACCCACCGTTGTTATCGTCGTTATCGTAAAACTCGTGCATTTACATTTTTTTTACTGTAATTTTGCATACGTGTACATCTAATACAATTGTTATCGGTTTTATGTTTTTCTTTCCAATTCAATGCATTTCACAATATTTGATATTACGTATTTTTACTCCCCATTACTCGCTTGCACCAATATTAAAAACCTGTTGGCTGATCGTTTCTTGATAATAATGACGGAAAATGTCAAACTGTCTCGTCTTACGGAAATAGGATTTTTTTTTTTTTCATGATAGCCATCTCATTTACGTTGTATGAAGACAAGGTAATAAATTATTCCTTTGCATAAACTCTGTGAATTTTTAAATCTTATTCTCGTATCTTTCCACGTAACACTCGCGGACAAATAAATGAATACTGAATGCAGTTGATTTTCATAGAGTTTATACGTATGAGTTCATGTGTATATATGTATATATGTAAAGAATCCTTCAAGGCGCTTGCCGTCTTCCAAAACGACATTTCGGCATAAAAAACCTGCCAGATATTTGTGAACTTTTTTAGTTTGTTTTCCAAATCCGTTTCTACAATTGTTTTTCTAAAGATTCATTATCATCAGTAATGTCGTTATCGCTGAAAAGATTGTTTTGTATCATTACACGTTACGTGGGAATTAGTCTTAAGCCTGTTGGTAAATGACAGTCGACATTAAGCACGATCCTAAATTTATGTTCCGCAAAAGTAAATAGTAACTTTTCATTTCGTAATATACTTCTCTAATTCCCACTGAAAAAAAAATACCCTTGGTTTTGATTAAATTGGTGTTCGCGAATGGCGAAACAAAATTTTTTTTCATAAAACATTTTCTGTTGCCTCAACAGATACTCGGTGCGATCGACTAAAATATATTTGGGATGATAAAACATTTCGTTGTTTTAACTATTTATTTCGCCACTCAGTAATTCTAATTAAGTCAATCCAACTGTATTTTTGTCCCATTGTACGCATCGGTAAAATACGTACGCGACGCTTGAATATATATGTATTATATATTACATATGAGCTTAGGAATTTTTTATTTGATTGCTGAACCAACAAGTGACATATGACTCGTAAAGATAAAATGAAATATAAAAATGAAATATAAATAATCCGAATAACATAGCCACGCGTGTATCATCAAATATCATCGAGGTAGATGACGAATTTTTTTTAATCCGTCGTAAAATATATTTAGGCTACTATAAATTTACTAAATCTTTGCTTGGAATGAAATTAGTTTATCAAACCTTGGTAATAAATCTATAATATGTTAAATATTTTAAAATTTGAAAAAAAGTACTTTATTGAATCCTTTCTCATTTTTGCACTTTACTGCACGTGGACTCAGACAGAAGAAAGATCCCAGTCATTTTGACAGAACGTATAAGTACAACTGATAGATGATCGTCATCAACGTACATACTTGGATTGATTGACCCTTGAATGTTTCTTTTGAATCAGCAATCACGATGATTTAAAAATGACTGGATCGAATCATCTTCAACTTATTATTGGTAATTCAGAAGGAGCGATTGGCCGATTCGCAACGACAGTCATCGTTTACGCAACGAGAGCATGAGCGTACGCGTGCAAATTACATATTCGGAACTACAAGACAATGCAATTCAAAGAATCGGCTTGGATTTGACGACTGACGACTTTGATGATCTTCGGCAAACAGCCAAAGGACTATATTATTAAATTGAGAATAAAATTAAACAGTACATGACAATTTATGTGTCATCCTGATATACATACCATTCATCCTGGTACGCTGTACGATAAAGCCCACCGTGTCCAGTATTTAAAAAAGTATTACATAATTTCCCCAAGGCATCCTTATGCGTTAGCATCTCCCGGACCGAAAGTCTCTTTTTCCTTTTATGCGTCACATCGTGCTCATTGCGCATCCATGAAATATGTTCTATCGTCATTGGACGATTCTTGACGCGGCCAAAGACAAAAAGACGTATTCACTTCTTTTCGACTTACCGGATAAAACCGGATCCCACATGCGTACCTATTTATTTTTGGCCAGCCGCCGAATTCCAATAGACCCATCTAAGTATGCGTACACCGTGATAGCTCGCTAACCTCTAATGTTCACGTCCGCATAACTCGAGTCGTGTGCCAAGATTTTCGCGATACTCGAGCGTAGCGCGATATTATCAAACACCGCCCTGCCACTACTGTCAAGTTAATATAATCGCAAATTAGTCATTGAATAATTATACCCGTAACGGTTTTACGAAGCTCTACTGACAGCTCGTTATTTTTCCTATGGTAAAACAGTCGACCGGAGCGACATCTACCAATTACACTTACGAACTACTTACCCTATGGCGTTCACAAATCTTACAACGCCATCCTAACGTATCTTTTCTTCCCTGCGCGGCTGTGACGATTAATGTAATTCCTTCAGTGACACTCTTTACTCTTTAACTCTACGGTAATGGCATCTCGGTATTAAATACAGTGCCAAGGAGAACGAGCTATTTAATGCCGTCTGGTTGGTTGCTTGGCGAACATGGTCGCTACGGAAAATTCCACGTGCTCGGAATTACGGACTTTTCAATTTATAAATTGAAATAATGGATTACAAGACGTACGAAGGCGAATTCGATGGAGCCACTTGAGGAACGAGTCTAGGATAAAAATAAACGCTCAAAAATAATTGTCAGCCTGTGTAAGTCCGTCTGTATTTCTTATACCAACGGTCCTAAACTTATCGTGGGTTTATTGGACCAATCAAAAGATATCTCTGGCGTAACGTACGTTTAATTACTGCGTCTGTTTTGGATAGTTGCTTCGGTACTGCTTTTTATCCTGGATCACTATCCGGTTTAAATGTAGAAAAACTTTTCTGAGCGTGTCTACTTAAACAGTGTTGTGGCGTTAAATAAAAATCCATGATAAACAAATTCGATATTATCGATTGTTAAATTTTTATTTTATAACGTGTGTATATATATGTACGAGTACTTGACTAATATTTATAGACACCGTAATGACGCGATAAATATTATGATTATGTGCCAATGATGACGATCACGCGTAAACTTCGTTATCACTCGTTACAGATTGTATATTTAATGGGCGATGGAAAATTCCATTCGTTACATGGCAGTACGTCAAGTAGAAAATCTGAGGAACGAAGACAAGTCTTTTACAACATTTTTATTCAACAACGAGACACCAGTAGTGTTAATATCCTGTAACTCGTAACGTAGTACTACAGGAAGCGTGTCTAGGTAATAAAAAACATTTCGTCACCAGAAACGAATTTGCAAGTTATTTTCGGTTGAAGCCGTCAGAACTTTTGGGGCTGATAAAAATAACGTTTTCTTTTTTCCTCAAGGTTTCAACCTCTAATAACTAGTCTTCGATTCGCGAAGACTTCGGGCGGTTATAAAATTAGACGGAAAAGAGGAAAATTTTTTTAAACGTGGGCTCTGTCGGTGAAGATCGGTCAATGTATGCTGTGCACGTTATATATGTGCCTCGGTAAATTAAGCAGAAGCACAGGCTTTAATTTTACCTGTAATTAATTTCATGCTTGTTCGATAAAATTTTTATTAAAATTTCTTCCTTCAGGAAGTCTGACGAATTTTATCGGCCATAGAGAGTAAATAATTGGACACGTCGCTAAAGCGTCTCTCTGAAATTCCAAGACTGAATTCTTCAAGGTTAAAATTCTGTCCTTGATGCTGTAACCGACAAGAAAAGATAGAATAACTCGGATTTATATACGGTCCATTAAATCATAATAGTAACTTCCTCGTGACACGTACCAGACGTAGACTTCAAGGTATGATTCTCATAAAAGGGTAACGAACGACCATCGAATTTACACGCCCAAGGTAAAGTTACTTTATGAGGAAGGTTTAAGTTTATCATACGCAGGAGGACATACGACACTTTTATTTAATACAATTTTTATAGCACGCGGCGATCCGAGTATCCACAGTAGGGAAATACTCGTCATTCGATCAGATAGCTCACAGTCAATTCTATACGTATATGTTCAATGCATTTTTCAGCCACCCATGTAATTTCATTGCGAAACACGATTCACAATGTATCGCAGTGACCATGGGCCAGGGTCGCGACTCCATAGAAACTTCATGGACATTTTCTATAGCGGGGCCGATGAAATCTGCAATTGAATACAGAAGTGTCAAAGTACTAACGTTGTTTAAAAAAAAAACGATCGCAAAAAGGAAGAAAATTCATTCTTCTACGATACTGCTATATTTTACTATATTGCATTCATCTGTTTCTTATATACGCGAATAATTATGTTTATGGCACTATGGAAATTCGCAATTTGTTAAAATTTTACCATATTAGTAGCGTCTCGTATATTCATATTTATTCAAATACACAGTTTACACTTACGAATGTTTCGGTTTACCTCGTTAGTCGGTCCACGTGTTTGATGTTTTTTTTTGACAGATCGAAAACAACAGTCTCTAGCAAGGTACATGTGTCACTACGTAAAAGTTTTTTTCTTACAAAATATACATATGCACGGTTTTGCATTAAAGATATTTATCTATTTTAACATACATTTAGACTGTTGTATACAAAACCACGTGTCATTTGCTGAGGATTTATTTCCTTGTGAACTGTCAAAAAAAATAGATTGAACTCGTGGACTAAATGTATGTATATAGCAGTGTGAATGGTCGTGGAAATCACAGCATATGGATAAACAAAGGTCTTAGACGAGTACATATTTTTTTCCTTTGCTTTTTTTTTTAAATGCGTTTATCCTTTTCTATGTATTGAAACGCGAATAAATTATTGGTAGCCACCGGATCCGCCGTTACTGACCTTGCCGGACATTCTCCTTCCTAGAGTGAAAGGAATAGTTGCGTTATAACCGTTTACGTATGGAAATGTTATATGCCGATTTATTGGCTCTAGATATGATTGAAAATTGATATAGGAATTTGTATTGTTTACAAGACTGATTGCGTAACGTTCTTAATGAAAATGAATGAGAATCGAAAAAAATGTGGGAATCGAGTAACGTAAGGGTTAATTAAAATTTTGCAAAAAATATGTAGATTTCATATTTTACGGAAAAAAGTTTTTGGAACGTTTCTTCCTTTTTTGATTCTTTCCTTATGGAATGAAATCCTTACGGAGTCATGTGTGTGGATACAAAAGTTAAAGTTTAAAAGGGGAAATTATGGAAGCCGGATGACGGGGAGGGTCCTGTTTTCTGAGTCATCGAACAATGAGTCATTTTTTACTAGGAATCGGGAACGGGAGATGTGGCACGGTAACCTTCGAATAAATAGAAAATTATAGGAATCAAGAAATGGATTGTCTGACATGAACCATTAATGAGATGTATGGTTACTTACGATGCATTTTGATGATGTTGATGACTCCAGTGATTGATGACCTAATGGTACACGTTCGACACGGTTCAATATATTTTTTAATTTATGTTTAAGAATGCTGTGGACTCGAAAAATCGATTCTCGTCGACGGCGGATACTCGAAACAGGTGAGTGTGAAAAAACATTTTGAAAAAAAACAGGTCAAAGTTTTATACATGTAAAAGCAGCGAAATGAAGTGATTTTAAAATTAATAAGTGAGAGGCGATTTGGTAATAGTACACCAGAGCTACTTGAAATGAAATTTTTATTTATTCTGTTAAATTAAAAAACTTCTATTATTTTTTAAATCCATTACAGTTACGGTCCCAAGGAAAATGCAAATGTCTACGTGGTCGAGCTCGAGGACAAGAAGAAAAAATACATTAAGGAACTCGAAGGCGATTACGAACCGTACGAACATCGGGAGGTGCAACACGCAACCACGTGAGTATGGAGAGTCAATAATTTTTCGAATGAAAATTGAAATTTGGAAAAAGCCGAGAACAAAAATGCAGTGTCGATTTTCTTCGTGTTAAACACGGTGGGAATTTTGTTGGAAAAAAAGAGAGAGAATTAAAAAGATTTATCATATTACACCTTTTTACATAATTACCTCCGAAGGTCACTAACGTCTTACGTTTAACTTTAACGGCGCGCATGCGCAGTACGACCAAGTTGCATTCAATTTGGGCCACTTCAATTCAAATTTCCCGCTATCGAGTTTCATTAGATAATTATTTCAATTCCCTGTGTATCCTGGTGTCAATGTTATCCTGCGATTTTGCGGATCCGCCTTTAGCCGGTTTTTCTCACACGCAACCCCGCCCACGTTCCAACTCAATCGTGCACTTCACAATTGAGAACGTACCCTGACTAAGATCGGAAAAGTTAACCCTAAATTTCCAGGAGCCCTCGTAGCAAAAAAAAAAGTTTCCAATAACCCAGAAAAAAATCTTAAAAATTGACACGTAAGACATACGTTTCCCGATACAATAAATAAAAATTTCACCGCGCTTTCTCCGGTTAAAGAGAGCAACGTACACTCGTAATTTCGACTTACGAGAAAGAAAAAACGAATTGAAAAAAGGTCAAATTTAATACACGAATTAAATAATTAAGCGCACCTCGTGGCTACGGCCCTGAGGCACTCGTTTGATATTCCGTCGTCGCGGTTGGTAATGAACAGAAGCGACGCTGTAAATCACAATTAACAAGCGTCACTGCTTTCTTCCACGTTCGTCTCCCCACATACACGTGTCCATGCATATACGTCATAAGTGCACATACGAACCTAATTAATTAAATACCATCGTCATCTATCGTCCAATTATTACAAATCGTTAACTAATTTCCACCGTTTATCTAATTTTACAGAAATTCCGAGACCCTCTTCCACCTACTGAAAGGCAGTTTAGGCACCGGCATACTTGCCATGCCAAAGGCCTTTTACGATGCCGGTTACGTCGTCGGTCTTATCGGTACCTTCGTCATAGGACTCCTATGCACTTATTGCATACATCTCCTCATAAAATCCGAGTACGAATTATGCAGGAGACGAAAAGTACCCGCGCTGAGTTATCCCGCGACTGCAGAAGCTGCGTTGAACGAGGGTCCATTGATTTTTCGAAAATTCGCAAAAGCGTCCGTGTAAGTATTTTTTTTTGTTACGTATTATCAGTGCAACTGCAATTTCAGAGAGATCATAACTTCTTTCAAAATCCACGTTAAGCCACGATATTATTATCTGTACTTTTTTTTTATTCTTATCCTCTTGCATCTCTCAGAAACACAAAGGCGGTACTGTATACATTTTCTGACCAGTCACTCATTCAATTTTTGGCAAAGATTTCTTTATCATTGTTATTTCAATCACTCGTACATTTTGCAATTGCCTGACTGTCGCTATTAGCACAGCCAGGGTACAGGTGAATACTATTGACTATCCGTAATAAAAAAAACAGTGGAGAGCATTTAATGGTAAGTAATAGTAGGTCAAGCACCTACGGCGCACTGTTACAAAACTTTAAAACTACGTAAGTTATTGCAATGTATTACACCAGTGGCAGACAATCGGTTTGATAGTATCGGAGTAATGCAACGACTTAATGATTATTAAGTAATTTTACCAGGGCGATAAAGATCTTCGCTAGGAGCGTGTGAAAATTGTAGCGTTGGTACGTGTGGCGATAAAGAAAAATAGAAACGTCGAGGGAAAGTATTTGTAAGATATATCGTAGGAAAAAAAAAAGGAAGTGGTATATCGAAAAATTATTATTATTTTTTCTTATCATTACAGCCATGTCATTAACGTCTTCCTCTTGATTTATCAACTGGGCACGTGTTGCGTGTACGTCGTGTTTATCGCCACCAATTTACATTCGGTAAGTAACCCATAAAAAGCTAGACGTGCATGTGTATAAAAATATGTACCTTGGGTATGAATGAAAAATGAAGTGTAAGAACCTGATATTTAGACTGACAAAGAAAAACTAACGGTACCTAAGTAAAAAAAGAGAGAAAGAGAAAAAGGTGAGATTCGCGATTTAAGAAATATCATTGGAATTCAATTGTCGTGTCATCGACTGCTGCGCGCCGAGAAGTCGAGAATCGTAAGAAGTATAAAATATAAAAAAAAAACAGTCTATCCGGGTCAGGGAAACAGGTAGCAAAATCATGAGAATGATCGGAGAGCCGTAATCGAAAGCGTATCGGGCCGATTATTTGCTGGGAATGCTGACACGGTTTCCTGGATTAGGTAATTTGGTAGCAATGATAACCAGAATGATTATTGGGTCTGATTGAGGAAAAAGAGAATCGGTAATATTATTATTATCCGTTGACAAATTTTACACTAAAATCGAAGGTGGTATAGATCGGGCAAAGGGATAAATGAAATTATATTCTTGCGCAACGAGACAACCATGATAGAGTACCGGAAGCTGTCGTTGTTGTCGTAAAATATAAACGTGACTTTTATATTTCCGCACGTCCTTGGCAGCAGCTTACGGCGATTCGTTAGAGCCAAGAAAATCGCGCAGAACGTTCCGTGACAAAGTTAAAGGAAAAAACGTGTGTAGTTGACGGAAATGCATTAATAACTGCATAAGAATGCAATTGGCAAAATTTAATTTTTTTAATAACAAAAAACGTCATTCCTTATTTCTTACAGGTACTCGCAAATTATGTTGAAATCGACGTAAGACTGTACATGCTCATGCTACTGCTACCGCTAATCCTTATCAATTGGGTGAGAAATCTGAAGTTCCTGGCGCCGTTTTCGATAATCGCCAATTTCATCACTTTCATCAGCTTTGGCATAATCGTCTACTACATCTTCAGAGACGTTCCAAGTTTTGAAAATCGCGCGCCGGTCGGCCAGGTTCAAAATTTCCCGCTCTTCTTCGGCACTGTGTTATTCGCCCTGGAAGCGATTGGCGTGGTGAGTAAAAAAAATATTTACCTTTACCGATAACGAAACTGCGTAACCGTTATCGATACACGATAATTTGTATTTATCGACACCAATTATATTGTTCCTGTAGATAATGCCGTTGGAGAATGAGATGAAATCTCCAAAATCTTTTGGCAGCGGTTGCGGCGTCCTCAACATCGGCATGTTCACTATTGTCTTCCTTTACATGGGAATGGGCTTCTTCGGGTACATTTGTTACGGCGATAACATCAAAGGAAGTATAACCCTTAACCTTCCGAACGAGATATTGGCCAAGGTTGTACAGATTCTTTTGGCTCTTGCGATATTCGTCACACACGCCCTTCAGAATTACGTGGCCGTCGATATCGCCTGGAACGATTACGTTGGTCCTATGTTCGAAAAAAATCCAAGGAAAATCATATGGGAATACGTGATGAGGACCTTCCTTGTTCTAGTGACGTGTAAGTACTGTTAATAACGATTCGATTAAAAGACTAATTAAATTTAGAAATTAATTCACGCCGAATTATACCCACCTTGGAAACTCGACAGGAGTTTCACCAGTTTGACTTCGCTCCGGTTTTGCGAGCATATCGAACGAGGCCTTAAAATTATTTATATACTCGTACAATAACTGTCGCGTGAGCGAAAGAGGCAAATAAATATACATCATGGTCTCCCGTTGGCTACAACTCACTTCATTTTTCTTTAAATTCTTCTGTTACAGTTTTGTTGGCCGTCGCTATACCGGAACTCGAGCTCTTCATTTCCTTGTTCGGTGCACTTTGTCTCTCCGCACTTGGACTTGCATTTCCGGCCATCATTCAGACTTGCACCTACTGGAACGTGATAGGACGTAACGAGAAGATCCTGATGGTCGCCAAAAATGCGTCCTTGGTGGCATTCGGTATGCTAGGTTTAGTCGTAGGCACGTATACCAGCCTTAGGAAGATAATCGAGACCTTCTCGTAATTCACGGCGACACCGAGAGATGGCGACACTCGTGAGTATCGGTAAGGAAGACAGGCGACGGATAAAGAGGAAACGTCATGGCGTTACTGTTCGTAAAACAAAAGTTTCCTGCACCGATACGCCCAATCGAAGGTCCCTTTTTGAGGACGACATAAGTATAAATACTAAATGACGGTTACTCCACGAATGACTATACACGAGTCATCATGAGTTACAAAAGACAGTACGTGCATCTCGTACAGAATAACAGTAGGTAGAAGTGTTTCCGGGCAATTCTTTGTAATTACAGTCGGACTTCTCTATAAGCCACAGTTCCCCACTACCTGCTCGGAAGTGAGCGTTACGAACGCCCACCCCATCCCTAGCTTATCCATCTTCCAGAAACTGTACAGTTCACAAGTTCAACGTGTCTTTTTGACAGGTGAAAACAATGAAGCCTTATCACAGAATTTCTAAAACGAGGTCAAGATCGTATCAGTAACATGTTTCAGTGCAAAATGATGCGCCTGCATCATTTCTAATATAAAATTTATGCCAAGCCATTTGTGACTTTTTGAAGATCTCACAGTTTTTGACATATCCAAAATATTTATTGATTACGTATATACGTTTATGTTCAAGTATGACGACTACAGGCTGATTCACACGTTTCATTTTCCGTCTCAGTACATTAGCGTCTGTATCAGTATTCGTGTCCGGACAGTGATCTGCTACGATATATTTACCAAACGGACGTTACTGAACAGTAACCAAATTGTAACGTCTGAACGGTGTCGGTACTGTATGGTACGGATGGCTGTGAATCGGCCTTAGAGCGACGAGTGTCAAACGTTGAGAGGGGTGGATGGGGGGGGTCTGGAGGTGGAGACGGCTGGTACTCAGACGACTTCCGTACAAACAATTTCGGTACCGAGCCTGTTGCTTGTGGAGAGGTCCGATTGTAGATGAATTGCAAAAAAAAGAAATTAACGAAATTATCCAAGATGAAAGAGATTGGCGAAAGTCGATTGAGACTAATGGGTCAGGAAGTGACGTAACGATCCCAGTGATGAATAAATGGTTGTGGTGATACAGGTTGTATTAATACGTGTTGTATTAATGCATAGTCAAGTTATCGAGACACGCTATTTATAACGCTTTAATATATTTATGTACGAAATGACGAAAAAGATAACGAAGACCGATTCGAGGGAGTGTGGGCTAAATTTTTGGAGATAAAAAATACGGAAAATTCATAAGACCTCGCATGAGACTCGAGTAACTCGTATAATTATATATTTTTCTTTCTTCTTCTTGCGGAGCATTTTTAATGTTGCAGTATTTTCATAAAACTGTGTGATACTCTTGATATGTATATCGATGCGAAAGACGTTAGTGTTAATTATAATTTTTACGTAAGGGAGGCGATGATGGAAATTTATTGATTTGAATGATTCATTTCAATCTCAATTCCAGGTTAATTCCAAAAAATGTATACGACTAAAGCGTATTTTGTGGTATGAGGGTTAAAATATTACTTTTTTTTTAATTTGACAAAAAATGTATTCCTAGTTTCGACGTACTGGACACTGACGTTACTGTTTTTCGGTGTAGGGTGCGCTGTGCGTCACTTTTACTTCGTAAGCTCGCCGCACGTCGCCACCGTTCGCTGTACGTATGGATCGCTCCCCAGGAATAGTACAAGTTCTATTAAGGTCAGCAGTGCAGTGCCCACCGTGATTATTTTTTTTCGTATTCATTTGTGCCGGCCCTGGTGCCGAATGTATACCGATAAAAGGGATTAGGAGTTACGTGCGATTAATCCAATTTTTTTTGCATCACAAGTTACAATTTCTACCTTGAGTGCACTGCTCATTTTTTTGGAGGGCGCGGGAAACGAGGACCAAAAAGGAATTAGGGTGAAATTAATACAATAATTAAATATTGTATTCGATAGAGGGGAAGGTGAGTACAGCGCACCTGAAAAGACAATTTTTCTTTTTTCTTTTTCTAATCAGTTATCAATTTTATCTGCGTAACTTTTTAAACATGTCTCTTTAGGATCGATAGACGTCTCAGTTATGGATGTTATTAACTTGGTATTTTTTTTGTCATTCTTATCCTTTAATTTCGTCGTCCGCTTTGTTATCTCTCTCATGATTCGTAGACAATATACTGCTGGCAGTAAAACTATTTTGTATATAATTGTGTAAACTTTTTCGTTTGCTTTTTTTTTCATTTTTAGTTTTATTTTTATTATTATTATGTATTTTTGTCCTCGTCTCCAGATCAAATAGACGTAGAGACAATCCATTGTAAATAAAAATGACGATAGTATCGACGGGGCAGTAATTTCGATAAAAAAAAATTTGCCCGCGAAAATTCAAATATACGAAATCACCACCAATCGTCGTCCAGAGACTTTTTCGTCTCTCTTAGTTTTATAAAAACGCAAAAACACAGGTATATATATATTGACATAAATTTACACGATCGATAATCAACGATCGACGAGACTTTTAGTAAGATTTTGTCGCTTATTGCGACTAATGTAAATGATGAAATCATTAGGTCCTTAGGTAGATCACACGTATAATATATATTATATACATCTAAACAATGCATCTATTTAATAAAAAATTATACATGTTCTAAACTATGGTTTTACTTAACCTCTAGTTTAAGCTGATACCTTGAAGCATTTATTTTTAATAACACTACACATTCTAATATCAATTTAATTTGATTTAGAAATATTCCACTCCATTCCCATAATAGTGCCTAATCAATTCGCGGGTGTTTTTACCCCATACAAAAAATGCATGTGCAACCATAAGAGCGTTGCACCTGCACGGTTCAATATCTAAAGTGCGTCGTGCGCAGAATCTGTCGGAATTCATTGGTGAAATAGACAGTCGATAAGAATGACAGAATCGATGGGCTATCAAATTGTTGAAAAAAAAAAATGCATCCGTCAATCACACACATCGTTAACACATGCATTCTCGGTGCATCGAATTAATGCACTTATTGTTACGTTAACTGCGGAACTACCACGTGACACTGAATAATGCGTGGATGCGTTAACCCACACTTGAGTACAATTGGTCATATGTATAGAGAAGCACATATGCACATGGCTGCAAAGTAGAGCACTCTATATATTTTCGCACACGCTCACATATATCCGCCTACTAGGTAGAGCCAGAGCTATGTATCGTTAGACAGTCGTCAGTAATCTCCAAACGAAGAAACATATTATCCATCGGTTCACAGAACGACAAAGCGAAGGAAGAATTGAAATTTCCGTCGGACATTTTTGTTCGTTACCCAAAAAAATTTTTTTTAAATAAAAAAGAAAAGAAAAATAGAGATTGTGTTGGATCAATTATTTTATTTGTGAAATAATATTTTTCTCTATTTTTCACACATTTGTTGTGCTTACATCGACAACGCGTGGGCACTGGCTTTACGAATAAATCGACACATTTGTTGTATTAAAATTTTTCTAACTTGCCTCGAATAAAAATATTTTGCGTAATATTGGGAAAATAAATTTTTTTTGCCATTTTCAAAATACTCAAACCACTAGACGTACATTGATTTTCAGAGGGGACTGTCTGTATTTTATTTGTATGCAAAATTAAATTCGTACTATCTGACGTGTTACGTGGTTTTGTTATCTTTATTGTATTTTTCATTCTTTTCCCTTGTTTTCATCCAAAATCATTATCGTCATTGATACTTCGTTTGCAATTCGTATTCTGTGACTTATCAAAGGAGTTTCTTTTGGACGACACTGCGAATAACATAGGTGAGACTTTATAAATTTGAATTTATTATTCATCATCGAGAAATTGAAATTCCATCGAGATGTATCATTTTTCAAATTACTTCTACGTCCTATCCAAAGCGCTGACAGTTGAAAGAAAAATTCTATTGAAATGCATAATAGAAACAGCTGACTAATTTTCGATATTTCCCACCCCTCAGACATCTCACGTCTTTTTCTCTTCTCCATGTTGCACCGTAACGTCATAAAGATGCACTTTCAATTTTCATATCGCATTAGCACAGAGTCAAATCTACACGTGGTTTAACCGCAGTAACAGACTTGAATAAAACAACCGAATAAATCCTGAAATAAAAATAGCAATAATTAATCGTGTCCACGTACAATAATTTTTCGACCGATGTTTAAGTTGTACAAAGTACCACTGTAAGATGAATAAAATTTTTATTATAATCGCGAGGAATATTTATATCTAAATAAAAAAATGTAATTTGATTAAAAAATTTCCTATAACAAATATTTATTCGCCCACTGATTCAAAAATCTCAGCTGCACATTCGTATCGACCAATTGCATTTCTTTGATTGAAGGTCGTACCAATAATTCATCGGAAATTTTCAGTACTCGCCATGCATAAAGTACACAGTGCCTTTCAATATACGTATATTAACATATGTGACTTTTATATAATGATATAAGAAAAAATCGTCGTTAATTAACCTTTCTTCAATTAATACAACCTTGCGGGATTAACGAGACATCCTCGATACGTAACATTGCAAGATTATCGAGTAAAACGAAATCTAATGCTCATTAATCAAAGTCAACTTTGTTCATTCGTTCTTTGCATACACGAATAAAATAATCATTATTAGTCGTACGTGGACGAATTTGAGG
This sequence comes from Trachelus tabidus, assembly GCA_030142655.1. Lineage (NCBI taxonomy): Eukaryota > Metazoa > Arthropoda > Insecta > Hymenoptera > Cephidae > Trachelus > Trachelus tabidus. Next base: position 57,330 of record JARQTI010000076.1, read on the forward strand.
AATTTTTCGTACCAGCGCCGACCCACGTGTGAACGGGACTTTAAACGAGACTTAAGCATTGCAATCTATCCTATAATTTTAACTTCCTTGTCGGAGGGTAACTGGGGATCCACTGAGCGTATATGGTTCATGCATGTAGATAATTTATGCACATACACTACGAGCTCATATGGAGACACAAGTTCATATGTGAATATTTGTATGCACTGGGGTACACATATACACATGTGTTACTCACTTGGAACAATGTCACTTACGTTATATTTAGACCGCTACTAATTTTGGACTAAGGATAATTAATGGGTATGCCAATCACAGTATATTGACACACAACCGTTATGCAATTTTTAATTACTTAAATTTACAAAAAGCCTATAGGAAAGTTATCGTGATAAAAAAAATTATCACGAATACCAAATATTATAAATATATAAATATGACTGACCAAACATTTTTATCTGACCATCATAAACCGATAAAATTTTTTTTTAAATAACGGATAATCGTAATATATTATTGATAAGGGTTCGATATCGGTTATACGTGTCAATGATGATTTAAAAAATTTCTTGCAACAATATCGTACATCAAAATTTGTATGCACACGAGTGTATGCAGTTTTCGAAATGCGTTCCTGAAACCAGGATACTTTTGGCTTTTGGCCAAAATACACGTCTCGCGCAAAGTAGGTTGGAGTGCAACCTATACGTGGTATGAGCTAGGTAATTTTGAAAATGAAAAAAAAAGGTTGCTATATATTTGTCCACGTATCAGTTACATATGCGTGTTATGGTATTGTTAGGCGTAGAAGGAAATGACCGGGACAAATATTTATCGAGTATCGATATACCTAGAAAGATACGTTCGATATGAGAATAGGGAGAATACAGTTCATTTAACAGTATTTGACCTCAATGCAAAGACGATTGAGTGCAATCAATTTGAGAAGTTCGTATGAGCTTACTTATATGCGTGTATATATGTATATAGCCACATATGAAGATATAGATATACATATATGGTGTGTATCGGGACGGTCTATATTTGTCCTACGTTATTATTCCAGATTGTCAAATTGAAATTCCTATTGATTTATCACTGACCATAATTAATATGATCCGTTATCATGCGTGCGCGGATATCAATTAATTGTATCACGAGAATGAATCCGCACTCGAGGCTGCTTTTTTTATCGCACGACTATGAATGACTGATTGCACCACTGGTTACGTCGGATATACGCACGCTAATCTGGGTCAAACATTAATTAATGCAATTTCGTATTTTATTGCACTGATTGTCTGTTAAATCCAACTACGTCGTCCACGTCTATTTCTATGCATGGTTTTGTTTGTCACGCAAACACGAGGGATACAGAGTGAGGATAATATGACGTGGGACAGTCGATTGAGTGAAACAAGTAAAAATTTAACGATCAAAGCCATGTTTTAGAAAAAATTTATGATCGCGAATAAAAATTTATTATGGACTAATCGTGGCGACTTTACTTTCAGAAATATTTCTTTCTACTTTCACGGGCGTTTAGATTGTCATGGAAAGTAAGAATGGAGAGTCCATCAATATGCAACTGGTCGGCACACAGAGTCCATACAAGTGAGTTTTTATGTGTTGGGAAAATATGTAAAAAAATGTGTAATAATAAGAAATGTTTCCTTGGAGTAAATCAAGGAAGAACGTTTAATTTCGAGAGAAAGTTTTATCGTGGATATTTTTTTTTCAGAGCCAATAATCAATCACCAGAAAATGGTCCATTACGATCGGACGGCACAGCATCTCCCGCGTTTGATTCGGGCGAATCGTACGATCCTCACAAGCATCGTAACACACCAAATCCTACCACGTAAGCAGTAATTGTAATAAAGTGCGAATTAAGTGCATCGGTTTGATGCACTTTTGATGCAAGCAATATTTAGTATCGATTACTATTCTTATTTACAGAAATGCAGAGACTTTAATTCACTTGCTCAAGGGTAGCCTGGGTACAGGTATACTTGCAATGCCAAATGCATTTAACAACAGTGGCCTAATCACTGGTGTCATTGCAACCATATTGATTGGTATCTTATGCACTTATTGTCTCCACGTTCTCGTTAAGTCCCAATATGCACTTTGCAAGAGGTTAAAGGTTCCTATACTGAGCTATCCAATGAGTATGAAATATGCATTGGAGCAAGGACCTTCGTGCGTCAAGTGGTTCGCACCATATGCACCGTGAGTGCATACAAAATTTTGAACATAAAAATAGGACTGTACACTACTAAAAAAGAAAATTCCATTTCCCCAGGGGCGTGGTCGACGGATTTCTCATAGCTTATCAACTAGGAATTTGTTGCGTGTACATTGTGTTCATAGCTACCAACATCAAGCAGGTGAATTGATAAAAACAAAAAAGAAATTTTGTGTCAGTCAGATTATTTTTAATCGTTTCGTACCGTCATGTGTATTTTCTTGTCTACAGGTAGCAGATCACTATAAGTTTGAGGTTAATATCCAAATCCATATGCTCATTCTATTGGTACCTCTGACGCTCATAAACTACATTAGAAATTTGAAATTACTGGCGCCGTTCTCGACTCTCGCCAATCTCATCACGTTTGTCGGACTCGCCATGATTCTGTCTTACGTTTTCGACGACCTCCCGTCCTTAAGCGAGCGACAAATGTTTGGATCGCTTCGCAATTTTTCACTGTACTTTGGCACCACGTTATTCGCACTGGAGGCTGTTGGCGTGGTGAGTATTTAACATATGCGGATTGCTATGTATAAAACTATTGAGTATACACCGGATACCGTTGCTCTTCTCGCAGATAATCGCATTAGAAAATAATATGAAGACGCCCCAAAATTTTGGGGGTTACTGCGGCGTCCTGAACATTGGCATGTTTGTGATTGTCGCTTTGTATATTATCGTTGGATTTTTTGGATACATCAAATTCGGCGAGAAGGCTCTCGGTAGCATCACACTGAATCTACCTAGAGAAGAGGTGTAAGTTAGTAAATCATTTGATAATATATTACTGTCATACCTGTTTCGATGTTCAGCTCTAGATTATTTTTGGAAATTTATATTCTCCATTCTTTTTTCATATCTCATCTCCGTACCGTTTGGCAGGATGGCACAGAGCATTAACATAATGTTCGCTATAGCCATCTTCATCACGTATGCCCTTCAGGGTTACGTACCTGTTGAGATTATCTGGAACACGTATCTGAATCATCGAATTCAGAAGAACAAGCTGTTCTGGGAATACGTATGTAGAACCTTGGTCACACTGCTCACATGTAAGTGCACCTTTAAGTCTCTTATGTTAATGGCATACGTGAGGCTTCCACAAAACCATTGGGTTTTATCCCCAGACACGCATGACCAATACGTCAATGGAATCGTCCATTAGTTTTCTCTGACCATTAGTCACAGTCCCGCCTTTTTGTCCCTGAGTCCCTCCCACCCTGAGTTTTGTCAAAATCAAATAACTTTTTGAATTCACGCCATATTGGAACCGCAATTTTGAATTTTCCAATTTCCAGTGAATTTCAATTTCCAAAATTTCAAGTGAATCGCATGTAAGAAATAATGTATGCATGGAAGGGTTAAACAAAAAAATCAAAAATTATTTTTCTTACAGTTGTACTCGCAATTGCAATTCCACGATTGGGACTGTTCATCTCCCTGTTTGGCGCCCTGTGTCTCTCCGCCCTTGGAATTGCGTTTCCGGCGATTATCGAAATCTGCGTATTTTGGCCGGACAAATATGGTCCTTTCTGGTTGATCTTTATCAAAAACATATTTCTTATACTTTTTGGAATTATCGGTCTTGTAGTGGGCACGTTCGTCAGTATCGTGGATATCATCAAGTCCTTTGAGTAAATCATCCAGTTATCTTTTCTCGTGTTACCTTCTTTTCTTTTTTTAAAGACCAATTTTTTTCGCATTCTCCACGTGGTGACACGTCACAAGAGGAGGGGGGGGGGGAGATAAGAGAGGAGGCCAGATATATTTTAAAAGAAAAAGATTGCCTGCATAGAAAGTATTAGAAGTAAGAAAAAAAAATAATAGCAATATGCGCTATATAAATATAGAACAAAACTTTTGTGCTTTCAAATACAAATTTCCTGTGCGTGCATATGCGAATGCCAAAAATAATTTACGAATTTTATTCTACATAGAAAACATTGTTTCAACCGAAAGTCGAAAAATGGAGAGAAAGTTGGGACACTGGGGATAATATGAATTACGCAACCTTTGTGCACAACCATATATACGTAGATTATTAGTTAGACAACTTCGCTCTCAAATAATAAAACACTGCCACAGCTCATGCCTTGCACCATTTGATATCTCTGGATATGAAATTGAAGCCAAAAACAACAAAAAGAAAAGGTCTTAGCGAGGAGAAAAACACGTGACGAAATTTGGAACTACATATATCAAAATTACGTGACAGTTGAAATATCGGCTTATTATTGGAGGGAAAGTAAAAATATTAGACAAATAATTATTTAGAAAATAGTAACGCATAAGTATGAAATTATAGTAATTTTAGCTAGTCGCACTTATGAATTAATAAACTACACGTTGGATTTTAATACATAATGGATATTGAAAATGACGTGTAGTCTGTTAACGCACAATTGCAAGATATAATTATTATGTAATAAAGAAACCGCAATAACGTTAATTAATCAGGGGCGGGACGAGCTGTTATGAAATTGTTCTAGTTTATCGAATTGTTGAATAGTCGTAGAATACAAGGAACCACAGGGAAAAAGTAAGAAAATTAAAAAAAAAAAGAGAACAAATCAAGATAATCGGAAAAATTCAGTGACGAGAGAAAGATACGCGTATCATTATACACAATAAAAAAAAACAATAAAACCGCATTCCCCGTTGCCTTGTTGTTCTTTGTTTTGAGAAGTTGTAAGATGATAAGAAAATTAACCTAAAAGTAACTACAGTTAAGCAATAAAGGAATGAAGTTCAAATAGGGTGACTCCACCAGTGAATAAGCTTGTCCCTAATAAATGACTGGGTTTATACAAATTATATCTATATATAATAATTTTAACAAGGGTGTCCATTCGCGGAAGGCATTTCTTAAGGTGTTCGTCTATTGGTGGATTTACCCTATATAATGCAAATAAACCGTAAAACAGATAAAGTCGAAAAGATGGATTTTAAGTATTTTCTATTTCTTTTTTTAAGAAAAAAAGAGATGCTTGCCGACGCTTGGCTACACTGTCTTGTAAATAATGTATGGATATCGATGCTGCCAATTACAACTGATCACGATGCTATTCGTTAAATTATTTTATTAATATTTATAATTTAATGCGATCATGGCAATATTATGCGATTATGTTCATTCGCCATGGCATCGTATCCTTGTGATAAACTGCCAAGCCAGCATGTCCAGTTTGTACGGGAAAATCACAAAGAATGAATTACGGTCGAGTCGCTCTAACGTCTGTATTTAATCGCTAGGTTATACTTTCCTCTCTATTCTTCAGCAAATACTGTATTGTTATTTCTTTCTTAACCATGCTTCTAAAGGCTAGCCGGTAAAATTGTCCTACGTCCTCGATCCTGAAACCCGCAGCTCCGAATCATAGAAGTTAGAGGGACTTGACTGTATAGAACTTTTGGACAATAAATTCCTTCTCAAATAAATCAATTTTTGTCGTATCTGGGTGAAAGTAATAAGGAGGTAATATCAGTAGCAAATAGTATGTAATTAGTACCTGTTTGTCATGGATTCCTCATTAGACTGATTGACCGCCATTAAATCCTTTGTGTACGTTGCGTACGAAACCAATGGGTAGGAAAAGAAATAAACTAAATTTCGAAATGTATTTACAGAGCACTTGCATATTCGTGAAAAAGTAACGAAAAATATACATCCAATAATGAGAAACCAACTGATAATACACAGGTTACTCAGGTTCTTATTCGCAGACTGTACCCGATGGGATAAATGCCAATGAACAAACTCGGTCGAGTTTTCCGCCATTGCTACTTCGAGCACTTTAAGCTACTATAAATGTCACTAAACTATAATCTGACAAAGGAATAACGATGTCGCACCGGCGGTTATCAAACTGAAGTAAAATTCGATCCAGCGATGTACGTACGCGTGAAAAATGCTACTACGTAACCTTGTCTTTTCTTTCTCTACATTCTTGAAACTCATATCGACCGTGGATATTATAATAGAAGATGGCGAACCACTGAAGAATATTCCTGTTCGCAGATGGCGCCACGCGTAGCCGCTGTTAATCTCTATTTTGCTCAGTAGTCGAACCATCTTGCGTGCGACTATCGGTAACTCAGTCTACGGGCTACGGGTTTCCATAAAATCTCTAGATTCGTGTGAAATTATGTGATAAGTAAAGTCTGTTTATCTTCAGTCGACGATTTTTTATGGATTTCACGTGAAGGATATAACGTTCGTTTGGTGAGTGCTGTAGCGTAAAAGAAAATTTATAAAAAATGTATGTTTTTTCGCCTCCCCCTTTAACAAATTTTTACCTGCTTTATCAATCGTTCTTGTCATCTTATCATAGGTGAAGATAAGCCTTGACACCTGTAACCCTCTCACAGGACACGCTGATTATATACGAAGGGTGCAGGGGTGTTGTTTGTCTGCCGGTAGTCAAATCCCAGGGCCGAAACGTAGTATCGATGACAGAACCCAGTCAAGGGGGCGTCAGTCAAACAAGAGGCTCAAAGCGAAAGTAAAAGTTATGAGGAAGGGATGGTGGACAGGGGGTAGTAGGCATCCATTCCAAAGGGTGGGCTATGGCACAGAGAACAGGACGAGATGTGTTGTGCAAGGGTGGAAAAGGGAGCCGCTTCAAATAAGGGTGATGCACGTGTCACACTGCAGGGGTCCCCTGAATTTTACTACAGCCCTGACGCCCCCGCCAAAAATTACACCGCGTTGCCCCGGAGTCCCCGGACCCCTCTCTGCATTCTTGCTATCGTATGGACAAAGAATATAGACCCACCCTATAGCATATATCAGTATATATATACATCTTCCTACAGTCATAAGATATATTGAATTTTGTTTTGTTCCTTCCAAAGGAAAATTTAAAAAAGCTTTTTTGAAAATATAAAACTTACCTGTAAACTTTATAAAACAATAAATTCTACCAGATTTCTATATTCATCGATTAATAAAAGTTCTAAGCGATTACCCAATTACTAAGCCTTTTGAAAAAAAATCTGTCCAAATATATAAGATCCTATCAATCTCACATTGAGTGGGTTGGATCGGGAAACGATTTTTGAACGTTTCAAAGTGGCTGGTATCAGCAAAGGTCAAAGGTTAGGGTAGGAAGAGACAGTAAAAGGCAAAAGTAAAAAGGAAGAAATATATATATATATATAGTCCAAGCGGCCCGGATAGTATTGTATAGTGCACGTGCTACCAATGCCCCACACCCCCTGGACCACCCCCCTTAAACTCTACAAGCCAGGAGTAATGTATTAATATATTCCCCCAGATCGAATTCGATGTGGGGTGGATTTACCCCATTGGACCTGGGGTTAAGGGTTCGTCGAGTAAGGTGGCCAAAGGGCCCCGAAAGAGACTGGGTGCTGCCTCTCGTATTTATATCAATTTATTGGACATTAGGATCGTAGATAGGGCGTCGCGGCGCGCCGCCGTCGCTACCACCCCCGTTGCGTACCTATATCTATGTATTTTTTTTACCACCCGATGCGGTACGCCTCGACACAGGAAAACGATACCATGGGAATTTGTTGGTATCGGAAAGCGATTTTCAGGATTTCCTGCGAATTTCGAAGTAACACGCCCACGCCACCCCCCACCCTTCTCACTTTATCCCGATACTTCATGTTATACAGTGGAAAAGCGGTGTGAGAGGAAACACGGTCGAATGCCATACTTTATCATTCTCCTATTTGAATCCACGTGTGCAGAGGTGAATATCTTTTTATTGTTTCTTTGTTCTCCGTTTTATCTCATATTTAAAACTGTACAACAAGAAATACATTTCTCTTGTTTCCTGGTTCTTTATCGGCAGGATTTTTGAGACCCTAAAAATTTTCAGAAAATTCCAAATTACGAGTAACAGCTTTTCATCTTTTTTTGGAAACTTTTTGAAACTTTCAAATATTTTTTTGCAATCGCCAAAATGATATTTGGTATCAAATTTTTGTAAACATTTTTCTGACTAACTTCACCTACATTTAATTACTCGTCATATCTTTCCCAAAATATACGCTCGAGGATCCATCAAATCCCAACTAGTGCGACAAGTTACGATCAAGGCCGATCCACATAAAACGAAGGCCGTCTCTTCTACAAAGGGCGACAAGCTGACGCCCTATGACGCCCGACGTCGGCTTCGACCGTAGGGAGAAGAACCATAGTAAAACCCTCGTAGAATCGTCCGACCCAGAGATAGTACAGGACCGTCATCTTGGATCCCCAAAAGTGCCGGTATAGGATATTGTTAGAGCAGCCGGTGTCAGCCAACAGCTGTCCCCTGTCTTCTAGGTTAGAATTGGCAGGGCACGTACGGCTCGCATCGCCCCCCTCTTATAATTCAACCCCGGAAAATCACCCTGCCGGACAAACCCCGACCGATTAATCGTTATATCCCCGAATCCTGATCCAGTTAAGGGTTCTGGCGTGTCACGAATCCGATTAGTAGAAATACCGATTGAAACGACCTGTAAGTATATTATCGGTTTAAAATTTATCAGCTTGTCATCCCCTATTACAATCTACCTGTAAGAACCTATATTATAATCTTACAAAGATATTAATTGTCATTACTTTTAGACTAAAGATTTCTTTTCATATATAGTCACCCTCGAGCAATTATTATTTTTATATGTAACGAACGATACAAAATTAATTCCATACTTATTCACTGGTACCAATTGTATATATATATATATATATATATGTATATAGCTCGCATCTACCAACTGCTGACTAATTTTGGAACAGCCTCTATAGGTTATCAGTTGCTACAACGCTGTCCGTCGGCAGCTCGTGAACTTGTGAATAATATTTTTTTTCTCGACTCTTCCTCTTGCGGCTCTTACTCAATCAGGAAAGGGGTTGCCGTGCGTTAGCATGTGTGCACGTGAGCGTAGGAGCCAAAAATGTGTATTTTTGGAAATTCTCATGGAGCTACGTATTATTGCAGTCTTGGGGCGAAGAAGCCAGAAATTTATGAGGTAACGACACACGCGACCTCCGAGCAAAATAAAAATCGAAAACGTGCAACAAATATAAAAAAATATGTTTTTTTGTTATCATTTCGCGTTAGTCTCATTGACTGTTTTGCCTCATTTTGCTTTTTATCGATACTTACTGAGGTAACTCAGACTGCTTTCGCTCTTTCGAGTTTGAAAAAAATGTATATACCCGTTATATAAATTGATTCCACTCTTATGACGCTTAAAAAATGTGTATACCAGTTATATACAGTAATTCCACTATTGCGATCCTTGTAAAAATTTTTTAGCCATATCCTACATTAAAAATCGAAAAATTTTCAATTATTTTGGGAAATAATAAATGATGGGAACAGATCTTTTTGTGATAAGAACAAATATCAGGAATCAACGATAAAACTCCACTACACATCCTTGCACGGTTATCGACGAGTATCACTGAATAATTATTTAACAAGGGAAAACAATGATCGCAACTTCGATATCTATTGATTAGGAAAATTTTGATTTTACTGTAATTACAACTAAGAGAGACGCTTTATCGGCCGTTTGACACTACTGGCTCTCATATGGAAAGCCTTGGGGCTGTCTTAAGGTTCGAATAGGTCGGAATAAGGTACAGCGTGGATCTTCGTGTTGTATCGTAGGTAGAGGCTGTAGGTTCTCTACTTCCACGAGGTGGCCATTTGAGCCAAGGGTGGCTCCGCCTACGAGAACATAACCTTTGACCATCCCCTTTTGCCCGAAGCATGCGCCCTCGCGAGTCTGAAATGCCGGAAGAGGTTCTCAGTTTGCGATAGAAATGAAATTTAAATTTTGAAAAAATTTTTTAATGCGGGTGAACGATTTTTAATTTTGCATACAAAGCAGGTCCTATCTGATGTATTAAAAAAAAATTGCAATACGAAATTCAAGTTTGTTTAATTTTTCTACGTCTCGTAAATACAGGGTGAGGACCACTAAAGTTTTGGTTGTTTACATTATTTTGGACGATTTTGAAAAATTATGTTTATTGCAAAAATTCTCATGGGAATTTTATTACTCTTTGAAAATCAACGTCACAGTCCGAAATGATCGTTTACTGTGTTTGTGTTTATACAGCTAATCGTTATTGCACCAATGAGGGTGTGAATTTTGCCATAAGAAATTTCTCACTGTATATACAGCTGTGTCGTTAACGCGTAACGATGCACGAACTAGTTCCATTTGTAAGATCCCGTATAAATATGTCACTGTGTATAAGTGAAATTGAGATTTTGATAATCAGGAATTTTTTTACACACTTGTGGTATACTTGTCGAAAAAGAAGTATTTGCAATAACCGACTATTAGAATTCGCGCAGTATCGCTGTGCCCGAACATCTGCAAATTGGCCAGCTCTTATCCTTATCACTGCCTTGCGTTTCGATAAAATAGATAATTATGATTGATTCACAAAAGCCATAAACCTGATATTATACAATAGTCCATGAACAATAGGGGCGAGAACAAGGATCACCCACAATGGTACAAGACCTCCCACGAAGCAGATATTACACTAATTGCGTATCCTGCCAAATAGTCCCTATGAGAAAAAATCCCTAGAAAATCGTGAAAGAAAAAGTTACTAGAAAAGAACTATTAAAAAATAAAGCTAGATTTAGAAAATTTCAATAAACTGAACAAGCTTAAACGTCATCGTAGAAAATGTGAAAAATCATAAAAAAAAACTTTTCCAAAATTAATCAGACTAACGTTTTTACAGTTTCTCTAGTTTTATTTCGATTTAATTTTACACGTACAATACGCATCCCAAGTACTTGCACGTATACCGATAAATCATTCGGGTGCATTCACACGTGAGCGACATTCAAAATCACGGCTGGGTGCATCCCTTTTCGAGTGTCGAATTGTTCGCATTAGAGCAGGTGATCAAAAGGCCCAAAGAAAATCGGCGTTGCGTACCAACCTCCATTGGCCATTCTCCAAATCGTTTCTGTGTTTGACCACAAACCATTTTAATCCCCATACGTCACTGCTTGTTCGTGCGTCTCTGGAATTGTTGAGCGATTACGTATTACGTGCTTATATATACATACGTATACAATACGCAGTCATATCTCTATGCCATACAATAAGCATGAAGGACAAACGAAAAGAAATCAAAATTCCCTAGACAAACCCGGCACGTGCTACGTGCCTTGGTCACGAAAATAAATTTTTGTAAAATTACACGTACGCTTAAAATTTGTTAATTTTGAAAAAATTTTTTAATTTTACACCCCATTCCAAAATTACTTTATATACACGTCAGACGGTAACTATCCGTGCATGTGTTCACGTATACGTGAATCTACGTTAAATAAGGACTAGCTTCTAGGGAGAAAAAAGTTACTAGGTCCCTTATCACTCCTAGTATTTTCACGAAGAAAATACGCTCGGGTAGAAATTGCAAAATATTTTCTCCGACATTTTCCACACAGTCGCGAGAAGGAAGAGGGAAAGAAAGATCTACAGACAATATGAAACTCCTTATGTCAAGAAAAAAAAAATGGCGACCATATAGCCTGGCAGGGTGGATGGTACTGGGTGGGTGGTGCGGTCGCCGGATACGGAACGATGCCGTCCGAAAGTTTCGGGGGGATAAAAATACGAGCCGCGAGGTCTTAGGGGTTGGTTTTCCTTCATCTTGAAATTTGGGCGCGCCGCGACGCTACGACGGCTATATCCTTACGATCTTTGCTTTACCCAATATCTTCTGAGTTCTCCAACCCTCCACTCAACCCTCCGTCGACCTTCTCTTTTACTCACCCCCTACCCCTCGCTCCAGCCACTCACTCACACCCACCCATCAGACCTCCGGCTGCACACCCACACGCACACCTACAGCTGCTGCCCTCTGGTGGGGGTAGTTTTATTAAAACTCCCGTCAATAGCACCGAGAGGAGTCGGGGAACCCCCCTGCTACGGGCTCCGAGCCTTTACTCCCTCTATACAATGCTACAGTACAGCCTAGAGACTCTGCATGGGAAGAGAAACACCATCGACCCTGTACGAGATAACGGATAAGACATAAAAATACGCGAAACGTGGATTGGAATAATTATTTTTTTACTCAAAAATCAAATAATTTTGAACCCTTTTTTCTTATTGATTCTCAAAATATTCGATATGGGTAAAATAATTTTATATTATTTTTTAGGTTATGTTAAATTATCAATACTTTGTTTTTATCTGCTAGGATTTACATGTTTTTGTATTTTTCTTTTCGATTTACCTTTTTATCGAATTATTACGAATTTTTGGCATTTCTTAGGAGTTACTTATTACGTGTCTCTAGCTACGGAGGGGACTATGCTGTAGTATCAGGGATCAACATGAGCTTAACGGCAGGCGCCAATATACCTACCCACTACTACGAAACCAGCCAAGGCAGTCAAGCTTTTGGTATTAAACGTGGCATGCGTGTGTCGTACGCTTTATGCCTCACTGTGAATGTGCCTTTCTACGTTAGCGCAAACACAGTGTTGCCTTAAGATTCAGACGTAAATTACGACGTTTGCAATTTCGCCTATAAAATTTGCATAGGTGATGCAAAAAGATTCAAAAAAATTGTACAGTCACGCGTACGTGAATCGCGACGTCAATTTTTCTTGTGCTTTTTTTGGCTTTGCTCTGATTAGCCTGATTTTTTGTCATTCCCTTATCAAACGATTGAATTCCAAGTACGCCTTGAGTAATCGTCAAATCGATAGACGTCTTAATGGCGAATTGACGATTTGGTGGGTGGATAAAAAAAATCAATTTTATTTGAAATTCATATTAGGATAATATATGTATAAAATGGTCCACCATTATGATGGGTCACTGAGAAGGGGGAGGGGAGGGGGGGATTGGGATTGGGTTGACTTGTCATTCGAGTATTAAAAAATTTCGAGTCTCTGGCACACATTTCGAATTTCTCATGTTATCAAATTGATAGTACATATCTATTTTATATTTGCTTAGCTGCGGACCTGCGCAGCGTATTTACTGCAGCCTCTCGAAATTTTTCATTAATGTTTTATTAATCTCGTGCAATATTGGTCGCCTGGCGTGGTAACATATGCTTGTAGTTTCAGGCATGAGATAACAAGTGGTGACGAGTGATATTGTTTTATTTCATTTCCTGAGAACTTCAGGCCTGTATATACAGTGTTATCAGGAATGATATTATAGCGAGTTACCTTATCAGAATTTAAGAATGATAATTAACGCACGGCTCGACATTATTAATTTTTCTTACTTTTGGTATCGATTTTATCTACTGATTAAAAAAAGTAACATCGAATAAATTTTTTTTATATTCAGGTAAATTCTTCTTTTTCGTATTATACCCTTAGAATAGCAGGCCTGAACACACTTTCGTATCAAAGATATTGCTAGGATCGACTATAGCAGAATTTAAATTTATTAATTAATATCGTGTATATATATATTTTTGAAAATCTTGTGTCTATTAAGTCCTCTTATACGTTTACTGTGATAAACAAAATTAATCGTAGCATTATTAATAATTTTTTATTTAAAATGATAGTGTTCTTGAGATCTACTTGTTAAGTACCGATAATAAAGAAACTTAAAAAAAAGGTTTTAAAAAGTCATTTTTTATTAAGACATAGTTTATTCAATAAAACAAAATAAGGAAACGACGATCGAAAAATTCAATTCAGAACTTGATACCACGTCGTTACCGTTATCAGCAGCGAGGCGTCGCGACGCCCATTGCTACAAACAATTGGCTCGCTCGTAATCTGTTTTTCCTCTCTTCTTTTTTTTTTCATCCCCTTGCGGGAAATAGAAAAAATATGTTTCCAATTAGAGCGGCGTAAAGGCGCAAAAGCACCACGTCGTGAATTGCACCATAAATATTGAGGGTTATAGCGACCAATGCGATACCATATTTTTTGGTTCTGTAAAAAAAAAATCGAATCCCACACATTTTTTTAATTCATCATTACGTTCAGCCCAATTATTTCTCAATAAAAAAATTGCCATTACCCATCTACTTTATTATTCACCCCTGCTATAATTTTTTTTTTCAAAACCAGCAACAAAACTGTACCAATATCGCTGAGATGTCGGTTTTTTAATTTCCAATTATTTAAATTTTGTACTTTTGCCCAAATTTGGAAAAAATTGAAGAACCAGTCCCCCCCCCTCTTCTCCCCCCCCTCCCATCCGAGAAGGATGTGTGAAAATCAAATATCCCCGAGGGCCCAGTACACGAATCCAAGGGTGCTGTGCACAGGCAGCAACCCTCTTAAACTTATTCATACGTTAAGCCGCGAATCCCGAGGATGTTTGCCGTACCAGATATTAACTGTATCCATGAACTGTACCAGAAGCGGGTTCTGGATATTATGATCGGTCTTCGGCAACAATTAGTAATCCCTGACACGCGACCTGCACGTGACTAGCTACAGCCCTGAGTGACACGTGCCCTATTTCTATGGGGGGTACAGGGTGCCTCCTCTAACATACGAAGGTCTGGTCACACGTATTTCGGGAGCTCTTTACTTCATAAATATCATATGCTCTATTTAATTATGCCCGACTGAGGATTATATGGAGTCTCTTTACTGACAGTCAAGTTTACACTCGAGGCCATTTAAATCCTGTTGTATATATTTCGAGCGTCCGACGTTTCAGACGATTAATGACTTTTAATTCGCCTATAAAATATTTCTGAAAAACTTATGAATGCAAATTCTTTTTCGGACGTAGTTGTTTAATAAAATAATATTTATTTGTAATGAGAAAATTTTCAAAATCATAGTTCTGGCAGCTTTGTATCGGGTACGGTTTGTACAGGGTGACCGTAAGTGAAAGACCAGTGGGAAATGTAGTATAGATATACAGTGTCGTAGAAAATTTGTGAAATATTTACTCTAGCACATTTTCCCAGGATTTCACCCCAAAATCGTCACGCCGTTTACTGCCCTGTCCCTTCTACGATAAACATGATTTCATCGAGACTTTGGAAATTCGTGGATCGAGCAAATATACTACCCACCGTAGCTTTAACACACAGACCCACCAGTTTTCTTGCGTACTTTGACCTTAGGCTTTGTCAAAATTTACCCCATTTTCATTTTGCGAGCACCCAGAATGTCCAGTGAATTTCGTCAGGGTGAAGGTAGCCGAAGGCATATTGACAGTAGCCACGTGGCACCGATAGCACGTAGCACATCCCTGCGTATCCATGGGAAATCATACGACGTGGTCGTAGTTTGAAAAATTTTGGAAAATCAAATTAAATCGTTTCAAAATTTCAATATCGAATACGAAATCCGAAATAAACGGTCTTCACGTATCACAAAAATATAGTACGTCATAATACGTGAATCCAGTACGTAATTCCTTATTGGTGGGAGGACATACTTAACTACCCTATAATACAGTGCCGTATACAGAATCTTTGACAAAAGGCGTGACAGTGGCACGCGCCAAGCCGCATATAAATAATTAAAGAGACATTTGGGTCCAAACCATTAAAGGGCCTGATACAAGGATCTCAGCCTCAGAAAACCGCCATTTACACATATGAATACGGTGGGAAATTTTTCTGTGGGAGCAAAAACGATACCGTACATGACTTAGACCCCATGCAAGTTCATTATGTAAAAGGTCAGAGGTCATAATTTAATGTCTCTATTTATGACTTTCGGTTAGCCAGGTGACGCCCATTCGTACCGCAATACAACCCGACGTCATTATTAATTGCGGTACGTCTGATTAGCATATTTCAACAGTGCTGGTTAGTCTTTTATTTTTTTTTAGAGCACAAAATTCACACGGGTCAAGGGTCACCTCCAAGGCGATATGCATCGAGATACGCGTTGCGCGCGCAGTGCCACGTTTCCTTTGCCAAGTCTCACACGAGAATTCGTCGTGGCGAAATAATTCGAGGGTCCAGTGAAGCGATCCCGATCACTTCTGACAACGGGCACAGTCGCTTGTAAATTAGAAAATGATCGCGCGAGCGATTCGCTCTCGAAAAGTGGAAGCGACCGTCGCCTGTCATCGGGCGCCACGTGTCGCGCGCCTAGCGCCACGTGGCGGCATGTTAAAGCGGCTGGAAAATCGGTCCCTTTGAAGATATCCCACTGCACGAGGCTCATCGTTTCACCTTGAAATTTCTTCATATGATAATTTCGATCTACCCACGTGCGTCGGATCATGCACGAGGATCTCTTCATTGGGAAAGTATCTGACATTTTTTTTAAATATTAAAAGCCTTATTTCAATAATGATTTTATATAAGAATTCATATAAAAATTGGAATACGTTTTGAAAGTTTTTTTTTCGAATCTGTAAATAATCAATAAAATATTTAAAGAATTTATTATATGTAAAAAAAATTTAATAATTTCTCCCCTACGAGGGATCCAAAATCCTCAAAGCTTCTCGAAAGCGTAACGAGACGTCGTATAGTTAAGAGCCAGTATATATCGTGGGTTGTAGGTTTTAGGTCGTAGGTTAGGTTAGGCAGGCTGAATAGGTTAGAACGAGGGTGTAGACGATTGCTTCCCGGGAATGCGTGATGACTACTTTGTTAGGAATGCAGCGCAGCATCCGTGCGCCAAACCTTATACCTATGTAGTAAGAGAAAAGAGTGAAACAGATGCATGCAGTACGCAGTACGTATAACGAGTGCGAGAGAGTACGTCAGAGAAGGTTGGAGGTAGAGCAATAAGGACGGTCAGAGAGAAAGAGAGAGAGAGAGAGAGAGAGAGAGAGGGGGGGGGGATGCTGAAAGTGCACGAAGATACGTGGGAGCGCAACAAAATAGAAAAAGATGATCCATATGGCTCGATAAGAGCGACGAAGACAGTGAGATTGATAACAGGGCTTTCAGGAATTCCGATTCTCCCCACCATATCCGCCTTCAATTCCTGACTGCGGAGATACTAGCCACCCATCCAGTCAGCCATCCCGCCGATCCTCGCCAGTCAGTCAGCCAGTGCCGTAACCCTGGATTCGCCTAGGGGAGTCAAAGTGGGCCTTCAGACAGCTTTCCAACGGGATTCCTTTCATCCTGAGGGAACAGGAATTTTCACGTCTTGTTAATCACGAAAAATGCAATTTAGAACTCCGACGCGTCCTTTCAATGCTAAGGGTGTGTCATTGGCATCCCTTAATTGGGAATGATTTATATTGGCACAGACAGTCGCGTTCTGGATTATTTATACAAATTTTATATTTATTATTTTCATAATTTTTCTCCTTCCTTTAAATTCTTCGAATTACGTCACTTATACTTTACATATACAGAGTAATTCACTAGAAACGCACCACCTGAAGTTGCCGCGTCCATCTGAGTCTTATGGTAGAACCACGTTCAGGCGGTGCGTTTGGGCTGAATAACCTGGTATATATTTTTTATTATTATTTTCTCGCTTATCAATTTATTGACAGTGCTACGAATTTATATTATCTCTACAGTCCGAGGCGACAATGGGCAACACTAATTCCACGGATGTTACGTCATTGGTCTTGAGACTAATTACAGCAGCAGGCTGGCTTTGATGACGATAATATTAATTAAGCTACCCAGTGTGACCACAGTAAACTGTCATTCCATTGATCTCGATCAATCCTAAGCACAGTGTCAATAATTGAACGAAGCTGTACAATCGATTTGGGATAAATACTGGAATCATCCCTTAAATGTAATGCTTTTTTTTAAAACAGATGAAAAAATTTTTTTCTGTAATTAAACTGAAAATTCACCCCATTCGTGCCCTTAACAAATTATAATCTTTTTTTCTTCTTCTACCCCACTCTGTCAACGACAAAGTCCCGAATGACGTTCAGGTGCACGTTTTCGGCATATACAGGGTGATGCAGATGTAAGCTACCCTGTGCGTGACCAAAGGGTGTTTTTGGGTTGGAATATCACGGTGTAGCACTGTAGGAGGGTGTAAGGTGAGGGTTGGTGAGTGTGTCGCATGGATCACGGCTCGGAAGCGTATCGGCATAATTACACGGGTTGCATTAACGTCAGATCTCGAATAATGCGCTCGATCGCCAAGGGTGGCAGCACCTGCGAAAGATCATTTTTCATTTAGCCCTGGGTACCGTGAAATGGCAAGTGTTCTGGATCCTGACTGATCTCCATTGTGTCCTGCCGTAGGCGGTCCCGTGGACAAGAGATACTCTTATGGGATATTGTGCAATATACTTCCTTGTATCGATACTTGGGGATATTTGTGACAAAAGGAGAAAAAATATACTTTTTCTGGAAACCTAGTATTTTTAGATATTTTTGTAAAAGTCAAAATTTCTAAATATTTATTTACTCAAATGGACAATTTTTGGGTGTTTAAGGGGATGACAAAATTTTTAGACTTTTTTCAGATTTCATAGGGTCGACAGAGATGAGAATAGGGGTTGAATTATTGTTTAGGGAAGCTATAGGTATATTGTGGTTTTACGTGTTTTACTGTTCGCAAATGACCCCACGTGAAAATAGGGTACCAAGCGGAATTCCACGGATACGTGAGGGATTGGTCGCGCGTGTCAGTTTTTTGGGTAAAAATGGAAAATTGACAGGGTAGAAGACTAGCGGGCGATTACCTTTACTGATACAGATCGTTTCACGCCCTATAAGACGTATCCACACCCCATCGAAAATATGCTTGACGGCGTGTCTGATTTAACGAGTGGGTCTAACCGAGGGAGGCATTGGAAATTGGTACCCCCCCAAAAAATCATCCCCCGCACTGTCACACTGTCGGCCGATCATGGTCACCCTAACCTACGTTTAGTAGCACGTGTTTACTGGCGACCAACCCGTCCCCCTCGGCTAGAAAATAGTTTGCATCTTGGGGCGCATCCCCATGAAAAAAAAAAAGAACCGGGAACCTCTCGGATGCCCAACTAGCCGCATCATCGGTCCATTGTTATTCGCATTGTATCTGGAACACCCTACGAGCCTAATGTTCCTCAAAGGGGGTCCGCAAACATGAGGAATGGATCTTTTATTTGGGTAACTTTTTTTTTTTAGTAGGACAATCATACACTTTGATGTATATATGTATATACGACTTATGGATCACTGAGGATGCGTGGAGTTTTGTAATTTCGAAATTTTTATTAGACATTTTTTTTAGGAATTTTTGGTTATCCACGTTCGGTCATGACCGATGATGGTCGGCTAACCAATAATTTGTGTCAAGAA
The DNA here is from genome assembly GCA_030142655.1 of Trachelus tabidus. Taxonomy (NCBI): domain Eukaryota; kingdom Metazoa; phylum Arthropoda; class Insecta; order Hymenoptera; family Cephidae; genus Trachelus; species Trachelus tabidus. Next base: position 76,772 of record JARQTI010000076.1, read on the forward strand.
AGAGATTGTACGATGTTATTTTGAAATTTAGATAATTTCAAAAAAATCCACTTACGGTACTACCTGTGGGGCAATAGTATTTAGAGTTCTCCTATGCGAATTTACTATGGTAGTTTATAATTTATTTTATTATATTTCCAAAATCAAAATTCGATCGGTTACTAGCGTTTGTGATATGGGAAAATGATTTTTAAAAAAATGGTATAAACTAGATCCATTTTTCAAAATTTAGCAAAGTTCACGAGCGTTATTCAATCACCGAATTACAAAATAAAAAAATAAATACAGAATTAGCTAAGCTAAAGTAAAATCCTACGATGCATATGACCCGAGCAGGTATTCGTGTGGCTCTTGGGGCATCGTTCGCCAAATATTGATCGTCCTAGGTGTTCAGAGTGGGATAAAAGGGTGGATCCAACCCCTGGTGTTAAGAGTGGGGATGAAAAACCGATGGGAATGAGAACCACTGAGGTCAAGATTTACCCCACCAATGACAAGGGCGGTACTCCCTTGCGACCAATGACGTTTGACCTTTTGAGCTTTCTGGGGGTCGCGATCACAAGCCACGCCCTTTATTCAACCCCCACCACTGGTATCATCCCCATAACACTAACCCCCTCCCCCCAATTTTATCATTCCCTAGAACCGACACGCACATGCTCCGGTCTGTCAAAAAACTGTCATCGCGCAGACTGGTGACCCGCGTTTCTCGTACCTTTTGGTTATTCTTCTGCTGCGCTATCGCGTATTGACTGTCTGTCAATCGGTTGACAGTACTGTACTCGCAACGAAGAGATACCAGGATTCAGGGAAAAGTATCTCAGTTGGAAAAGGAAAATCGCAATCTGACTTTCCGCGAGTGTTTAAGTTACGATCAAAATAATCTTGCGGTAGTGAGTGCCCTTGATTTTTCCAAAATTTCGAACAGTTTTGAGAAAAAAAACTGTTGGAGTGATTTCCAAAAAAAATAGTGTCAAGATGCAAAGAATATTTTGACTTTTGGCATATACTTTTTAAAAGATCCGTAGGTCTGCTGTGTAAAATTTCGAAATGTTTTCCTCTACGTGAATGTGAATGGTGAACAATATATTTGTGTAATTGTCCATTATGATTTTGTAAAAAGACTCAATTTTTCTATTTTCTTAACGCAGTGACTCCTAAGTTTTAATAACAGCGAATTTCCAGTTACCAAAAACCAAAAAGACAAAGCATGAATGACTTCGCGTAGACTGTCTTTTGGTAACAACATACCAAAAGCAGATACCAAATTTTGTGAAAATTTCCAAAAGGATACGTCGTAGCTCAAAAGATTCAGTATCGTTTGTGACCTATTAAAAAAAATTATCAAAATGTTAGAATTTTACCCGCCGGTACCGGAACCATTGAATCACCATGGAGAACAACGTCTGGCTTCAGCACCAGGACATCCGATGCCCTTTCGCCCTACTACAGTAAATAACAATAACCCCGGTAAGTGTGAGATTTCAGTTTTTGAATTAAAAAAACAGTAAACCCCAAAATAGCAAAAAAATGATTCAAAATTTGGACAACATAAAAAAAAGTAGTACAACTATTTTCCAAATAAAAATTCATTTAAGATTCAGATACCGATCCAAAAAAATATGACCCATTGCACTCCAACGTGTTCGACGAAAAGTTTTGAAACTATTATCGTTCGCCATTATACAGGCTCGTTCAAAGTATGAAGATTCGTAGTGAAATGAAAAAAAAGGTCCGTACGTACAATATTTGCTAAAGATATATATGCACAGGACCCTTATTGCCACTCGATGATGCATTTGACTGACGTGCGTATCTCACGTCAAATACTTCAATACCACCCACGGATTTGAGGGACCACTTCTCAGCAACAGATGGCGATTTCCATAATACATTCGCGGCTGCCATAATCCCTACTGTATTTTCAAAAACACCACTCAAAACTCAATTGGCCCTATTACGGTGTGTGCCTCGATGACTTCTTGAGTTCCCAGGACTCAGTCAGTGGGACGTCGTCGGTTTCATTAATATCCTATCCCACATACAGTACGTCAACCCAAATAATTTCTCAAAATATAAATATCTAATATAATAAAAATACCATGTAGATATATAGAATTTATAAGAAAAAAAAAGTGTATAGAAAAATATAGGTCGATCACGGTATACGCAAACGCTTAATAATTTCTTCCTCTCCCTGAGCCCTTGCGTCATACGATGTAAGACAGTGCAAACGATATTTTTGAAAAATTCAAAATTTACCCGATACACGTAAAAAAAAAGAGAAATTTTGTCATTTCGAGAGCGTCACAGTTACGAACAGAGTCCATTTGTTAACAATGACGAACCAGTCAAAAATTTCTGACTCTGAATGTTCAAAATGAATTAAAAAAAAAGAAAAGCCAAAATTTCTCACTCAAAAATGCCGCGTCTAATTATCCTAATAAAAATTGACGCAGAGCCATCTGTATCCGTAAAGACGGAATCGGGTCTCCTGGAGGCAATATGTGCCGGTTGCGGCCGCGGCATCGCGGACAGGTACGTGATGAGAGTATCCGAGAGAAGCTACCACGAGGACTGCCTAAGTTGTGCAGCATGTGCTACGCCCCTGACACATTCCTGCTTCATACGCGACCTCAAACTTTACTGTCGGGCCGATTACGAGAGAATATTCGGCGTCAAGTGCGCGCGTTGCATGGAGAAGATCAGCTGCTCGGACCTGGTGATGCGTGCCGCAGGTCTGATCTTCCACGTGGAGTGCTTCGCGTGCTGCATGTGCGGCCAGATGCTGCCACGAGGTGCACACTTCATATTGAGACAGGGTCAGCCGATATGCAGGCGAGACTTCGAGCACGAGCTGTTTCTTAACAGTCCCCAAGGTTGGTAACAAGGTTGTCCTTGGAACAAATATACGTTTCGTCAAGTTCATCAAAGTATCGTGTATGTGGTATATACACCAGGTTACTCAGGCCAAACGACCCACCTGAACATGGTTTTGTCATGAGACTCGAATGAGCTTGCTAACTTCAGGTGGCGGGTCTCTAGTGAGTAACCCTATGAATATATGTGTATGGGTTAAAAAAGATCCTTTATCGCCTGTAGATGATGACCTTTTGGATGAGAGCAGACCACGTGACGGTCGTCGCGGACCCAAGAGACCCAGAACGATCCTGACCTCAGCACAGCGACGGCAGTTCAAGGCGTCCTTCGAGGTCTCGCCCAAACCTTGTCGAAAGGTACGCGAGGCACTGGCTAAGGACACCGGGCTCAGCGTGCGGGTGGTCCAGGTCTGGTTTCAAAATCAGCGTGCGAAAATGAAGAAACTCCAGAGAAAAGCAAAGGCCGAGCCTGGTGCTGAGAAGGAGACCAAGGAAGAGAGGAGAGGAGAGAGTCCTCACAGTGATCACAGTAAGTTCATGGATCATTTTCAAAATCGATTTTTTTACGAATTTCGAAGATATTTTTGTTCGAGAGACGCTCGAAATATATAGCCCTGGAATATTTTATTGCGATACGCTTTAAGGTTGCTTTTCAATGCTGGTTCTGAATGGTTCTTGAATGACGTCGGAAGTAAGAACAGCTTCTTCGTCATTGTCGTCGAGCATTTTTGAATAATCGGAAAATAGGGGCCCTCGTCTTCTAGAACACCCCAAGCCGATACGCATAATACGCTACTGATCGAAACTCAACTGTCTGCCACCAGTTGTCGCTGATGTCGATACTGAGTATTGTTGTTACCAAACAGCAACCTTAACGCGCCAAATTCGAATTTCTATACTTGTTATTGCACAACGAAGCGGTCGGTAGCTCAAGAGAGAACGAATTGATGCGATCCCTTAGAATATATGTCAAAATTGTCATAAGAATCGGGTTGAGATTGAAGTTGATGGGAAGCCTGAAGGAGAAGTCGAAGAATTAGATATGTCAAAGGTTGGTAGTCTTGTTTTCGAGCATTTTCCATGAAGTCCTGTCGATCCTATTGCGAAACACGTGTCGAGCGAAATGCGAGCGAGCTGCTAGTGATATATTTTCTCGAGGACAGGTTAATGGGGAGCCTAGGGGAATTCTAGGGAAAATCTATGGCTATCATGTCAACCGTCTCGTCTCGTTCGCAGGTCATTACTTGAACGCCTTGAACATGCGCGATGGGGAATCTTCTAGCTTCCCTTCAGCAACCCAACCGCTCAACCCCAATAACCCATACTCACCCGATGGTAAGTTAAAAGACTGAAAGTACTGAAAAGGAGTAAAAGAAATGACAGAAAATAAATTTACCCCGTTCGATATATCTAGTGACATTTATTTTTGAAAAATGGTTCCTCGCTTCTGTCTTATTTTCAAAATAACTCAAAATTCTATCTCGACTAAAGACTGGCGACAATGAACAATGGTAATAAAAATTTTTTGAAAATATTTTTATTTCAGACGCCTATCCAGGAAACTCCGGGGAAAGTTTCTGCAGCAGCGATCTGTCCCTTGACGGAACGGAAGCTGGCTTCGACATTGGCGAGAGCGAAGGTGGCGGAGCCGACGGAAGTCATCAAGGTGGCTCCCACTCTCATCACGGAGGAACATCCCACGACCCACCATCCTTATCACAAAGCTTGCACGCTGCCATGCACAATCCTATCGATAAGCTCTTCATGATGCAGAGTAGCTACTTCAGTGGCGATCACGCGTAATCCTTGGCCATTTTTTTAATTAAAAAAAATTTTTGTTACATTCATTTCGTGATCCTTTTTTCAAACTCGTCACAGTTTCCCGCCAGATAACTCTAAAGGACAAACGAATAGAAAGTTCCCTAGGATCTGTGTAAAACCAAAACGGTGTGTTTCATTTGAAGAGAGTGAAAGGAAAAATTGAGGAACCTGTAGCTTTAGATGACTAGCTAGCACGCGCACAGAGGCTACCAATCCAAAAGTCATTATTAGTAACGAGGCTCTTGCGATATGACGCGTCAATGAGAATTGCGTTAAAGTATTAATTGCTAAGTGTTATATTTGTGACCAATTATATATTTATATCAGCGCTGACACAAAGTGCTGCCAATGTACCTAGATATTATTTTAATCGAAATAAAAATCACGACCTACGAACAAAACCGAAGGCTGCGCGAGGAAGGGTGAAAATTTTCCAAAATTTGCCAGCACGTCAAACAACGCGCGTAAACGAAAACGAGGAAAGTAATAATCGACGTGATTTGAAAATTTTTCTCGAGTCTCGACATCAAACAAAAAAGGCCAGCGCATATTTGTATTTATGTTCGAAAGATATGAGTGTACTTTAATATATTATAATAATAAAAGAGAAATAATTCAACATCGCAAGCAACAAGTACAAATTTATAATAAATTCCCTAGACTCTATACGTAGCCACGAGACTGCATGCGCCAGATGGATGGTCCATGATAAGTTTAATATTTGCATCATCCTTCCGTGATAAGCGCTCGATGGCGAAACTGAATACAAGAATTTGATAAAGTCCTTGCAGTAACATTGAAACGAAGTCGCATAAATCATTAGACACTGATAAAACGTTTTATTTTAACAGTGCAAGCTCCGCTCCGGAATTGATAAGAATTATCAATTGTTGATATAAAAATTAATTGTTTATTGACATCAATCGTCAGCTCTTCTCTCTCTGGAGACGCGCTCCATAATTTCGCGTTTCCCCTCAACCGCTCTCTCTCCGCGAGGGGAATGCTTCCCCCACTTCTCCGACTCAGAGTTTTCTCTATTCCGCCTTCGTCGAACATCCGTCTACCTGGTAGGGGCATTCCGTAAAGTAGCGCCGTCCCTGTACAGCGCAACCAGACCCCCCCCCGCTCGCTATCTTACAGAGAGTTGACTGTTTATCCAAAGCCAACTCACGCTTTTAATTCGCATATAAAACCCAGTTTCGTCTGACAGTTTATGTCATTCAATCCGCCCCTGAAGTAAAAGCTTCCACAATTTTCATTGTTACCAGCATTATCTGGCTGTCCACCTGCCCAGTCAGAATATCCTGCCTTGTATATACTGTCGCCGTGTATAGTGACGAAGTCTCCTTCGCCATACAAATCGTGAAAACCAATATGGACGAATTCCTGAAATGGAGTGTGAATGATATTAGGCGTTCCGACTTTTCGATACAATTGAATCAGGGCCGTAGCCTCTTCTGCTGAATTAATAATCGCCAAGTGTGCATCTTCTTGTTCACACGTGTGCCGCGCGTCGTTCCACGCCATTCCGCGCGTATGTAGTCTGTACGATCCCAGACACGGATAATACCTAGAAAAAAAATAGTATCCAAAATATGAAAAGTTAATATAAATTTTGACAATATTATTTCGATTTTCAAAAAAAAATTTTTACACAAAAATTACATTCTTCACTCACTCGTAATCGTCCCGAGGTAACGATCGCTTACTCGTATTCGAACATCCTTGATCTCGTACTAAAAAAAATTATATTTCCAAATTTAACATTTAAAAAATATCATTAACTAATATAAATTTCCCAACGGCCAGACACTAGCGCCATGGTTTCACTCTAGTGACTTTCGTAAGAAACCGTATTTCTATCTTTAAAATTTATTTGGGAAATTAATTTAAAAATTTATAATTACCAATCGTATCGTTTTCCAATTTACCCACGATGACATCCTGTGTGGCAACTGTCATCCACGTCAAGGCGATCAGGACGAAAATACTTTCAGCACTTGTCATTATAAACTATTTGACTTACTGTTGGTCGAGAATAAGTGAATCGTTCAGACGATTCGCGCTATTTAAATCCAAGCTGCAATCGGACACTGGGAATACCCTGATAATAAAATGTTTATTTCAACGACGTCAAATTTATATATAGTTAAGTTATCTGCAATAGGCTCGCGAGTTTAATGTCATGTTATACGATCATATAATTATATGCCGAAATAGAGAAATAAAATATATTTCAGTGGAAATTCCTTGCAGCTGCTTCATTCGTACTGACCAAGTGGTACGCAAGGCCACGTGTCATTTGTTATGGTTTGAGTTGTTTCCGAACTGTCAAAGAACATGACCACGTGGACAGACTGCAAGGAATTCAACAAACGCACTTACGTAATAAAACGAAGATGTTCGACGAAAGTATTTTTATTGACAATTTCTCGTGACAGTTTATACGGTTTTTTTTAATTATTATTATTGACAGCTGCCAAATAGCTTTGAGTCACATTTGCATAATACAAGACTCCATTGAATTCTTATATTTTTAAATTATGTAAAGGAAATTTTTAGTATCATTAAAAAAATTGAAGGTAGATATTTTACAGGAATGAGGATAACGAATATTTAATATAAATATATATACAGGGTGTCTCACCGAAAGTACGGACCTCGATTATCTCCGTTACCGATGAAGATAAGGGGAATAGTTTCAGACAAAAGTTACATAGTTTCAAGGGGGTCGATTTTTCAAACAAATAATTTTTTTCTATATTAATTTGATTTCGAGATACAGCCCCTTAAATATTTTTTTTAATAGAACGACATTTTCTGTCAGTGTAAGAAAATGCAGCGCGTTTCCCCCCTAAAATATTAAGGCCTTGCAGATTAAAATCCATCCAGCAATTTCCAAGTTATCGAGAAGTGAATTTATCGAACGATCTTCGGCCGCAGCGTCGCTTTAGCATTTAAAGTTCGCGCGCTTAATTTTCGTATTGTTAAAAAAAAAAGGAGAAAAGAAAAAGGCACGGAATTATATTTTAAAATTATTATATTTTTCATCTAGTGAAAGTCGCATCAGTAAAGCAAAATTGATCGTCTTAATTGTATGAATCAATTTTTTTTTTAAACTTCTAATGTAATTCGCAAAAAAATGGAAATCTGGCGATACAATTAATATCATTGAGTTCTCCGCTAATATACATCGAGCCGCAATGCTCGTTATCGTTAGTATTGTCAGGTTGCCCAGGTGCCCATTTCGCGTAACCAGCTTTGTGCAGACTGTCCCCGTGTATAGTGACAAAATCATTCTTCTCGTAAAGAGCGTGAAATCCGATAGCTGCGTACCTGGCATCCTCCGGTGAATTGATAACAGCTTCAGGTCCAACGGATTCAAAAATCTTTTTAAGTACCTCGGCCTCTGCCATAGAATTAATGATAGCCAAATAGCCACCCTCTTCCTCGCAAATTTTTCTAGCTACGTTCCAGATTTCAGCGCGCTTGTGAAACTTGTGACTTCCAATGCACGGGGTATGTCTGAAATTTGATACGTCAAAATTATATCCATATAGAAACCGGCGTGGTAATAGACATGGAAACTAATGAAAATCCAATAAAAAAATTATCATTCGCTTACACATAATCATCGCGGAGAGGCAGCATAAAATTATATACTCCGCACGAGGTGGGTTTGACTGTAAAAAAATTTAAGGACAGAAATTGAATTTTCAATTATAATTATTTTTTTCGTTAAAATTATCAAATTCAAATATTTAAACTCACTCGCTGCGCACTTTGTGTCGTCTGCTGCAACGGCTGTCATTGTCACAGTCAGAATCAAAGAGACTACAGCATTCACGGTATACATGGCTAACTTCAGGTTGTTCTGCATTTGAACGTCTTCGCGGCAGAAACGTCGGTGCTCGTCTTTGCCAAAGAATCTGCTAGGGTTCTTGTATATATAGGTGTGTATAGGTTCATCGTGTCTTTATGGTCTGGCGTACTCCCCAGATAAGGTTAAACCGTTTTATTCCAAATACATCGAGACTTCACAGTATATCGGGTGTGGTAATTGAACTCAAGGCGGTGAGATGAGGATACGGACGTCTGGAATAAATCTCGTAAATCAATAACTACTAGTAAAAAATTCACAATAGATTACCATAACTGTTAATATTTATGATATTTATTTCAGTTTCCGTACACGTGGCTTTTTTCGTTATTTCAAAGCTAAAGTTTGGACACTGGCTGTTAGTGAATAAAAAATTTTAAATATTGTGTTTACTTTTAGTGTCGGATTACAGGTTTGAACCATTTTTTTTTAACTCGGTGTGCGAAATTTGATTTCGCATGGCTGTCGATAACGTACGAAGTGCCCGATTCACGCGTTTTGATGCGCAGCGTGCGATGTAATTCATTTCACGCATTGAATTCGCGAAATAATTACTTCGCGCACTGAATTCGCGAAATAGTTACTTCACGCACTGAGTGTCCTCGCTGCTTGTAATAAATAAAACAGTATCGTAACTGTATGGTTGTAACCCACGTTGCACACTGATCCGATAAAGCAGCCATGAGAAATCGAATTTCTTACACTGAGTCAACTATTGATAATTTTCGATACAAATGCGTAAAATTGGATTTTTATACAGCGAGTACGATTCAAGTGCCTTTAATCGCACGAGGATGTAAAACCTTACGCACTATGCATCGAGCACTAGTTTTCTTTAAGAGTGTAATGCAATATCCACGATCTGTGGAATCGGAAAAAATGCGAATAGGAGGCGATGGGGGTTGAGGATGAACGCCTGGATCAGTGGGGTCCAGGGGCGAAGCCCCGTTGGTGGCGTTCGGGGGGCTAGGTCCCCCGATAAAATTATAAAACTTTTTTCATAATATTTTGTTATTAACGTTAACTATTTTATACTTATTTTTTTCTGTTCATCGATCATTATGAACGATATTGAAGGTTAAGTAATTGTCAAGAAGAAAGATTTTTTAATTTTTACATAAGTTTCTACATTAATTTCTTCTTTGTTTCATATATATACTCCTGAAGGTTGGTTCTACCATTGCTACCTCTTCTTATTCATTTCATGCATTTTGTCAGTAACACCGCTAAGTATTTCTTCTTTATCGAATTATCTCTGAGAGGTTAAGAGTTAACTGAACCAGGAACAGGAACAGTCTATCGACTGTGCTGAGAAAAGATTTCGATAGTGTCGCCATCTAATGAACTCATGTTTTACTACGTTATGCGGAAACCGCTACGAAACGAGAATTGAATGTGAGGTATACAAACAATTTCGGCATCGTTATTTGTTATAATTACGTATAAGTAATTAACAGGCTAATATTCAGAATAATCATTATAATTTGTTAAACGTAATAAAACAGCAAATATGGTAAGTGTACATGTTCTCTATTAATTCCGAGATTATGTTGTTTCTTAACCTCTTGCGTGTGCATCTTTCAGTTATTCTACTCTTTCTTCAAATCGTTAATTGGAAAGGACGTAGTGGTCGAATTAAAAAATGATCTCAGGTAAAATATCCTTATCATTGTTAATAATAAATATACATATGAATTGTACTGTTCGGTCTTGCTTTGTTACAGTATATGTGGGACGTTACACTCGGTGGATCAGTATCTAAATATTAAATTGACAGATATTAGTGTGACAGATCCTGATAAGTATCCACACATGGTGAGTGATAATATTATAATAAAATTTATAAGTATGTTTCATACATTGTGATTATCCTTCCCTTATTGCTCTAGTTGTCGGTTAAGAACTGTTTTATTCGTGGCTCGGTTGTGAGATACGTTCAACTTCCTGGTGACGAGGTGGATACTCAGTTATTACAGGATGCTGCCCGGAAAGAAGCTGCTGTACAAACGCGATAATTAATTCAAATACATTATTTGAAATGCCAAACTATCTAATTATATTCAAGAATGCGAAATAAGAACAATTAAGTTTTCGTGCACACAATTAATATGCATTCAGTATTTTCTGAAGGTGTAAAATTTCTAATAAAATAATATATCTTGTATGCTTGTAAGAGTTCTGTGAACTAGAATAATGATGTAGCTTATGTTTATAAATACTTCTCTTTATTTACAGAGTTGCAAAAGTTAATAATAATAACAAAATTTTTATACTTTGGTATGTTCTTACAAACATATACAGCTTACAGTATGATTACCATCGTTTGATGCTGTGTAACAAAACATCTATAAATCGAAAGTAATGACATTTTAAGAAAAGTTTTTTTACTGGTACCTTGACGATCCATTGTTCTTCTTGGATATTTTATTTTTGGAAGAAATGAATTCCGTAGACCATTCAGTTCCAATTTTTTAAAGTCAACCCAACTAAAGAATTTATTTATTGTCATCAATTTGAAACTCATATTCGTTGTATACTGTTTACCAGATATATTTTTTTCCTTTTTTTGATCAAAAATACATTTTCCATCATCCGAACACGTTGTCCCTGTAATTGGAAAAAATTAATACATGCATACTACCAACAAAGCATAGAAAATCAGTAACTGTCGTTGGGAATCGAAGAAAGCATTCACGAATCAAAGAAAAAGGAGCAAGAAACTCATAAATAATATCATGCAGCAATACCAGCACAATATCAATATTAAAAAAATCATTATATTTTATCTAAACGAGTAGAGGACAAATTAATGAAGCCGTTCAGATTACTTCATAATCTTAGTATATTAATTATATTGTGTATAACAAAGCGGTAACAACTTGTTAATTGTTAACTATTACGGTAATAATTATTTATTTTTTATAATTACAATAATCAATATAATGATCGGTAACTAACGAACGTAACAAATCAATCGCTCTGATCCAATTAATTATCCGATAATATCGATCATCCTTTCTAAATCATTTATTGTTTTTCTGCTCGTAATTTCTTCCCTACTCTCTCTCTCTCTCTCTTTTTCTTTCTCCCTCGTCTTCTGTTCTTTCTCACGATTGTACACCACTCTCATTCCTCTTTCTATCTCTCTCGCACGCTCATGTATAATCTCTCCTATTTTCTACCTAACCTTTTTCCTGCCCACCTCACCCGCTCATCCTCTTTTTCTCTCTCTTTTTCTCTCTCTCTCTCTCTCTCTCTCTCTCTCTCTCTCTCTCTCTCTCTCTCTCTCTCTCTCTCTCTCTCTCTCTCTCTTGCTCTCTCTCTCTCTCTTTCACGTAATTATTATTTAACAACAGTTTTACCCTTTTATTATTTGCTCTTTAATTTAATAATCGTAATAAACATAGTAATTATCCCTTCATTTTCATTTTTTTCTCTTGCTCCTTTGTCGTCTCTTATATTCATATAATATCGTGCAAATAACTCATATACTTTTTTTGTCCTTTTTCTTTTTCATCCCTTAAATCACTGATTTAGAGTAACGAATGTCTCTTACTGCAGCCTCTTACCCAACATATTTTCTAATTCTGCCATCCAGACATTTCACTGTTGGTTTCCTCATTCTTCCATTTCACCTGGTTATCCGCGAAAACACGGTCTCTACGGTACCTTATACACGTGATACTCTTTCGATCTTACTCGTGCTTGTTCCCCTCGACCAACGACTCCATTCAATCAAAAACTCTTCCCATTTCCTTAATGCGCGCGCACCTTTAGCATACGAGTTATCGGGTACCTCGCAAATTGATAACAGAATATCTATTTAATGGACAATTCTTAATGATTCTCGATAGCTAGGCATGTTAAAATTGGATTTTTTGTCTCTCTGGCGTCTGTATAGCTTTGCGGATATGAGTATGTGTACGTGTACGTGTGAGTGTTCATAAAAGTGTTTTAATTTGTGTCGTACGTATTTTTGCACTTTTATTTTTTTTTTGTTTTCTTCGTTAGTGCGTTTTACTTCGTTAAATCATCTTATGCTCATCTACGTAGTTTTGAGCCATGGCAGTTGCTCGTTTTATTACTGGCCGACAGACGCCATTTTGCATTTAATATATTTTAGTTTTTTTTCTTTTTTGTTACTTTTTTTTTTGTTTTAGAGTATTTCCCTTTGAAAATCATATACTTTTTAAGTTTCCGATCATTCATACACTCTGTGATCCCTTATCATGGTGATACACTCACGTGATCTCGGACACGGACACTCCATTGAATTTACATCGAAAAGCCTATTTCTCATCATTTGTATTTAATGCTTTGCAAGTCGGATCCATTGAAAACTCTTTAATATTCTGCGCTTTAACGATATTATAATCTAAAAATTTTTTTCCGCTGTCTATAGCTGTGTTGCTCTCATTTTTTTTTTGCTTTTTTGGTTACTGTGCACTCGCTTGTTTGAACTCACAAACACGTCGGACCGGCCGACGCCACGGGCCGAGATCAACAACGCGCCCCTTCATAAGCCGCGAAAAATTGTAAATGACTATAAAGTAAGAAAAATATATACGAGAGAATGCTGGAAGTGTCGCGTTTGAGTAACCAACAAATTATGGAATAGATTGAAGACACTATATTGCGGGTAAGTCATAATTTCAACGCTCGACATCTGTTGGCAGAGACAGAGAGAGAATATATATAGATATAAAGAGAATGAGGCGATGAGAGTGATGCAAAATCTGAACTGTCGTGCGAGAAAAAAGGAATGCGGAACGGAACTCGTCCCGAGGGCGTCGTACGAACCGAAAGAAGGATAGCGTAACGGTGGAACATTCAAAAAGTTCCACTTATCACGCATCTTCTCTGATACGCATGAACGTGACAGGATGCGCGCGCAGGTTAAACGACCGTGCGGGAAAAACGTCGTGATGCCGCGCGGGATGTAATTGAGAAGTGGGGGAAGTCGTTCGGCCAATCGCGTTGTTATCCCCACCATCGGTCATCGGTTGCGCGCGCATCGTTTCAATGTCACGCCACTCGCTAGTTCCATTCGGTAACGTCGAAACCTAACCTACCTCTTTGCATTTCCGATTTCTTAAAGAATCTCACGCTAGACTCACTCGTTACACAATAATCGCGCTGCATATTACATTTAAAGCCCTTGAGAAACATCACATTATTACTTTGCCACGTGCATGCGCACGCATCCACCCGAACGAGACTTTTGAATTGAACCGAACGATTGGTCAAGGCTGAAAGTTCCGTTCGAAATACGCGCGCAGCAATTTAAAAAAGAACCGTCGATTAAAACGCGTATGTGCGTGTTACACAACTGTTGCATGAAACGTGTGTGTCGGTGAATGAGTAAGTATCGTGTTTACCGACGTTTCCGAAAGTGTATGAATTTATATCTTGCGACGTAAAACTTGACAACGCTCGGGGGAAGCGATCGGTTGACAAAGTTTACCGCACAATGTGATTCGAATGGCTGTCGGTTAAGGACGCCATGTTGCTTAGCGTTAAAGGCGCGCGCGTGGACGCGCGCGCATGCGCCGTGGCGAAATTCGCCGAGGACCTGCGCGGGGAATCTCGGGCGGCGCCTGCGCACGACCGTCACATTTTACTTTAGACACTCGGCATTATCGAATTATTTGCACATATTACAGCATTCTGAACTCAACGGGGGCGAAAGAATCATAAACTCGAAGCGTTAGCCAGTAACGAAGAGAAACCTTCACCGCGACGACAGAGGGCGCCACCGGGACGGGCATGTTACGAAGCAATATTGAAAAAAAAAAATATCAATCCCGGGTGTAATTCGTTTTATACACGCTTCTCTTTCTTGAGATGAAGTTCGAGATGATTGTGTAATATTATATTCGCAAACCGAATAAAGGTCAATGAATTTACTGTCCCGTCGGTAATGAAGGACCTCTGCCGTATCAAGCTTCACGCAACACCGTCGGTAAAGTCGGTGCATCCGCATTGAATGAAGAAAAGAAACGCGCAAAGAAATCGAGATGCGAATCTAAGTAGAAAAAGTTTACCGTGGGTAATAATATCGACGGGCACTCTATAAGTATTTGACAAGCGGACTCGACACCGATAGTAATTAATTTGTACGAGTAATTTACAATGATTTTCCTCTCCCTTTGAGCTTCCATAGCTTATAGAGTAATGAACGTTTTGTCTTTTTGTTTCTTTCTCTTTTCCTCCTCAATTACGTTTTCTTACGTTAGTTGTTTTCTACGTCACGCTTGACGCAGACGTATAGATAACCGCCTGTATGTCGCTGTGGATTCCGAGCACGATTAAACTCTACAAATTTCCTTTCCTAAAGCATGCACCGATAATTCCCACCAAAAACGTTACGTGCCGCTACTGTTACTTCGCTGCTCAATCGATATCACCGCGAGTATGTTTCTTGTTTTTCCTCATGTTTTTCAATAATCAATTATTTACTTTTTTTTTCATTGTTTTATCCCTGTTTCTCACAAGTTTTTATATCCTTTCACCGACTCACGTTTTACGCATAGAAAAATAACGAAGGCGCGTCCGCGAATGGATGCGGCTTATCGACTGGCTTCGCTGACGTATTGTTCTTTCTTTACTTTTGGCTATCGTCGTTATCGGTAATAAGGTAATTGTCCTTTGTTTTTCGAAAGTTGACCCATACTTCACTAATACTTCCGGGTTTCGTTAAGTTTTCGACATGCGAAAATAAGGCGGCTACTTATACAAGGCAAAATAATTACGGCCGATCATGAATTTAAAACTAATGCGTGTCTTTAAGAAGAATAAAACATAATTTTTATTCATGCCAACTATCAAGACAATTTAGAATATCGCGATATTTACACGAAGAAGTCGCATTACGATAGCTAATTTTATGATTTATCGACCCGTTTTGATTTTTTTTAATTTTTACTTGTGATAAAAGGATTTACTGTACCGCCGTGCAATACTCGCTAAGGCGTTACTATATATAAACATCCACTGATTAGATGCGAGGAAAAAATTTTAATTTAAATGAAAATCAAACGGAAATAACATTGAGCTATTCTCGACTCTACTTGATGCTTGCTCTCACACACGCACACACGCTCACACGCAACAACGTTATTCCGCGAAGCCAGCGCGACGTCTGAACGTATTAGCTAACATTTCGATTATTTCGCAACCGTCGAACCACTAATCCGACTATTAACCACGCCCCTTTCCATGAGAACCCGCCCACACTCCTCGCAAGACCCGCCCACCGAATTCCCCTCCACGAAGACCATCGACCAATCGTGCGCGCTCGAGCTCACCGCCACGCCCCTTTTCCCGTGGCCACGCCCCTTTGACACACGCCAAAAATATATTAGAGTGGATTATTATTTTCGAATAGAGATTACGAGGAGTAGAAGAGTGCAATTATAAAAAGCCGAAATGCAGAATAGGCTGTATTAATTAGGTTTCTCTGGTTTTTTTAAATCTCCCTTATCAGTCACCTATCTCTTGTCACTCCCACCCCTAACTTCGATCAACTCCGCCCTCTAACCGATCGCATGCAGCTGTGGCGTAGAAACGTCCTAACGGAGTTGCTTCCGTGTTTTGTTAAATGTTACACTTCCGGGTCACGGGAAAGACGAAATTGCGCGCATTCGTCTTCGCGCGCTCCCAAACAACAACGTAGAAAACCTGAATACGGTAATTAATAATCACGTGCTTAATTATACATCTTCATTTTTTCTTCATATGTCTCTTCTGTCAGTTGTCCATCCCTGCTCCCCTTCCGAAACGTCTTCCTTTATCTTCTTCGTCGCCCCTGTAGTTGCCAAAGTCCATTTTTCTTTATTTCACGACGTACCCAGGGCAGCATGGTTCAGTTTTTCGATTTATTTATTATTTTGTTATTCCGGATGCACTCCCCTCCTTCAGCCTAATCTTAAGTTCTCCTGATCGATTCTTCGAAAGATTAGTTTCGTTATATTCTTTTTCCCGCATCTCGCAGTACACATCGGCAAGTCAATAGTTGGACTCTTTTACTTTCCGTTGAGAGTTCCAACTCGCACCTCACTTTCACCACAGTTATTAAACTTGAAAGCCCGTCCCTCATATACACGGCGATGCTGGCGACCTCCGAGTCGATATTTAATGGGGAAGTGACTCGAATGTGTCAGCATCTACCTTCTTTACATAACCATCGTCATACGCTTACAGGAAAAAAAAAAAAGAATCTCACTATGTATAATTTTCACAGTCTCTTCCTCGCAGTGCACACTTTAACATCTCCCACTCACGCAATCGTCAACCGATTGTTGCCGAGTTCGAATGGCTTCACGCATATCCCCACACTAACCTCCAAATTGCATCGCATTCGCAGGAGAATCGGCTGCTCGTCGATAAAGGCAAATCGTACGGGGGATGTCCTTTTTTTTTAAATCCAATTATTTCCTCGTACATTATACAACTATAAGGCTGTTAGAGTAGTAGTAGTAGTGGTAGTAGTAGTGGTAGTAATAGTAGTAGTGGTAGTAATAGTAGTAGTAGCAGTAGCAATAGTAAATAGACACGCGTGCGCTTCGACCGGCGATTGAGCCGTGACTGTCGTCACATCCGTACGTTCCTTAGTGGGCGGGGCCTGCGCCGGGCAGTCCCACGTGGGCGGGGCCTTCGGCAGGACCGGCCTCCATCCTGGTGGGGGTAACCGCTTATATAAGGAAGCAGAGAGTGGCTCCGATCAGACGTCGGCCGTCCGCGATGTCACACTGGACGAGCGGCTATGAATCACAACGCGATGGCCATTCTTCGTCACGAAACCGTCACTCTCCACCAGGACGGCCGTCTGGCGATGACAAAGCGGATCCATGTCGGGATCGTCGCTCTCTTCGCTGGGACCGCCGAGCTTCTGTTGCTTGTGCTTGCGCCAGGCGTTCTGTATCAGGCGGGCGCAATACTCTTCACGCTGGCGCCAGAGCGTCGAGGAGACCGGCTCGTAGCCCGTCTCGCCGGGCCTGGTCTGCACCTCGTTCAGCTCGGCGGTTTCCTCTATCGGGTTGCCCTTCCTCGCGAAGAAGTCCTTGGTGAGTGCATCGAGGATATCCACGCAAAACATAAGGTCACCCTTACATATGGGGATATCCATCGACACAATCTTGTACTTGTTCGGCTTGTGTATCTGCAATGGCGGCTCGAGCACGTCGAGGAAATCTGATAGCTGGTCGTATCTTATGTACTGGGTGCCATCCGGATCGAACTGCTGCCATATCTCGTAGTACATGTCGTAATCGTCATCCGTTAGACCCTCTTGCACGTCCTCGGTAGCTTGCGAGTAATTCTCGAGGATCACGGCGATGTACATGTTTATCACTATCAGAAAACTTATAACCAGGTAGGAGAGGAGGTAAGCTATTCCGATTGTCGAGGAGCCGCAATTTCCTGGGTAGCCTATCTCGTTGTTTGGCTCCTGGCAGTCCTCCTCGTTTATTATGCCGTCGAGCACGCCGTCCCAGCCGGCGGATGTCGACATCTGCAATGTTTTTCAATGGACGTCGTAAGGTCAGAGGAAAACAGGGTACATCGATCTCAGTGATTTCAACGAATGGCTACCTGAAACAGCAAGATCATCGACTGGCCGAAGGTCTTGAAGTTGTAGACGTCGTCCAGGCCGCTCTTGTCCTTCACGTGCATGAAGAAGGACATGCCGAATATGGCGAAGATGAACATCACCAGGAACAGCAGGAGGCAGATGTTGAAGAGGGCCGGAAGAGACATGGCCAGGGCGAACAGCAGAGTACGGATACCCTTGGCGCCTTTTACCAACCGCAACACCCGACCGACCTTGGCCACTCGGACTACCCTGAGCAAGGTCGGCGAGACGAAGTACTTCTCGATTATGTCACTGAGTACCAGACCTAAGAGAATGGAGATTGCAAGAGTGTTTAGGTGCGTCTGGTGGGTGTAAATTGAAAGGTGGACTTTTGGAATTGATTGCAAATTTTTTTTCTCGTTGAGGGATTAATTTTTTAAATGCAGAGAAAAAAATTGTGCGGCTCTTCTAACTCATGATGCAACTAGATCTACTTACTATCGTACTTTTTTTTTCATCTATTTTTTTTAGTGTGATTTGGAATGGGAATGTGACATGCCTATCTACTACGTGACAGGAATTCCTAATTTCTATTATCTATTGCGATCTGATAACTAAGAGCAGCATTTCCATTTTGACTAAGCTCGTCTAAATTTCAAGACTGTCGTTTACTCTATTCAATTTTTTTTTCATTCGACGAAAAATTGCAGATTATGATCAATCGAAAATTTTTCAAAAAAAAAAAGACTGCTGGAACATTTTCAAAAATCGAGTATCTTCCTGTACGCGATATCTGTGAGAAGATCCCCCCACCACAAGAATAGATTGACTCTAGAAACAGATAGGTGAGTCCAGAAGATAAAGTATAACCCAGTGACAATAAGATAAAAAAAAGAAAAAGTGTCAGATCAGAGCGGACTATCGAATCATTAGGATGCAGTGTAAATCGATTAATAAATAGTATATATATAGATATATATATGAAATAGTAGTATAAAAAAATTATTTACTGCGCAGGCAAGTCTTACCCAAACGATTGAATCGTGTGCACAAATGTGATTTGTACGTGAAATACTTATCGTTTGCTGCGATATTACTTAAGTCCATCCTAATATATCGAAGAAGTCCTTTTCACGGTAGTTCACAACGGGTTTGGGAACGGAAATACAATTTTATGTACAACTAAGGAATCATCGTTGGAACCAAATGGGATATGGGTTTAGGTGGGCGAAGAGCAAGTGGATTTCTAACGGGAAACATCAATTGACATCAATGTGAGGCTACATAACGTAATGACATCAGTTCTATCGTTGCGACTCGAGTGAAACTTGCGCCTGTTACGCTTTTGTTTTTTCGATGAAAAAAAAAATATATGAAAACCAAAATGATGATCCATCATAGATAACGTGATAGAGCGTGGCATTCCCAAAGACGATGAATGTAATCTGTTATGGCTACGAGATAATCAGGCAAGACGATAAAGATAAAGGAAAAATGAAAGTGTCAATCTACGATTGAAAAATCGGTGCTTCCGATCGATGAGTCGATTGCAACGATAAAGCTAACAGGTATCTCGATTCTGACATGGACATTCGATAGATTTCATCGGGGTCATACGGCAGAGAGAGTCATTACGTTACATTACCTAATATTGATAATATAACGACAACAAAATCAAAGAGGTTCCAGGGCTCCTTGAAGTAGTGGTAGCGCAGGGCGAAGATCTTCATCAGACATTCACTGGTGAATATCACTATGAATATCATGTTCAGGTAGTCCAGGACGTTGCTGAATGTCTCACTCTGCTGATAATGATCCAAGGTCATCGTCAGCATGTTCAGTCCGATGAACAACATTATTATCATATCGAACTTTTTGTCCGTAACTATTTCGAACACTATCGCCTGAGGGCGCCACTGTAATTAGAGAGAGAGAAAAAATTAATTTTCAAGGAACAAACCAATTTTATGCGGAATTTCTTCGTCTACAGGGTGTCAAACAAATTCATCGACCTACCCTTGGTCGAGGTATAGCTTTCAATGGCTTTTTACTGCCCATTTTCTTCATTGCGTTGTAGTACTTCTTCTGGTCCTCCGTCATGAACATTTCTAACGATCCGCCAGCCTTTTTCTTCTGCTCGTTGAAGTTGTCGATGATCACTCCGATGAACAGGTTCAGGGTGAAGAACGAGCCGAATATGATGAAGAACACGAAGTAAAGGTACATGTAGATATTAGTTTCGCGAATGGGCTGCTTGTTTACCTGAAATTTTTTTTTGTTTTATGGAAACTGTTTCGGCTTTATTGTCACTTGTAATCGTAATGAATTCGATGACTCACTTCTCTGGAGTCTATCGCGTCGTTCATTATCTGTATCCAGCCTTTGAAGGTTGCTACTTGAAATAGACACAGGTAAGCTTTGCCCACGTGATCGAAATTCATTGGGGAATTTTCCCAGGTGTAATTCTCGGCTATGCAGGCATTACGATCGGGAATTATTTCGTGGCTCAGTGTTGTTTTGTTTGTGTCGACGCACTGAAAAATAAAAAATTGATTTTGGATTTTTTTTCCATCTTATCGAACAATACGATCGATTGGCTTTGTTTTGCTTCGTTCTTTGGATTGAGCCTTTTATTGTACTCACCTTAAAATATTTTCCGGCAAACAACTGTACTCCCATTATGGCAAAGATTAGCCAAAATATCAGACACACCAACAACACGTTGAAGATGGATGGTATAGCTTGGACCAATGCGTTGACGACCACCTAGCGGAGAGTTTTCGAATTAAGTTAATGGCTCTTGTCGATTTCCAGAAATAATGTGAGTTGTGAGTTTTTTTTTCGGAGAATGATGGGTCGACTATAGTTATACCTTCTAAAAATGATTTGATGACTTGTGAATGTAGTTTCGAGTAAATCAATATATGAGAAAACGATGTCGAATTTAAACGACCAATTCGAAAGTGTATTTTTTTTACGGTTTTAGTATATTGGCATTTTTTTTGTTTTTTTTTTTTTACCGAGGGTACTGGTCACTTTCGTAAAACAGACGTTTTAAATTTGACTCGTGAGAAATGAGATGATACTCCTATGTTAATAAACATCGTGTCGATATTTGTTCATTCAAAAAAAGAACTTGAGAAGGAAGAAACAAAAATAATAATACTCAAGTAAATTAGTATGTAGATACAAGATGCACCGATATTATTTTTAACGTTCTACGTAGCCGAGCTGCTGTGTTTCGTGTAGCGACTATAGTCATGTGCACGAATCTTTAAAAATTGTATGACGAGAAATTAAAACTGGAATTTATGAGAAAAAAGGTAAAGGAGTATGTTAGCCGAGAAATAATCACAAAATACTGAAGATAAAAAAGTTCAAGAACCGTGATTCGGAATAATTTTGAACGGAAATTATGAAAAACCAAAAATAAAAAGTCGAAAAAGTACACAAATCAAAATTCGATAATGACGATTTAAAAATATAATTTTCCTGTACGCGTGTACGTGTGCAAGGATACGTGTGACTTAAATTACTAAGTAGCTAGTGATAACGGGCTGGCTCAAACTTCAATTTTGGAATTATGGACTTATGCCCTCTTTCGAATTGACTCGCAAGACGGCAAGTATTTTCCAAAAATTTCTGTAGCTTATCATTTACCGCATTCGGACGCTTTCGATTCAATTCCACATTTCCTTTTACCACGTATTTCCCAATTTGTGTACGTGCCGAGCACGTATCGCGCTAGCTTTCTAGAAAGTTCTAGGCGTTTCGAAAATATAGGGTGTCCCATAACACGCGCATTTAAACACCGTCACGAGATGCTATATGTCATTCCAAACAAAAAATCTAAATACATAAATACTCTACAATGCATTATACCCAGTATATATGATATATCATCGTTAAATCATCCCCGTATATATGCAAATACATCATAGGACAACCTATATATCTACAGGTCTATTCAAGAGGCAAGTATAGTCGTCTGCCTCAGTGACTGCACAGAACCCACTGACAGATGCACAAGAAACACGAGAAGAGTATAGTGGGTTCGGAAGAGACGAGAGAGAATCACAACTATACTTTTCTACCAGCAAGATCATTTCTCCAAAAATTCTATTGACAATCCCAAATACATTGTATCGCTACGCTAGAGTCCGATACACTATATTTTTCGTTTCGCTAGAGAAATGCATCCAGCACAGTAGCACATAGCATGTAAGCATAGATGGCGCATGCATAGAAAAAGGGAGCATGCAACAAATGCCAATGATAAAACAGTATAGTAAAAGTATTCCGAAAGAACACAGCTGAATATTTTTCTGAAATAACATATATAAGTAATCTTCACCCCCAACTTTTTATAAATGACACTTCCAGTTCCTTGTCTACCTTGGTCCTCTTCCCCATAGAAAAAAAGTTTGCGTACTCTCCGAAAACGATTATGCCCAAAAGTACGCGAAAGCAGTTTTTTGTTAAAATATAAAAATTCCAAAAAAAAATTATCCTTATACATTAATTACGTTATGAATTTATGCATAATTTTTTCACGTGTACCTCACTTTAATTCCATCGTATGTCCAATAAAAAATATTTTTTATACCCGATGTAATACCAAATAAATACGTATATCAAGTGCGTACTCCTAGGCCACTTCTACCTTACTGTATTACTATTTATATCGTACGTTATAATTTTTTCTCCAACATCTAATAGTTGCACTAACCCACAAACGCTATAGTCACATGCAAGCACTACGTACTACTGTTACTACGTACTATATAATATACACTATAGAATGGAGTCAGGCTGAAGTGTTCAGGGTATGGGCATGGCCGTAAATTCTACACCCAATGTCTCAGCGACCTTATACTTTTCTGTACCAACAAGTATATGGATCCCGAATAATCTCTGCATGAGATACAGATTTTTGAAAGAGATAAAAGAAGGGAAAAAAATCTTTTGACCAATTCAGCTTTTCTGCTTACAACATGAACGACCACATGGCTGATCATGGTAAGTCAGATGTAATCACTATTTGCGTGGTTAATGGCCGACCAATCCTAAGTTGCATTCTTGGTCATTTTTTTAGATTATCCAACAAGCTGTGCATTCATCCGCATAATATGCATCTAGATATCCATCTATCTATCTGTCGTGCGTGCATAAATGATTCGATGACTCAGGTTACATGTGTCGGCACTTTTTTTTTTTCTAGGTTAAACAACGTAATAATGATTCGTATGTGCGGGCGCGATGATTTGTTTTTTTTGCGAGAATGAGCGAACGGGGGTATCTTTGAGTATTAGGATGATAAAAAGACTGTTACTACTTTGAAAATAAAAAATCGATATATGCATGAAAAAGTGTCTTTTAGGATTCGAGATTTGTGGTAAATTTTTGGAAATAAAAAATTGTGCTCTTTGGACTGTTATGAAAAAAAAACGTTTTTTTGGTAGTAGAAAATCTGTTTTGTGGAAAAAAGAAATGTATCAACGCGTTATCGGTCCACTGTGTCATGGTACAAATATATGCTTACATATGTGTATATCCTTATTATATTTTATCAAAAGATATATAGAGGTGTCCTTGTCCTTTGTGCACGTTTTGCATGCACCTCAGATATACATATATGTATATACATGTATGTAATTTGCATGTAATTGGTACCGTACTGTGTGTATGTCGTATAGAGTAGTAAAGGACACGTGACAAGGTCAGCTGAGACGGTGGGCTACATACCCGCATTCCCTGCATTCTAGACATCGCCCTGAGAGGCCTTAGGGCCCTTAGGGTCCGCATAGTTTTGAAGGCTTGGATCCCGCCCGCGCCACAGAGCGACGCTACGAAGTTAATGAGTGACACCTGCGAGCGAGAAACGAGAGCGAATCATAGCGAGGTAGAGGCTACGCGTACTGTTTTTCATTTTCTTTTCTGCAAAATATTTTGTCGATTTGAAATATTAAATCACCCTTTCTCTTTGAGGGGGCTAAGACGGAGAATCGGTAGGTCTACTGTCGGATCAGGTTGACATACGTTGGTCGGAGACAGTGAGAAGAGAATAAGAGACAGAGATATAGAATTTTTGGGTTTATGGGACCCGTATAAATAATGCCCCTCTTTTGGTTTTTTTTTTGAAAAAATTTTTTTCGTTTGAACGATTCGAAATTTTTCGACTTTCGGCCCCCTCACGATTGACCTGTGAACGATTTCACCCTTATCTTGGACACGCTGTACTGTCGTAATAGAGCATTTTGGATTTGGGATTCGAACGAAACCCCTAACGTGACCACATAAGGGTAGCGATTCGCGTGGAATTTTTTTTTGAAAAATTTTGTAATTTTATTTTTTGGGTAACAATTTTTTTTCAGACAGTATTACGCGATCGCTATGCAATCGTCGCACAGGTCAAATTTGTCGATTAGAAATTAAGCGAAAGTTGCTTCGTAATCGATAGCCTGAGGTTATTTAAATTCACTCTAGGTACAGTAGATAGAGATAAGGTTACGACAGCGTAGCAAGTAACAATCAGGAGACAATATAAAGAGTACAAGACGTAGGAATACACGGTGGTATTTATCAAAAAGACAATGAACAATCGGCTCCATCCTGAAACAGACTAAACTTTTGTTTTTTTTGGTCAATTTGGCACGTAAAACTATACGATTATAAGTCGCTGCATGTATATGATGATTTTTCGAAAAAACATTTTTTGCATACAAATTTTTTTTTTCAAAAATCCTGCCAAATTCACGCGACACCGTGTACAGGAATCCCAATGTCACGCGTGATCCCTGACACGATGACATAACCTCAATACGTCATTTGCAGAGAACACACAAGGAAATCTGTACATTACATACAAAGCATACTGTCACTTCGCACAACGATCACTTTACCAAAAATGGTAGAAAAGGCGTACATGGCAAATAGCTAGTACGACAAAAACTTCCAGTATCAGTGCAGACACCAAGTAGATTTGGACGTCAGTGTACCTCCGCACATCAGTAAGCACATCACAGTATGCTACAACATCGTAGCAGCGATTGGGTGGGCGAGAGGGGAATACATAGGAAATTTTTTGGGAAAATTTTTTTCGAAATTTTTTTTTTCTCTGGGAACAAAAGCGAAAAGCGCCACTTTCACTCGGTACCGCATCGTCGAGACTCTGCACTCTTTCGTATAATTATCCAGCAGTGACATACATTATGATATTTTGAAAAAAAAATTTTGGAATATTTACAAACTTGTCCCAAATATATTCGAGTATTTTTTGGTTAAAGAACTGAGTGGCGTCACTGTACAATGATAATTATACGTCCGACAGTGCGCGATTCTGACGACGGAGGGCAGCACCGTCTCTTAGTAATGAAATATCACTTTTTTACGCTGTTTCTTTTTGAGTTTTTTTTCCTCTGATCGCAAATTTTGACATCGCCGATGACCGATGACTTACTCTCATGCCCTCCCAACGTGAGACTGCACGTAAGGGCCTCAAAGCTCGCAGCGTTCGCATTGAACGGAATGCCGGGATGTCAGCGGCTCCTGCCCAGATGGCGCCCAAGTTGATCAGCGACAGCTAGTGTCATTAACTCAAACGTTAGACACGTTACAAACAATCGAGACCTTAGGTAAATAAAGAATTCATAACGTGGACAGAAATTTCCGGCATCGACTCGAGGGGCAGCAACCATTTCGAAAAAAGTATTTCGTGCTCACTGTTAAGATTATTTAAATTTTTCTCGAGTCCCCAGATTCTGGAAACAGTTTTACGCTTTGATACTCAATACAATCGTAGGTCGCGATGTATGACAGTACGGGACGTGAAATTTTTTTGGAAATTTAAAAAAATACTGTACGCGTCCAGAATCCTTGGTCCTCGATGCATTTTGTACCTCCGGAATGATCTGGATCTTCACGTGTATCTGCGAAAAGGGATTTTAGGAGGTATTTTTAGAAATTTTTTTTTAATCAAGAGTCAAAAATCCCTGTCGACTGTTGCGTCATCCCCAGGATGTCTCGATACGTCTCGACCGCTTGACGATGAAAAGTGGAGGCATAATTTAAAAAAATAGGGGGAATCAATAAAATTCATCGTCGCGTCTTCTTACCATGACAATGATGAAATCCAGCCAGCACCACGCGTTTGTGAAGTACTTTTTGAATCCAAGCGCCAACCACTTTATCAGCATCTCCAAGAAGAAGATCACCGTGAATATACGGTCCATATAGTAGAGGATGTCCTGGAGGATTGGTCTCTGTTGTAAATGAACGTCCTCCAAAGCCTGGAAAAAAAAAACATTTTTTTTTTCTTTAAATAAGAATTCAGCAGCACAGATTTGTAGGTCATCGTAAAAAAATTTTCAAGTTTTCAAATTTCCAAAAATATTTACCAGTGCCAAACTGCTGAGCAGGATCATCGTGATGACTGCAGTCTCAAAGTATTTGTTCTCGATCAGCTGGAATGTTTTCAATCGTAAGTTCGCCCAACCCTGCCAAAACGGCGCATCGTCGTCGCCCGCCAAAAATGGAAATTTCTTGTAACAATTGTCAGGACAACAATCGGCCGGATAATCCGCCTCGATTATGTCTTCGTCGGCTTGAATGATTTCGCAGTCCAATTCGTCTTCGCCCTCCTCACCCTCTTCCTCTAGATCTATTACAAGAGCAATATGATTGTGATAAAATGGACCTTTTTTTTTTTCTTCTTTTTGACTAACCTTCCTGATCCTCCAGATCCTCTTTGCTGGCGTCCTTCTTCTCTTCGCCATTCAACGAATCCATGCTGCCCTTGTGACTCTCATCTTTGAATGGTCGATGCTTGTGACTCCCGTAGGATTTGTTACTGTAGGATGAGCCAAAAGGGTTGAATGAAAATGAAAATGAAATTTGAAATTTATTTTTTATAGAAATTTTTTTTTTATTAATCATCGTATCGACTGACCTTATGGTATCCTCGTCGTGATGATTTATGTATTCGTGCTCCATACGATTGTCACGATGACTTATCGAATTGCCAATTGCTTTTGTGTTGTTCATGCAGAGTTTGCCTTTTTTCAATTTATTTTTCAGATCTCCTTCGAAAACGGGAATTTCCATCAATGTTAGTGACAGTTGGATGACGGTTTAATGATTTTTTTTTATGTCGGGAATAAACAGTCGATGATGATTTTTCTTCGCAGTGCTCAGTGATGATCGTGAAGGTTTTTTTTTTTCAAAAATATCGTTACTCACCGTGAATCGTAAATTCCATTCCATCACCAATCGCGACTTCTAATTGGTTGTTCAGATCCTTTGCACTCTTTTTATCTCTATAGCCGTCTAATTCACCATCTGCAAGATCTAGATCTCCATCTCGATCAATTCCATCTGCACAATCAGGCACGATCTGATTGAAGTCCCTTTTTCGCATTTTGAAAAAATATCTGCAACCTTTTTATTTACTTTTTTTCTTTTTCGGCCCTTTTTGGTTTTTCACGTTTTTTTTTTGTTTTACACAATCTTTCTCTACTCGCTACGTTCTTTATATGATTATTTTAATTTCGAAAAATAAAATTAATTTTGAAAAATTATGTCATTTTAACACCCAAACTAATTCCAATACGGATTGAAACAGATTAAAAAAAAATAATCCTGTTGTACAATAGACACATGCAATTCCTAGCGGGATTAATCAGAATTTCGTAAAAAAATGCTAGTTACAATTTTATTTACTTTGCCCCATTCTAATCACGAAACCTTAATATCGAATTAATTTACAAAAAAAAATAGTTCTGATTAATCCCACGCACTTATTTCATTAATGTCCACAAAATTTCTCGTAATCCGATAACATAATGGTGTATCGTCAAAAATTTCGAACTGGCAGCAATCAAAAGAACAAAAAAGACTAAAAAAAAGGAAAAATAAATAAAACCAAAAGAATAAAAAAATCATCAGAGACACAAAGAATCTTTCGAATATCTCTATAACAATTATTGGTCATATCCACTTCAAATCCAACTGATAAAAGCGACTAGCAGCTACCCGTAAGAATCACGAAGTGAAAAAAAAAGAGAGAAAGCTAAACGCAAGTAAAGATTAAAAAATTTTTTTAATCAGATTCAGAAACAGCGCGTTGACCTAAAACGAGTGAACAAGAAGTGATCAAGGTCGAACACGATACAGAGTCAAAGAAAAAATTCCCAATGGGAAGAAAGAGAAAAAAAGAAAATCGTGTCAAAAAAATAAGCCGGGCTCAAAAAATCACAGCGATAACAAACTACACAGCGCACACAGCAAGCGATCTGATTGGATATAAACCTTCTTTCCAACTGTTGGACGGTCCCTCACCTGGCGCCTGATCGGATATCTGGTTGGTGAATTTGGCCCTCATGAACTTAGCCAAATAAAGTAGATTTCGCTTGACCCACTTGATGAACCGTGCTATCCTGTCGATGGCCTCTGCTATTTTATTAGTGTCGTTATCGGCCGTTGGCGCCGACAGATTCGACGAGCCAAAGTTGCTCAAGAGCAACGCCAAGAAGAGATTGAGAACCTGGATTTCGGAACACGACAGACATGACCCAACAACCTCAGCACGGTACCAGGAGAAGCAAGATCATCATCAGTGATCATAGAGGCTGAGTGGGTGATATATGGTACTCTCAAATTTGGATTTTTTTGAACTAAATATTTTTGAATATTTTAAAAAAATTGTTCTCCGGTACCCGCATCGGTACCAAGCAGTTCTGCCTGAGGTATTTTTTTTTTAATTTTTCTTCTTCCTTCGGATGCCATACTTACGACCAGGTTACCGATGACGACCGTAGCCAGGAAGAATGGGATACAGGAAACGTCACCGACCAGCATACAATCCCACATGGACTCAATCCATTCTCCGCAAAGCACCCGAAAGACGATCATGAACGAGTGCATGAAATCGGTAAAATTCCATCTTGGTAAATCCCCGTCCGGGAACCGATCGACGTTATCAGTGTAATTCTTGCCGAAGAGTTGCATGCCCATCACGGCGAATATGAAGATGATGATACAGAGTACAAAGGTCAAGTTACCCAGAGCGCCGACCGTCCGACCCATAATGGAAATCAGGAGATTGAGGGTGGGCCAAGATTTGGCCAATTTGAAAACTCTTAGCTGAAATCAATAAGAGGAATGTATACAGTGACTAATTTTTTTTTCAACTTAAAAAACGATTAACGACTCTGATCTGACCTAGCAGAGGTTAGGGCAAGGAAGGAGGATCTGATTCAAGTTGGACCAGGGTCTGATTAGGATTAGAACGCAGGAGCTCCTGGTTGACGTTAAAATCTTCTACCATTCGATAACGAGATGGCAGCACTATCGATTATCGGAAATATTTAAAACGAACCAATCGGAAGGATCGCAATACTGAAAGGCCCTGTACACCCTCCAGACCCAATTCCAGCAGCGACAGGGCTACGATGATGAAGTCGAAGATGTTCCAGCCTTCCTGAAAGTAATACTTGGGACTCATGGCGATGAGCTTCAAGGTCGCCTCGATTCCGAATGTAGCCGTGAAGAACTGTAACGAGATTAATTTTTTTTATTGTTAAAAAATAATTTCAAAATTTTCTTTTTAATTACGAACCATCAGCTTGTACTTACGTAATTTCCGGATTTCAGTACTCTCTCCATGTCCTTGTCCATGTCGTGATGGTCCAGCGCCATGAAGAGCGTATTCACGACGATGCACAGAGTGATGAAGAGCTCCACGAATGGATCGAATACCACGAGGCTGACAAACTTTTGGAACTTCAGCCAAGCCCAGCAGCAGTCCCAGACGCAGAATATGTCGATGCAGCGCAGGCAAAACGACAATAATTTTTCCTTCAAGGTTGGACCTTCTTCATCGTCGTCTGTCGGAAAGTAATAGACCGAAACTGTACCACGTGTTAGTATGCTTGTTTGGCACCACTCTTTTTGGGGTTAAAGAGTTTTTTTTGTGGATCTACGGGATGATCTATTCGTATCCTGTACAATTTTGGAATTTTTATTTTATGAAATTTGGGACTCTTCTTTTTTTTCTTTCTTAGAGCGACTTTTCTCTTGGAGATTTTTTTGCCAACTTTAATCATTTTGTTGATTTTTTTTACGACAACAATACGGACATTGTGTGCTCATCTAATTATTCGTTATCTACTGATTAAGCTTCGCGGTGGTGATTACTCGGTTGACGCATGAACGTCAGAATGTTAAATTTGGATCTGACAGACGGATTTTTTTTTTTTAACAAAAATCTATAAAATTTACTTTCTGATTATCATGCGAACAACCGATGAAGAATGCCCATGCATGGCAAAAAAGCCTGGCTGTGCAATTGCCTATTTCATCTGTTTTCCTTTTCTATCTTTCCCTTTTTCCTCGATTTTGCGTAAACGATTGTGAAGAATTTTCGAGACTGTGCAGTAAGTAATCAGTGGCGTGCGGCAAAAATCAGAAACGTTTTTTTATGCTTGCAATTTTTCTTCTTATCGGTTTTGTCTTTGCCAAGTTTCTTTTTTCCCTGTTTTCTTTTAATTATGCGGTGCAGACATGCACTTCCTACAATGCTATAGCGCCAGCTAGGATTATTAGCAGATTATGACTATTTTGAAAAAAAATGTGTCAAGCGTGTCAAAAATACGGTGATGAGTTTTTAGTGTAACGTTTGTTAGAAATAAATATAAAACTAAAGAAAAAAATTATTTTTATAATTTGATCTGT
The DNA here is from genome assembly GCA_030142655.1 of Trachelus tabidus. NCBI lineage: Eukaryota > Metazoa > Arthropoda > Insecta > Hymenoptera > Cephidae > Trachelus > Trachelus tabidus. The sequence continues at coordinate 107,652 of JARQTI010000076.1, forward strand.
GCATTATATTTTTTTAATAATAATTCAATTATGCATCTCATATATACATATATATAAATATATATTTTCAAGCATGTTTTGACTATTATAATTCAAGCATTTTTTTTTACACACGATACTCGTGAATACTCAGGAATGCACATGTGAATTCAAATATCGTAATACTTATTTGCAAAAAATTGACTGAAGCTTATCGAAGCAAGAAATATGCGTAAATAGAAATAATTAGAAAAAAGCAATATATTTTTTATAAAAAATTATAAAAAGTCACGTGGACCAACAATAAATGTTCTTTATGCCTCCCGTGTCCTCGTGTGGGGGTGACTGTGCATAGGTGCTTGTATAATTATTCACGCAAAAGCATTGTAAATACACATGCCGCCAAAATCCGTATCGAAGAGAGTCCATATCGAAAGCAAAAATTCGAAGGATTCGAAAAAGATTAAGGAAAACAGAAAAAAGAGATTAAGGAAAGGATGAAACGAGGGGAAGAATAAGAGACGATATTCATAAAGAATTGTGAAAGCAGGATATGAAGAATTGATTGTGGTAAAAATAAATTAAAAAAAAAAAGATTTCGAGACCAATTGCCAAATTCCAAAAAAAATGAACCATGCATATTCAATCAAAAATTATACGTCATCGATTACACTGCTACGGTATTCGTGTGATGGTCCCCGTAATAAAAATATGGGAGAAGGTAAAAAAGAACTTAAAAAAGAAACACAAAAACAAAATAAAGACACAAATATATAGTGAAAAAAAACTCTTTTTCCCCAAAAAAAATCGCTACACACTACTTCGGCACGCAACTGCGTAATCCACACTTTACTATACGTACATGTATTTTTTTTAATCTGTACAATTGCGTTCACGTGTTGTTAATTAAGTTAAAGAAAAAAAAATTACACTGCGAACTTGAATTCCACTTCTTGTACGTCTGTGTGTGTTTGTGTGTGTGTGTGTGTGTATGCTTTCAAAAAACTATATGTGTATGAAAATATAAAACGACTCAGGAAATTTTGAAAGGAAAATTACAGTCTATAAAGATAGTCAGGCATCGTTCTTTTTACTCGTACACGAGAGCAACAATAGCGATGGGAATGAAAATTAATAATAAAAATAAAAATCTATCTTTTTTAAAAAATCAATTCCCAACACCCATCGTAAAAAGGTATTCCATTGACTAATCAGGCATGAAGTATATTAATTATTATGTAGAAATCTCGTGTAATGGTACACAAGCCGTCATATACAGTGTATATGCTATTTAGAAATATTATCAAAAATACTAATTGGTAATTACGTACTAATTGAACACTCTCAACAGCCAATTACCATAAACAACTAAGTTACAGAGACTCTGTAGCGTTTCTACTTAAAAAAAGGAAGGAGGGATATAAAAATTAAATAATAGAAAAATATTTATTGTTATTTAAGGTTGGAGAGGGCTGGAATAAATATAAAGCCAGATTTAACTTAAAAAAATGGAACATCTCTTGTAGGAAGCAATTCGGCGCACAAATGAGTAATCGATAATTATATGTATAAATGTACAAGTTTATACGGGGTGTAACGATATTTCATTATGTTTTTTTTTATTAAACAATTACGAGAGAGCTATTCCAATCAGCCTCTGAATAGTCTTGTCGGACGTAACGCGCCGTATACTACGCACAGTAGAACAATCCAGTGAAGGTCAGACGTAAAGAGTCACTTGTGCGATATGGCTGGCGGACTAGTTACACTTTGAACTACTGCCAGTGTGGTTTTTAATACTGTACGGCGTTCAAAAAATTGATGAATACATTTCTTACGTCTTTCGAGTGGAAAAAGACAAGTGCAAGGACACCCGGTATAGATTCCGAATGCAACCGAGTAATAATTTGATATTCTTGTTTTTTGCGAAGGAAATTTGTTATTGCGTAAAGTACTAATGAATGAAGTAAAAGGACTGCTTTGTATACATTCATATATGTATATACCTGTGATGATGGTAATTTTAAGAACACTGAAAATACTAATATCCACTGTACCGAAGTGATACGAAAATAAAGAGAATGAATATTCGTAGAAACAGTTGGAACTGCTACTTTGGTTGTTTAAATTAGATTTCGACTATTGGATATATTGGAATTTAGCCAACTAGAAAAATTATGAAATTCGTAAACACCCCGTATAAAGTAATATGAATGGGATGAGCATGATTTAAAAAAAAATCGCTATCCACAAAAGGAAAAACATAAAAATTATTTACACACACGCAAAGGTACAGAGGGACAAGGCATATGTATATATAAATCGACGAAGGCTGTTGAAGGAGTCTAATGCTAATTAAGTAATAAATAAATAAATGAACAAAATCGCACGCATGGTCCATCGGGTTAATTTAAATTGAAACGGTGTCAATCAGTGAATCATTATCATGAATTGTGTAAGTGTATAAGAGTAGGTCACATACATACATAAACAGTGACAATATTTCATTTGTTATTCCTTGAACGTGAGTGAAAGAGAAAAATAGAGAAAAAAGGAAAATTATATTGTTTTCGCGTCAATCGTAAATTATTCTCATCGCTTTGTTCCTGTTTGGTCTCTTTTGTCGTTCGTCTTGTCTTTCATCTTTTATGACTATATATTTTTTCTTTTTTCATTGATATCTACATTTTTTATATATTTCTGACTCATTGATGATATTACCTCCGTGCTCCGATGCTCTGCTCTGCCGACCAGCCGCCTGATTGATGATGTCATTCAACACCATCACGTCTACAAATGACAAGGGTTAAGAGAAATTTTGTCATAAAACAGTGCCGTGTATAATGATTGGGCTATGATGATGACGATGATGATGTGGCATTGATGAACGACGATGACGATGATTGTACGCGGTGGGTGGGATGAGAAAAAACGTGATAGTATAAAAATAACACAGCGGTGCGCTACGTATAGTGTAACGTAATAAAATCAACAAATAATATTCTATTAAAACACAATGTTTATTGGATATGAGTACATGATGATAAATAGTAAAATTATAAGGTACATCGTTTGCCGTTGTGAAACAACTTATAAAAGAATAGCGACGTGCACGTATAATTAAAGAATTAAACTTAAGCAAACTGGAATGTCCAATCCTGCCTTTGTTACCTTTCATATCCACCACTGCATGCTGCTGGGAAGGTTCGATGAACGGATTGTCTTGTTGCTTCATCTTGTTCATTGGTTCCTCCGTATCGCCATCCTTAAGAAAAATTCATTAAAATTTCCAGCACTAATCAGGTACAATCATCCGTTAAGTCTGACGTGAAAGTCGATGGCATTATTACCCCAATGGGTGTAGAAAGAATGAAAAAAAATATATACACAGAGAAAAATGCACGTCTTCTACAGTACAGTCTCTAAGAAGAATAAACTAGCGTGCGTTGTTTACTTGCATATGAAATTAAAAAAAAAAGATAAAGTCCCGTCAAGCTTCACCTAGTTACATCCCGTTACCAGAATTCAGCAGTATCCACTCGTAAGGGACTTATCAATTACCACGTATGGTTTACTCACATAATGATGCTTCTGATTAGAGTCTCCCATATGTCCATTAACTGACGGGGGTCTGGCTGATCTACTTCTCAGTCTACTTTCCTTTGTCATGGGTTTACCAGCGCCTGCGATACCGCTCAGGAGATCGCCGTGTGACGTGTACGATAATCTGGATGCGTGGGACGTGTAAGAGGAATGCCGTGAACCAAGACTGGCATAATAAACCGGCACAACGATCGTGCCGTTTTCTTCAGACATCGGTGTGACGGCATTCGAATCATCAGCGTATGGTAAATGCTCTTGTGCGTCCAGGTACGTCGATAAGACGAGGGGTTTCCTGTCGCCACCTGGCGGACCAACGAAGCGACCTCTGCCGTTGCGTATTGTGAACTGATGGCTTCCGCGACTGCCACGACGTATATTGAACGGTGAACCCGGTAGGCTGAGACTTGCCTGAAAAAGAAATTGTGACTGCTATTAGGAGAACGTGGAGATTTCTTTTTTTTGATAAACAAGTTCAACCAATTCTAAGCAATCGTTAACTGTTGCCGTTAAATACTTTTTCGCAGTTGTCAGCCCGATGCCAGAGTGACGTGACAACAAACTAGTTTCAATCGCGAGGTTTTTATAGGATGGATAGCCCAGTCTTAGGCCATATATCTGTAGTCGTCAGTATGCGCTTTGACTGTAACGATATCTACGGTATCATAACATGGTACACAGCTGATCCACCTTAGACACGATACATAAAATTGAACGATTATTTTTATAGAGTGTCGCATAGATTTTTAGGTTATGCGAAAACAGTTATTGGACTGACGTTACTGTGGCAAAGGCTTGACCAGCGAGGCTATTTAGTTTCTACTTGTCTATCGTTTCATTCTTTTTAGGTTACGTTCTATTGGCTGTTGCCACTGTTATCGTTACTATCCTGTGCATTCTTTTCGTCTTATGCTCGTGACCTAATCGTTATACGGGTACGTACTGTTCTGATGCTGACAAGGCTCGACTCCACACCACACGATACACGTACCTTCCTCAGACTTTCCTGGTAGGCATAAGTAAACTGGCCATTAGCGGCGCGAGAGACCTTCAGGAAAAACAAGAAAAAATATCTCCTACCAAACGCTCGTAAGGTGTCGCTATAACTTTTTTTGTTGCATTTACGTTTAATTTTTTGACTCTCAGCATTTATATTCAATTTTTCTTGCATTCTTCAACTTTACTTTTTTTTGCTTTTTCTTTCCCGTTACATCAAAACGAGCCACGGATCTTGCAAAAGCACACACATAGAGGAGACGCGCGATACACCATTACTGCGCTACGTGTCCTTGTGAATTTGGTGTTTCTGTATATTTTCTTTTCTTTTTTTTTCTGTTTCAGTTTCTGTTGTCGCTACCTTCTGTATACCTGGATGTGTCTGAGAATCGTATCCGTGTTGCGGCCTGCTGTGTTGCGTGTGTGGATTTTTGCTTCTGTTTTTTCTTTTTTTTCTCTCTGGCAAAGAGCGTAATTAAAATATAGAAAGAAATCAATCAACTACGGTATCCTACCTTTTTCTCGGAAGTGACTAAACAAGTTCAAAATGAAAAAGTAGCAAAAAAAAGTTTCAAGAAAATGAAAAAGGAAGCCTAGCATAGCATCTGCGGCTGGGTAGCATTTTTCTTTACGTGAAGAGTCGTTCGAATGAGTGGCAGCGAGATATTGCTTTTCGTATATTTTTTAAAATGTTTGTAAAATTCAAAATTGGTCCGCACGTCACGGCCTATATTTCCATAGATACAAAAATTCTTTTCCTAATTCTTGTGGCAAAGATACATTGAAAAATATTTCAATACTCTTTTTCCTCATTCGATTGGCTCATACACGTGAACGGGCAATGAGAACATTCATGCGGATTAACTCGTGCTATTAATTACGTCATGCGACTAAATGTCATACGATGTAAAGTTATTGTCCAATCAAGTCTTCGTTTGTCCGTCTGCCTATATAATCGTTCGTCCGTTCGTTTCACTAGCGACGACAAAATTTAATCCTACATGCGCAAGGTATATCAGTGGTGAAAATAATCAGCGTTGTTTCCGATGTTGAAAAAAAAATATATTCAGCAGTAATTGAAAAGCACGTAAGAGAAAAAGGAGAACGAACTAAGTAAAATTTGAGATGTTACAGTGATAAAATACATTTTAAGGTCCAGAGTGAAAGAGTAACATGAAAAGGTGTTAGATACTAGGACATTACCGGATGGTGCCAAATAGAATTGGATGGTATGAGATAGTAGAGGATAACACAGAAAGATGCTGGATACTCTTGGAAGATACAACCAAAGAAGCATAGTGATTATTCAGAAGCGTGTTAAAAAAAATTGAAGATTCTTAAAAAAAAGAAATTACCAACTCAATTAGTTTCTCTGTGTGTGAGTGAACCGGCGTGATTAGTCCATTGTTAATTAAGTCGCGCTGAGCAAAATCAAGTATAAAAAAAAACGTTAACCAAAATTTTTCCAAATAAACATAGTCAACACAAAACCAACGTCCATACCGTGAACTAAACCAAAAGTTTGTTTCCAAAAAAAAAAACCAAAATACGTACAAATAAAAAACTGCAATACCCCATTCCAATCCCAAACAGCATCCTCTTGGTCAAAGTCAAAATAAGAAGATTCTCCATCAACGTCCAGTTAATTTTTCTACTCAGTCTCAGTACAGTGAGAAGCCTCCACGTGTCCGTGCGCGTTACTTACGGCGCTGACTTTTCGGACTTTGTTGGTGGTGGCACTGCTGTGATTGTTGTTCGCTGGCTTCACTCTGTGTTCGCTCACCGACTGAATCGATCGTATGCTCATCCTCTCCTTATTGTTGTCATCGTTGCCCTTCTCCTGGCCGACGAAGAGCTCATAGCTTTGACAGGAGAAGTCCGACGGCGACTTGACGATTTGCTCGGCGGCGGCCGCCGTAGCAGCCGCCTCCCGGGCCGCCGCCTGCGCCGCCAGTTTATTCTCCTTGGCCAGGGCTGCTTCCTCGGCTTCCTGTCGGTATCACAACGCCCGGATATTACGTCAGACCAAGTTCCACTGCGCTTGGAGCACCCAAGTCCCATTACACCAGATTCGACATCCGATTTAAAAAGGTTAACCTACCCTAATGGCCTCCTCCTCAGCAGCCTCCTCTTCCTCTGCTTTCTTTTGCAGCTCGTCGTAAGACATGGCGACGATAGCGAGGATCAAGTTAACGAGGTAGAAGGAGCCGAGGAAAATGATTACGATGAAGAAGAGCATGTGCCATGGACCCGCGGATCTCAGTACCAGCTGGTAAAGATTTTCCCAATAATCCTGGGTCATCAGTCGGAACGCTGACAGCAGTGCCCACCCGAAAGTATCGAAACTCGTGTAGCCGTAATTAGGATTGGAGCCGTATCCTTGGAGACACGTGTATCCAGGAAGGCACATCCTAAAAAAAAAAAAAAACCAATTCATCAATTCCCATACATTCCCAAATCTCACATCACACGTACCCAGCTCCGGACGAGTTCCCACATAACGGTATGTTACCACTTTCGTCCACGTACCAATTAGCTAAAACAAAAAAAAACGAAATTACACATCGACTCCAAAAAAAAACGCTCATAACCTCCAAAACGTATTCACATCGACGACTTACTTTCGTTACTAACAAATCGCTCCCAGTTCTCATCGGTGAGATTGCCCCACGATCCGTCCTCGGGGAAGTTTTTTATACATTTCTGCGTCAAGACCCCCATGTAAATCTGAAGTCCCATAAGCGCGAAGACGGACAGCGAGAACATCGTAAGGATTATCACATCGCGCAGATTTTTAACGGATTCTATCACAGCGCCGACAATGGTTTTCAGACCTAAAAGAAAGGACGTCAGAACAGACGGAGCGTCACAGCTGCACCTTATAAAAGATCCATAAGGACAATAGGGAATATTTTGAAGATCTTACATGGAACAAATGAAATAGGATACGAGAAGATATCGATCAGTCAAAATGGGATTGGATACATGACAGGTGCCTCTTATCACCCCGTGGTCAGTAGTGACCCAGGAAATAGGGGGAGTGGCTACTGGCAAGCCATAATTGGCGGATACAGCCAACCGGAAGTGGAAGGTTCGTGAACTCATTCGAGCCCAACATATTAAATATACGTATTATCTCACCCTCTCTCTCTCACTACATATTTCTATCAAAATATATATATATAATATATATATATAATAAAGTATGCAAATACAAAGAGAGACACACTACCAATAATCTAATCACTAATCTCTAAGCATACCTGGTACAATAGCGACAGTCTTCAAGGCTCGGAGGACTCGAAATGTCCTGAGAGCGGCAAGGTTGCCTAGATCTATGCCCATCGTCACATAACTGCAATACACCCGAACATCACACACATTACAGCGATTACGGATCGTCAAATAACAAATTTACGAGCACGCGTCGAGTGCAGGTTTAAAATAAAAAAAAAGATTATTAAAAAAGAAAAGTAACTAGACTACCAATTAATCCTAGATGGCTACCGGTCCTCTTTTTTCTTTTTCATTATTTGTATTAGGCATGGACACGGTGTGTCGTTATCACGTCACAAAATTTCGTATACGTGTAACGTTATCGGTGACTTTTCTTCTCGTGTTTCTGTATACGGTGTCACCTATATATTTATGTATATCAATATTATAACGCATGCACGATTAATGTTTGCGTGTGTTTTATCGTGTACTGTGTATATCGTGTAATCGTTATACGTGAATGCACCCTGTACGATCCTGGGCGTGTGTGCTGATGATTTAGTATATATCAATCGTATATATAGATATATATTTCACTCTGTATTAACTTATTGGTCGAATTACGCAATAGAACGATATGAGTGTACAGGCTGCGTGGTATCATGGGTAATCTTTAATAATTACGAATTTCAGACATACGGTCGGAGGGGAGGTGGGAGGGGGGTGGAGAATAACAAAATATTCAGATTTTTCAGTTTTTTTCTCGAAATTTCTATTTCACGGGTTGGGATAAGTTTTACCGGTTATTGCCGAAGGGGGGGGGGGGGGGGGGATTTTAAAAACGAAAAAAAATTCTTCCGAATCTTTTTTTCTTTCTGATTATGCATGCACTTCGAAGAATATCTTAACGATACGAGGCAGCTTGTACTTATTATAATTCTAGTCGACAATTAAATATAAGTATATATATATATATATATGTATCCAACTAACAACTACGGAAAAATAATTAATAATTAATCGAGGCAATGTCGTGTGCTAATGATAATTATGAATTACGATGATAATGGTGTTTTTTGATAATTAAATTTTTTTTGGGTTTCAATTATTTCTTTCAATTACGATTTTCTGTGGGTCGACAGACTTGGATCGATTGGTTGACTTTTTTTTTTCTTTTCCATTCAATCTTTAATAATTGAATCGTCGGCGATCGGGTGAAAAAATAAGTTCTCGACTAGTGAGATTAATGAAATTTTTCTATGCTCGAACTAATCTCAGCTAATCTTATTAATGACCGATATATACATATATATATATATATATATATAGGTATATGAATACAGATAGATGTCAATGTATAAGGTACCTAGGGTCTCAACAGTTACTCGAGTACTACGAATTATTATGATAGCGTACTAAACGTATCCGTGTAAGGTTCTAGTGTCAGAAATAATATAAAATCCCTAGAAATCTAATTCGACACTAATTAGCAACTTTAGACTAATGATATAACAATATATATATTTATATACGTGTAATCGTGTGTGCACGTGTGAATCTGTAATGCGTTGTTCACGTGTGTGTGTGTGTGTGAGAGAATGTTTACAAAAATTAAGAAAGAAAATCTACTACCAACATTGAAAGAAAGATAATAAATTTTCTTTAAATTACAAAAAAAATATTTAAAAAATCAGCCCCCCTCATTCAGTATTGTAAGAAAAAAAAATAATACGTGTCTGATGCACTTAACGAAACGAAGAGGAAAAAAAACCAGATTTAAATGAAAAACACTTTTGTGAGTGTCGCTGAAACAACCCCCTTCGAATAGGCTTAGGGTAGTTTCACACAGTCGCTCGCCCACGCATTCGCATCACCACGTGTGCACTCGCATTCAGTCATCCAGTCGTTCTTCACGCGTATAACGTAGCTTCTTCTTTTGACATTGGATTTTTGCTCCCTTGACATTTTTTTTTTTTTTTTTTAATAAAGAAATGAATATGTTGTAACTACTCACGCTAAAGCTATAACTACGAAGTCGAGCCAATTCCATGCATCTCTAAGATAGGTAAAAGGCTGCAGAATGAAACCCCTCGCCATCACCTTAACGGCGGACTCAAATGTGTAGATGCCCGTAAATATCACTCTGAAACCACAAATACAACCACTCAGCTTCAAGATACGAATCCTTCGGTGATTAGGGTACCGAGTTTATCAAACCCTATGTAGAATCTAGATTGTCTCGTTAGCGGGTGCGTTATGCATGTCGTTCGGTATCTAAATGTGCGAAAAAAAGAATTTCGATTACGTTTCGGAATTCGCGCGTTGTTTATGCAGTTCTTTGTTACTCTAATTTTGTCGGTTTTTCCATAACTTTTTTTTTACTTTTTTTTCTCTCAAAATTCACTTGCTCTAATGGGAAAAAAAACTATCGGGTCACTACACAGAATTCTCATTGGTGGTTCGCGCGTGTACATAGATACGAGGGTCTTTATCGAAGAAAGTGCTTGTTTTGAAAATTTTTAATCCAAAAAAAAATAATCGTCAGCGACAACAGTGCTTTCGATATCGGGCAATTCTTTTTCTGTCAATATATTTTTGTTTGCAATTTCTTGGATAGCGACCCGCTAAAATTTACTAGACTCCTCTACTGCTATTGCTAGACAGATTAAATACAAACTTACCAACGGAACGTAACTCAGTTATCAATGCTCTAGTGATATTTAATGTAATCTCTGGCTATGGACACGTAAGGGGTGTGTGTTTTATAACACGTTACTTGGAGATTCTAAGCTTAAGTATTACAGCGGATTATAAGTATCTGGCATTTTCGTACTTGTGACGTATCTATAAACGTATGATATAAGGATGATGATTATGATGAAACTGACGTAACTAATAATTGTGGTATCACTGTATCCCTAGGTATCAGTGGAGTTTTATATCTGGGAGACTGGTGTGGATAAGTAACTAAATTTCTAGGGAATAAAAGTGTCCTCGCTTTGGCGCGCCTGGTGTGCGCGTTCGCCGAAATGTTGTTTAACGTAAAAAAAAGAAATCTATGCAGTTTTCAATTTCACGTAAAAAAAATGCATATTGAGAATCATCGAAAATCAAAAATACGATTTTTTATGCCTACAATCAAGTTTCAAATATCCCTAGGAATTATACAACATTTCAGCGGGATATTTTAAACTACGATGCGTTCGTCGTAACTCTCTGTTTCCACTATCGTCAATGATAACTCAACAATGACAATGGAGTCTCGTACGAAATTATAAAACTACAAGGTGAACAATAATCTCGGTAATGATAACGGTAAAAGCGATGCTCATCGGTTATCAGTGAGTGTCACAAGGAATCACGTCGAAATGTGTGCTGTTACCTTTGCTTCTTAAACTTTCTCTGAACAATTTTGCAAAAATTCTCTGGGTAACTAGGCATTCACAGGTATCGATTACGTCGGAGATTTGTTTCCAAAAATTCGGAGTTTCGAGTAAATCAAGAACCCAAATATCCGCGTCAGTACCACAAAAAAAAATTCGATAAAAGCATAACCCACAGATAAAAAAGAAAATCTACCCGACATTACTCTATTGATTAAATCCAAAAAAATATTTTCATAAACAAGAAACAAATCTCCGCTAATTTAATTATTATCATCTAAAGATCGACGAGTTATTAACGGAAGTTCAAAGTTTTCAAAATTTTTCTGTGCCAACAGCACTAAATTTACATTGCATAACCAGCCCGTGTAAAATTTTTCGAAAATCGCATAAAACTCAAAAAAAAATTTCACGCGCGACTCAATGAACTGCTAAAGCCTCCTTCTTCTCGACGTCAAAATATACATATAGGTATACACGTAGTGTTAAGGACCTCCAACTAAAAAAAAATCCGTCAGTGTAGGTTAAGACAGGGGATGGGGGGAGGGTGTGTGTAAGGGACGAAGTAAAAATTTTAATGCCCACGAAAAAAAAAAAAGTACTTACTCGGTGGACTCGATGGTGGGCGTGGTGGGCATGATCATGAGTATGCAGTTAACCAAAATTGTGGTGATGATGAAGAGAGAAAAGAGTGGGTGGACCAGAATGTAGATGGCCACCCGGCGTATCGGATTGAACGGATCGAGGATCCACAGGGCGTCAGTGGCCGAGAATCGGAATATATCCTTTCCCTTGCTGATGACCACGAACGTCTGTAAGACGAAAAATAGAAGCAAGAAAATTCGTGCGTAACATATTCATCCGTACCGTTATACACCAAAGAGGGAAAAAAAACCCAAAAATTACCAAAAGAGCATCCCTCAATTTTAATCTCAAAATTTGACTGTCACGAGATACATTTTTGATTTTTCATTTACTCACCCTTTGATTGTGGTAGTAAGTATCAATATCCTCAAGAGGTGTGGAGGCCAACTCGGGAGGAAATTCGTTGTGCAGTCGGACCGGAATTGGCGCCCCCTGTTCGAACATCGGATCCGGCTGTGGTCCTTCATCTTCATCTTCATCATCGTATCGTACCTATAAACGGAATCATAGAATATTAATCGATAAGTCACCAAATGTTATTATCGGCACTGATTGCGAACGGTTTTTTTTTTTAATCGCGACATATACTTATCAGTTTACATATCTATGCCGAACGATGCGTCGTCAAGTTGTTCTTTCGTTTTTACCTATTTTTTTTGAGTATGAAAACTTTGCTTCGTTACATATTTTAGCCTAAGGTCTAATTAAGCCTAATGAATTTTGTCTGTCTTCGGTTCTTCGTGTTATTATCGTTATAATGCCGATTGAGTACAGAAACCATATTACGATACGTCTCGGTCGGATAGTTGATAACTGTAATTAAGTATTAATTAGTCATTCCTCAAGTGCCAGACTAATCTAATGCATACCGACTTCCTAGATTTCTAATTTGTGTAAATACAGCGCGATATGCATTGACGATGTTTTTTAAAAAATTTTTTTCTCTTTTTTCTTTCAAAGGTATCTCTTCCTTATTTCTTTTTTCTCCTCTCCTGCCTTCTTTTTTTTCTTTATTTTTGCACTTCTCTTACGCGCGATTCAAAAGTTACGAAATAATACGTGACATTCGCACTAATTAAGCGTCATAAAGCACAATTGCCATGCAGGTCTCTCAGGGAAATATTCAAATCGTCTATCGCGATGGATACAAAGCATACGTAAAGAAGGTATACGTGTTCGGTTGGAGAGATTCTAAGAGACGTTTAAATATTTCGAAAAAGGCGTAAACGTGCGAGCGAGCAAAGCGAATTGCGTTGGCAAAAAAAAAAGAGGGGGCAGCCACGAACGAATAAGAGTGTAGAAAAATAGTGTCGAGGAAATGCGGAAGTACAGTAACAGTAGCAATTACTCTAAGAACAATAAAGTGTAACCGTGTCGAATTTTCTTTTCAACTGTACGTCAAGTTTATTGAAAATCGGAGAAACGTAAAAAGAAAAATTCAAATTCACGAAAATTCAATGCAGGAGCATTAACCAAAAAGAAGCAATTCTCGCAAGATAAAAAAAATTGAAAAAAAAAAAGCGTAATCTCACGACTGGATGGTCAAAAAGATTGCAGCGGTGATTAAGAATGTAATTGTCGTGAAAAAAAAAATCATTCCCGATAATTAACGTACGAGACTGACGTCCCTGATGAAAATAAAAAAAGTGAATAAAGAGAAGGATTTGCGACTAAAAAAAAAAATTGTCATAAAATCTGCCGCAGTGAAATTGAGTGTGGACTTTGTGGTGTTCCAGTTACTTAGCATTGTACAACATCTTACTTCTTTTTTCTTTTTCTTCCGTCCAAAACCTCCCTGCAATTGGATAATGGAGAAAAAGTCGTTACACAGATTACGAGCACAGATAGACAGATAGATAGAGTGTGTGTGGGAGAAAGAAAGAGAGAAAATAGAGAGTAGAGAGGTAGGAGTAGAATATGAATGAAGGGAGAAAATATTAAGAAATATTATTGGCGTGGGTAGGTGGATCAGGAGGACGGGGGGGGGGGGGGGTAGAAGACAGAAATACGATAATCAAGAATAATCATGTAAACAGTAGGCACTTTATCAATCGAGATAAGAAATTTGGGTCATCATCCAATAGCACATATAGGGTTAGAGCAGTCAGTGACTAGATTGGAGATAGGTGTATAAAGAGATACAGAACGATATGTTAAGATTAATCAGGGTGGTTAATTTGAGATTAAAAATATTTCGTATCGACCCAGTATCAAATTTCGAAAATTTTTTTTTCGCTTTTTAATCACAAACAGAGACAAGGCACAGGCTCACGAAAGATCAAATAACATTCTGGGAGAATTTTCATGGCTTGTATGTATTGCTGGTATCTTTCTTGATTTTTGTCACTGGAAATAACAGTGACGCAACCACCAAAGGATTTTTCGAAACTGATAGACAAACACTATTACGAAAATTATACTTTTTACGTTTCTTGTGAGTAATTTCATGAATTTATAGTTTTATTCGTTATAGATATACAGGACCTTATCGCAATCTTGTAGTATCGAAACGTGACTCAAGTTGACTGTGAAAGTGCGGAGCAGGTTTAAAAAAAAAATTTCATGAAACTTTGCGTTTACGTAATCGGTTCCAGGTTTGAGATATTTGTACGATAAGACGGTCGAGTTGGTCAAACTTTTGCTCCGGGAGGTCCGGTGACTGTGCTCGAAAATCATTGAGATAAGGATATTTCGAGTTTCAAGGACGTTCACAGTGAAATTGGGTATGCGTATCGACCAATCAGGAAATGCGTAATAGTCCTGTATACAAGATGCGACGCAACGCGTGTGACGACGTTGAAAAAATAATGCAAAGGGAGTGCGGATTTGCTTTTAAATTTTGTATTATAGTGTTTGAGTATCCGTCTCGCTACAGGATGGTATTACAGAGAATCCGAAAGAACGTAGAGTAGGATTGGAAAAACATTATAGATATACAGGCACAGCACCTATGACACGGCAAACATCGAGCTCGCACGCAGGGATATGTGTATTTTTTTACTTAACTTTTTTTTCTGGTCTTGATGTTTTTTTAAGAAAAAATGGATGGAGAGCGTTCGATAGAGTTCGAATGCGAGGAGGTAGTGCACTATAATACGAGTATCGAGAAGTCAAAATTTGTTTGGGTTTGAGGGGATAGAAAAAAAACGTCACAATAAAGTCGAAATACCAATTGGAAATTATCTATACGTATATACACTACTGTGTTATACCAAATTTTTGGAAAACTTTGAGTTTGACATATTGACAATTTTGTCGCGAGAAAAGAAAGCTTACCCCTTCGTAAGGATAAATTTGTTTTTAACTGATTTTCTAATTTGAAAATCGCAATGGTTTTTTTTTTTAAAATATACACGAAAATTTCGTAAAATATTCACTCGTCGCGTAACCCGTGACAATTTTGTATATGGTAACCTGATTTACGTGTGACCTAAATAAGCCAACCTAAATCCTAAGACGAGTTAAAGAAATTCCCTAGGAAAATATCGTTCCAGTGATATTTATCCCTAGCGAGAATACGTAATAACGACAAAGTCAATTACCACATACGTAAGTGTCGCGCAGAAGTAAATTCATGATCTGCACAGACAACGAGAAAATAAAATGTACCACTGATACATAAAAACGCACACAGATCACAGATAGACAATCAGCTGTAAAATTGGATAGCAAAAAAGTCCCTATAGAAAAATAACCATCCGGCAAGCGTAGTAGTGATAGCTGTCATATATCCAATTGAATCCACGATAATCCTGTACAGAAATTCCATTAATAAGCCACTAGACGTAGAGTATCCCTCCTTTATCACCTTTGGATTTCATAGTTACTTTCTGCCATACGGACATCCACGAAAGTCCCTAGATTATTTATATCACGAATGATACGCTAGAAACGGTACAAAAGTGTCGCCGTGAAATTATTTTCATTCAGAAAATACGTACAGTAACTCATGACAGACACCTCGTGATCCTCCCCTAATTTTTTTATTGAATATAACTTTCTATAAAAAAACTCTCTTCCCTAAATAATTATCAACGACTCGTCCCACCCCATTCTGGTGACTCACCTCGCCTTCGGCTCTCTTCTTCTCGAGCTCCTTCTGCTTGGCATATTCCTCGGCAATGCGAGCCTCGATCGCCGCCAGGGACTCCCGCGTGAACGGACGGAACAAACTTCGTTCTTGCTCTGATATCGAGTCAGAGTCTTCGGACATTGTCTAGGCTGCACACGACTGAGCCACCTTTCTATAAAGTGACAGCAAGTGAAAGTTTCTGTAAACTCGAAAAACTAAATTACCCAAATTACCTGACGAGCGGTGCTAACAGTTCTCAAAATGACAACGTATGTTCAGCGAGGAGTAGCCAACGTGTCTAGGTCGGCTACGACGAGACTTCAGATGGATGCAATAAGTTCTAAGGCTCCTGGTTAAGAGTCGTAGCCGAAATTGGCCCGACAGCCTACCGGAAGTCGGTCCCTTAGGTCTACGAGGATAGGATAAAGAAGTGACTTGTGATCTTCGGACGGATGAAGGCGTACTGTCTCGCACCAAACTGAACTCTTCCTGATCCGGTTGATCCTCCTTCGGTTCCGCGTGAACGGCTTCCCTCGATTTCTCCTCTGTGCACCTGTCCTCGGGGTTGGGCCCTTTCGAATGCCTAACCGGTACAGACTCCTTGCCGATACTTTGACCAGCGTAGTAGCAACCGGTACTCTTGCTCCTGCCCTCGCAGCCGGATGTCCTTTTGCTTCCCCTGTTCTTCCCGATACTCCGCACGTCCCTTGTGCCGCTCCTGATGCTGATCCTCCTCTTGATATCGCTGCGCTTCCTACTGATCCTCCTGTTACCACTTCCGCCGACTAAGATGCTCCCGCTACTCCTGGTACTTCCGGCACACCTGGTCTCGATGTCTTCGCTACTGTTTATACTCGACGACGATACGGCGACGACCTCTAGCGAACGCGCTGCGGCAGTGCGTGGTATGTTGGGGCCCGTCCAACGCGAACCAAGATTTTTCATGTCCGACCTGCGAAGAAAAGTTTCATTAACTTTCTTTTTACCACTATCACTAGGATCGATAGCGCGACAGCGATAAACGAGCGATGTGATTAGTGACAAAAATGATATATGAAATATTAATATTGTCCGCATACAGAAAATCACTCGCAGCTGTACCTGGGGGGGGGTCAACGTTAGTAAGCTTTGAGCCCTGATCACCCCTCCTACTGTTTACACGCTGAAAACGGCCTTAAGCTCCCTCACACGTGTCCAGGCTCGCAGTAACAATAAATACTTGAACTATACAGGCGGCCAGGGGTGAAAGTGGCTTCTAGTGACTTCCCCTAGGGTATTTAACCTTGCCTGGTTACTTTAACCGTGCTATCGTAAATCATCGCACGATCATCGCACAAAAGTCTTCGCTTGTAGGTCACGTGGCGCAGAGTTATTGATCGGATTTTAGATGGGGAGGAACCAGGCGTGATGTAACGAGCTGGACCGGCTCGGTACTTCTGGAAAACAATAATTGTCCACAGAAGCAAGGCGAAGCCTGGTTAATGCTCGTAAGAAAATTTTTTTTCTTCTCGTAACAACAGTTTAAAGCCTGCCGGCAGCGTGCGAATATCAAGAGACGTCCTCGACGTAACCCGACGCCGATTCCGTCGTACTTTCTTTCGCGTTCTCGATGAGTCTCCTGGACCCTCGAGTCCCCGCGAATCGATATCCCTCGAGTCACGCCGTCGAGTCTCGTGCCACGGAGAGAAACGTATACGTTTTATGTGCCTGTACCGCGAGAGCAGTGGATACGTTGGAAAAACACTAATAACGTAAAAAATCACTAGTCTCGCAGGAAAATATTACTAGATCGGAGAACCTGCGCGATTTGTACGGAATTGTTGCCAATCGATTGAAGACAAAATGACACGCATGTATACATGTATACCTGCCTAAAACGGATATTTGACATGTTTTTTCCTAATCGCAAGTACGATGTATATAAATTTTCTAGTAACAAAAAAACTTTCACTGATATCGAATCCTTCTCGAGATAGCTCGTGGCGTACAACAGTGTTAAGAAAAAAAATAATGGATTTTAATTTGACATTTGTACATGAATACATATAGCGGAACTTCTTATCCTCAACTTCGTGTCGCAATGAATTCGCACAATGTAAGCTACAGGCGGAACGATTCGAATTGCTTGACAACTGGGTCAAAAGGTCAACGTAGTAGCGACATAGGATAAGCAACAACAATTTATTTGCCGTAACTAAGGAAATGCCTGGGTCATGTACTATCCAATAAATCGTCGCATGGCAATGTTACCCATTTGGTGAAAGGGGAGGGGGAAGTGGGGTGGGGGAAGTGGGGGGGGGGCCAGGGGTGAAATCTCATTACAAACGATTCACGATTAAAATATTACTTCGAATCGTTGATACAAGATAATTTTACAAATTTAAAAAAAAAAAGTATGAGGGATTCTCTTTAAGAGTTACAAATTTCTTATCGTCCCCTGGTACATTTAATATTTACACTACTCGTTTCATATATTTTTCAATATTTTTTTCCCCCTTTTCTTCCACAGCCCCTCCCACCCCCTCCCGTCCCCCTTGCTTCGCTCGTACCTATCCTTCGGCTCCAAGAAGAGAATCAAATTGTACGAGACCACGCCCGAAACTGCGTCACCGTTACGTCACTGCGCCAAATATATCTGCCCAGTCCGACTTTAACCTCCTATTGTTACCGGATTAAATGACAATCGAAATAGCATCCATCTTATATCTGAATGCAGGTACGGTAAATTTTTTTTAATTATATAAGATTTTTTTTAAAACGAAATAAAATTTTCGTTGGACAGAAAACGCTCGAATTTTCTTAGATACTCACGTATACATGAAGCGGCGAGTAGAATCAATCTATTATCCGAATTATCATAGTCCGGACTTGAACCAGTTTTCTTATCTGCAACAAAAATAACGAATGGTTAAATACGTTGAATTTTTATAATTAATTGTACGATCGATATCGTACGAGATTTTATGAAAATTTTTTTTATCGTTTATCAATACATTTTCTTATCTGCCACTCTTTGATGAAACTGCTTGTACTCGGAGGTATATATATATATGTGTGTTTTTATTAGTTGTATAAACACTACAGGCTTCAGAGTTTCGAATGGACAAAATGTATAAAGGCTCATTGTAAATTTACAAAACAAATGACGACGCCGCTTATCGTAATTCTAAAGAAACCCAGGGCCATTGATACGAACGTGAATTCAGCCTGTTTATAACGTGCCGCTCATCGATGCGGATTTATACCACCAAGACTATGACATAACAGAACAATAAGCTTTGCTTTACTACCACAGTGGATATAATCAATGGAGAGACTGTACAATCTATGCACAAAATATCGGGTGTGAATTTTCCAAAAGCAGAAAACACTCGCTCGTACATAAAACGCGTGTTAAATAACAAATTGAAATTATAAATAATTTTATAAAAGCGAATAAAAAAATAGTAAAGAACAAGAACATTTCGAAAATCAGAAAAAGAAAATCAATTCTTTTCAGACTCCGTCCCTCGTATGTCGTAAGAGCTACGATTAAAGGGGTCGAGGTATCTTAAAAGAAAAATTAACTCGAAAAATCAAATAGAGCGATGAAATAAGGACACGAAATTCGATGCAATTTCGTAATGAATTCGTTCCCGTAGAAATTCCGTAAATTTCGGCGGGCGCTAAATGCGCCACAGTAGAAATTCCCGTGGCGCTCGGACGAGCACGGGGCCCTGCCGCATTGCGGCTTTTTCCCGATCCCCGTATGTTTGCGGCATGACCTAACCTATAAGTGCCGAGAGGCTTTTCGCATAGATCCTACACCTCGGGCCTCGTGGCTTTTTCACTTTTCATCCCTTGGCCAGGCACGCTTTGCTCTTCTTATGCGTGACAGGTATACGAGGCTTATGCGAGTTCACTTGCGTTATACTCTCGTTACCATCGGTCGATAAGTTAGACCCGGAACTATTGCCAATAGCGGAAAATTCATGATAAAAACTGTCACGCGACGCTGCACTAGTATTTTTACATGGTAAAAAATGATATGAAAAAAAAAACATAATAAAATTGAGCAAACTTAATAAAAGAAAGTTTTAAATAAAAAAATCTTATTTTTTTGAATTTTTATGAATATTTCTTTCCCATGTATACCACATATACATATACATAGAATTCATTGTATTACATAAAATAATTTTATTGCTCGATCATTCAAAAACGTCTCGTTAACGTCCCACGGCCGTATCCCTCGGAGTGACAGAACAGTACGAAAAAAAATCATCTTTACGAACACTCAACCGCGACGCAATTTCATTGTTTCCCAGCGATAAAAACGAACGCATCGATTTTGTCGTTCCATTTTCGCAGATACCCGTCTCTCTGCGTCCCGCTCACTGTGTTACTTGCAATCGTAGAACTTCCCGACGCGCATCAAGAACCCATTCACAGCGTTACAGCGTCACAGCTGTCGCGCCAGTACAGTGAGATCAGTCGCGTCGTTACGTAACCTCGCAAAATAAATGACGTCGCTCCAGAATTGAATCTGAAGGCTCGTTTTCACGTAAGCTAACTTAAACGCCGCGCCAGTGAAGTTTGAAATTTTCTATTTTTTTTTTCGTGCCCTGATTCTTTTTATTACCTTCTAACTTTACACTCGAATTACGTCGAACTACGTTACTTCGTTAGCTGCTGCCGATCGATATATACATATAGCTGCACGGAGACAGGAGCTTTTCGAGCGAGCTTTGTCAGTCGCTACAGAAATAACCCGATCGTTATATTAGACTACGTAACATAAGATTTACAATAGAAATTTTTTTTCAAAATTCTTCCAAAATCGCGTTGCTGCGACCAGGGCCAATGTAAAAAAATTATCGGAACGACCGATCGATAATTGTCAAACCTTTTTCTAATTCCCATATCAAAACATACACATTTTTTTTTTTTCCGTTGGTACCTCGTGTGACGATATCAAATCCTTATGTAATCACAATAACGATCAGCAGAATACCCCTGGGACTTTAAAGCAAGATCTGCATAGTGAATAGAGGCAATTTCAGATTTGCACGTTTACAAAAAAAAAAAAATCACTCTGATTTTACTGTGCGCCACTTTCCCCTCAAGCTATATCTATATATCGTACACATGATCGAAGAATTAATGTCAAGAGTATCTCTCGGAGATCACTCGACCTTACTTAGGTGCAACCTTGCGTATAATCGCGACCCACCCTGGACAATGGGTACTTAAATATTGATCCAGTCGTCTATCAATCTTAAGAGAGCGTTCGAAGGGAGAGTAGATAAGAAAAAAGGATTTTAAATTCTTAAATGAAAACTTTTATATTTAATAATCATTCATTTCATCTCAGCATCGATAACGATAAGGAATCAGCTTCCGCGAAAATTCACCTACTGAGCGCGAGCAATTCCTTTCTATTTACAAGCACTGATTGCGACCCCCCGGCGATAAGTAGATACCAGTCAATTATACTGCGAGACAATTGAGTCGTGTGTCGTCTTAAGGAGAATTCCATAGTTTGACACGATTACGGATAAGAGGGCAAGCACATACGTAAGTCGAGCAGAGCGATAGCATCTTTACCTGTACGGTTTCCATTGGACTAATGCAATTGACTGGTGCACTGGGTTTAATTTACAGTAAAACTGCATTAGAGTGCATTACGAGGTGTCGGGATAATAATGCAACCGAGACGCGCCTCTGAAAATTACAGAACGTATGAATTAAGTTTCTTTGTTTTTTTTTCATCGAATTTACGAACACAATGAAAATTAGGTTTGCGATAAAAATTTTGAAAAAAATTCTCACTCTTTTCAAAATTGCTTTATCCGCCGATTCTCAAAAAAAAGTGCATTGCCCAACGCGTCGTACCAACATTCAAAGCGTAACGCGAGCCCGTAGCCACACGTGTTACTGGCGTCGATGTTAATCACTCTGGCAATAATTAGCAGCGGATAATTTCTTTAATTAACATACTCGTCCTTTTGCGGCTCCCACATGGATACGTACTCCCGTTACGTAGGTTATATCGGGTGACGCGTATATTCGAAACCGAGCCGTGGTTCCGAGCGAAGGAGGAAAAAAAAGAGGAAGTGACGTCACTCGGAGGCTATTCATGAAATCGAAAAGTCATTTCAATGCATCATCTTTTTTTTTCGTCGTGTTGCAATTCCTAATTAATCCACTCGACTCTGTTTCCATATAATTGCGAAAGGGTTGAAAGGAGGGCGATCCCAAGTGATTTCGTTAAAAATTTTCAGCGTTGACAACTTGAGGGAGAAAAATTTTTTAGGACAAATATATATGTATATACACGTCATCTATAACAAAACGGCATTCAACGACCGATGCACCCTTACTAAGGTGCAACTGCATAACGGCGATGTCATGCATGAGTTACTACCTGGTAATCCTCGGAAAATCGATTTAAGGTTAACGCGTTTGACGCCTCTCTCTGCCGAGTTTAAATGTTCGAGGAAGCCAGAGAAGCTGCCGCGCGCCGTGTACTCGAGTGTAAATAATTATTGACACGTTGGATAAGATAAGAAACTCAATTAACACGGGCAATTACGTGGAATAGGATGAAAATAATAAAAATGCATTGCGCGTTCGTATGAAAAATATTGAAAATCAAAAATGTTTAATCTACGATTGCACGAAAGACGTAATCATCGTGAACAGTGCATTGCGTACGTATTGATGGGTGATTAGTGTATCAATTAGTGGATTAACTAATCAACTGCGTAATGACCCGTCTGACGCTGATTAGATTTCGCAAGGTGTATCTTTCGTCATATGCCATTTTTTTCATGGTTCTCGTTAAAATGATATTCGTAATTGCTCAGCGAAGCACGCGATTACATAATAAATTGACCGGAAATTCTTGGAATTCGTGTAAAAAGGGCCGCGCCAGGGCTGATTAATTAGTAAGGAATTTATATTAATTCCAAGTAAAAGACTAATTAGTAAGAATTATATATATATATATAATCGACATTGTATCTCTTATTGAGATATATCCCGTAAGACAGCTTTAATGTCTGACCGAATAAGCCTTTTCTACTGCCGGGCCGATACAGTACGTCCAAGTAGTCGCAATGTTTCTGAACAGACAGTAGAATAGAATCGAGTAGTCAGACGCCGAGTCTGGCCGAAGTGGCGCCCGAAGTGACGCACTTCACTTCGTAACCTTTCGGTATACTTCGTGTCGCGACTTCGTAGATGTTCGACGCGGCGACCACAGGCGAACGTCAAATACTACTACGCTCTGACGTTGAACGACGTGACTACTACGTAACTGTACGTACAGTTAGGTATGTATGCTATAGTAGTAGAAACAGATATATGAGTCAAAACACGTTAAACCGAACGAAATCGACCAAAAATTTTCATCGATGCTGATGCTGATGAATTTTTTTTAACGGATTCTATGGGTGAAATAAATTAATCAAACAGTTTTCTGTTTTTTTTTTATTTTCAATATTTCAAACGTTATTCCAAGTTGAAAATTGCGCAAAATGTTAAAAACTACCACACACGCTCTCCTTCAAATATCCATTTTGCGGTTTTGGTGGTGAAAATCATGTTTGAAAATTATTTATAAAAATCTTCAATTGTTGCTATAATAAAATATAAATAATGAAATGGAAGCCCAATTCCAGCTCTTTTAAATGAACCCAGGGACAAATTGATCAGACAAATAGAACCTACGATATGGATATTTACGATATGGATGCAACCCTCGCGGGGGACAGACAACTAAATACATAAGATTGATGCAATTGAAAATATATTTTGAACCTTCTGAACTATTGTTTTTATAAGCGCGAGTGCGTCCATGCATTAAATATAATTAGACCTAGTAGCTAATAAACGTACAGTGAAGGTTAAGGATTCTTAAAGAATTATTAGCTTTTAAGGTAATAGCCAATTTTTTCTTGAAAGCCCCGAAACCACTTTCCAGAACCCTGCGTATACGTATGACGTCACTTAGCCCTTGCCTAAGCCATTCACTCTCTCTTTCTCTCTCCCTACCACTGGCAGCCCTCTCTCCCTTTAATGAATGCTTAGCTCTCTCTCTCTCTCTCTCTCTCTCTCTCGCCCCTTACTTCCCTCTCACTCGCACTTGTACACGCATACCTATCGGCAAAGCGACCCTTCCAGAATTCATCAGAAAGCGATACCTATATCAGAATAAAATTAAAGAGAAAAAAGATTATCAGTAGTCAAGTAATTCGAGATATAAATTTTTTCTAAATATTTAAAAAAAAACCCTATAAACCCTTTCATTTAGTCTGCCCTTCAGTCATCTATTAAATTCACTACATATTGTATTTTTTTATTGCATTCATTATTCTTTAAGAATACCATATTCGAGCCGATGATTGAGCAAACCAATTGTCTTGATCTGATAGATTAATTAAAATATATTGATAACAACTATTGCGCGTGATTGTGAATATTTTAAAAATTCGATGTTACTCACGAAGCAAAACGTCGCATTAAGAAACATGCATAGGAATCTAAAATGAATGAGCACGGTAAATAAAAAATAAGCACCTCCCTAGATCTTGTCCCATGCCAATCAATAGGAATCGATCAATCTGCATCGATCGAAACTGGCTCAAGTCGTAAAGTCCTGTCTATCTGGTACGTAACGTGTTGTATGTATGTCCATAGGAGTGTGCCTTTCTCTTGCCGCTGGTGGCTTCAGGATAATCGATATCTCCTTAGCAGAAAAACGTGCTGTAGCGTGACCACGAATTTTGCAAGGTACACACGTACGTATTGTACACGATCGTGCGAAGCGTGCGTGCCTGCATGCTGCATGTTCTACGAAATATGCGTGCATTGATTTAAGAAGAAAGAAATTAACAATGAATAACTTGAGAATAAGAACTTAATGAAACGAAGAATTTTCTTTAAATTAAAAAATAATTCAGTATTTCAGTTAGTCGTGCTGTCGGAGTACAGAATCTGAGAGACTGACAGTCCTGTAACATGACACAGACGTATGTATACGACAAACTTTAGATCCGTGTGATATCCCTAGAGCACGCAGATCTAGGGTAAGGATGCAATAGTCGAGACAGTTAATTTGAATAATCTAGACGAGAAGGTAAGAAATCCCTAGGCGCTTACCCTGTACAAGTGTCACTCGTCCGCAGGCACCTACAGGAAGAAGAGAAAAGGAAAATAATACACGAGGATTGTCCTGTATGTCGTTGATGGCCGCGATTATCGTGATGAACTTACGACACTCGCGGTCCCTCGTATTTAAATAAGGAAACGCGTCAAGTCCTTATACGCATGGGGCGCCATAACGATACCCTATGTAATTGTCGGGCACAGGATAACGTTGTCGCGCGAGCTTTCAGTGCCGGACGAGCGGCTCGCGGCCATTTTGATCAAAGGCTCGGACGGTTCACAATGTGTCCGCTACGTGGGCGCCACCGTCGCAGCACCCTCTACGTATATAAAACCACCAAGACGGCGCAGACGCCCTATTCGTACCTCGGTCTCTACTGCACTACTCCTGCTCTTACCCCTACTACTGGCAGAACCGGAGCTCTCGTCCCCACCAGCTGTCACGAGTCAAATCCGAGGATTCCCGAACGACACCGAGGAGGCCCCGTGACGTCACGAATCAGGCCGGGAACGTTGCGGAAAAGTTGTCATGACGACCGTCGCGCACTGGAGCCACAGGATGTCTGCCTGTATGTACACTGAGTGTAGGGTTAGGGTCGAAGGTTACAGCCCTGGGGATAAATACTGTATTTTTCTGCAGTTATCGTTCAACCTAAGAGGTTTTCCTCTTCCTAACGCAAATCAACGTGCGTATATTTATCTTTTTACTGACGCAACGTATGTCTAATTAAGCGAAGGTCTTGTTTCCAATGCAGCTGAATGCCGCAACATCTGTAACGGCTATCGGTACAGTGCGGTACAAGAATATAATACTACTATATTTGAGGTAAGTCTGAATTTCGTGAGTTAATATATTGTAATGTAAACCCTGCGACAAATTGTTTCCTGAATTCATTAATAATGCCTGTTAAATTTCCCATGAACAGTATAAACGAGATAAAGCTCGATAAATTTCAGATATTCCGTCAAAACTGTCTCTCTTCTATCGTCATCATTTATATAGCGCTTTTGGCATTACTGACAAATTTTACGAGCAACCGTCTATATACTTTTTAATGTCTAAAAGTCTATTTAAAATATTACTGTTTCATTGATTGCCTTCGGTTTATTTATTCCGATTACCCAGTGAAAGTAACGTTGGTAATTATGAGGATTTTCGTAAAATTAACGTTCGCCATTATTTCTCGTTACTAAAGCGTCCATTAATAATCGGCGAACGAATGGAACAGTGGTGGATAATTTTGGTTCGTTACTGCGAAATCGATTTGTATGCAAAATTAATTAATATCGCTTATCACGACCTATGACGTCTGTCCGTCAGTCAGTCTTCTGGTTGAAAATACAGACATCGTCATCGGAGCTAGTCGTCGTAATCATCCTCGACGTCGCGACGTTTCCTGATAGCCCGTACCTCGCAAATACACTTGCAGCTTGCGTCAAATGCAGGTCAACCCTGTGACCCAGCGGTTCTCAATCATGAAATCCACTTAATCAGTAAATACATGTATACCTATATATACCCAGCTACATGTCGAACAGTGCAATAGGTTTGGCTCGGGGAACATCAACGACGTCGACGTCGGCGTCGCTTATCTTTATACGAAAAATTGAGAGACACTTCTTGCCGCACGGAAACCGCATCGCCCGGCATGCCCCGGGAACGGTTTTTTTTTTGAGAAAAGCAGAGTCATGCTTTTTTTTTCATATTTTTATTTTTTGGTTCGTCACTTTTTCCTTTTCCCTTTTCGCCCCTTTTTTACTAACAAAACACCCCCTCTCTTTCTTATAACCCTGCGGCTGATTTCTGCCAGAAATGAAAGAGACGCCTAATTTTCAGCATCGACCGGGTACCGGATATCCGGGATTCATCCGACCGGTACTCCAGTAGTACCTAAGCACAGTATGTATCGTGCGCACGAGATATTCCGTAAAATAGGAAAATGAAAAGCGATCGAGAGAAATGATGTAGAAAAATAAAAAAAAAAGATACACACAATAAACACACGCAAGAATAAAAAAATCTGTAATGAACAGCGGGCAGCCGAGAAAGATCCGGGCTGAGAAAGTAGGTCGCCCTAGAGAGAGAGAGAGAGCGAGAGAAATGGAAAACTGAAGCAAAAAAGAGAAAAAGAAAAGTAACTATGAATATCCGTATCGCAATTTACGATCCACTCTGTACACACGGCTCATAGGGAATTTTGAATGTGGTCCACCTGTTCACCTATACATACTTGTCTGACTACTTACTGCTCTCCCTACTGTCCAGCAGCCTTTCTATTTCTTCAGCAAGTACAGGAGAAAATAAAGAAACCCAAAAAAGTACAGAAGTACCTGCTTACTTCTAACCTCTTGTAGACCTCGGCTAGCTTGGGTTTTTTAATCCAAAAATAATTTATTGATTTATTTGTATTTTTTTGTTTTTAATTTTTTTTTATTAATTCGGCTCGACAGGCTTTCACGTGGATGATTGTGTATATGTTTTTTAACTGTTTATCCTCTTTCTTTTTAATTTTTAGTTCTTTCTCCTTGACATTAACCTACTCGCCAGCATACGCCGTTCATACGCACGAATTTGCATCCTGCGTACAGAGGTGTCTGTCCAATGGGAAAACTTTCCCTGGCAATTTCTATAAAGCTGACATTGTTGCCGACTGCCCAGTCAATAAATCGATGCCGCTGAGGTCTCTCACGAGTTACTGGATATTCTCGACAAGGTTACTTAACTAAGGTTTAGCCAGCTCGATATCC
This sequence comes from Trachelus tabidus, assembly GCA_030142655.1. Lineage (NCBI taxonomy): Eukaryota > Metazoa > Arthropoda > Insecta > Hymenoptera > Cephidae > Trachelus > Trachelus tabidus. The sequence continues at coordinate 135,441 of JARQTI010000076.1, forward strand.
GATGAATGTTTGCGGCGACGAGAAGCGCTCTGAATTATGACAAAAGAAGAAAATACAGTGTAAAGGGAGGCGAAGAAAAGAAGAAAAATGGGAGCAGCGTTGCGCGTGCGAAGGTAACAAATCGAAAAAATGTATCAATCGATCAAAAATATCCAAAAATACATGTGTCATCCTAAATACGTTTTCAGTTGCCAATGCCACCTATATTACAGCAAGGTTGTATGGAATTGGATAAAAAAAAACATGTGTGCCTTACCCCATGTTACACAATTTAAATATTCAGAGCGGACCGCCCGAACAGGGACGAGCATCCAAGGATAATGAGAGGCAAGGGAAGGAAAAAAATAATATCAAGATAAAGGTGAATTCACAATGATAATCGTCCGCTTGATCTACACTCTACATTTCACTTCCGGCAAATCGTTCGACTTCCGCATCTTGCCTTTCACTGCCGTCTTCCCTCTCCTACGCCTCTCAGTTATTGCCCAAAGTGCCAGCGGCTATCTGTACGGCCCTGAAGGATCTTTTCGATTATTTCCTTTTTCTTTCTTTTTCCTCGGGAGAAACTTCGGATTCGGTTCACGAGTTAAAAAGAATTGTCACAAGAATGGAACAAGTGGACGTGGAAGGAAAAAGAGACAGAGGCAAGTTGGATTTGGGGGTGAGAAGAAAAAAATGATTGCAAGACAAAAAAAAAGAAAGATAATAGAAAAGGAGACAGAGTCAGTGCCGGAAGTTCCGGCTGGCAATTGGCCAGAAAAGTCCAAGAGAGGTCTAATGGCGTTAAATGGATTTTCAAATATACTTAAAAAAAGATGCGACAATAAATTATCCTTTTTTATGGTAAAAACGTGACAATTACGGAAATCTACTTCGACCTATCAGATTGCCTGAGCCTGACTCTTCGTTATCTCTGTTTATTAAAAATAATACTCTCGCAGCATCGGAAGCTTAACAAGCCTGTGTTACAATTTTCATAATTTTTTTGTTGTGTCTCTACATGTGATATTACTTTAACAAACTCAAGATTGCTGCCCAGGCTGACCTGAATATTTCCATCGTAATTACACTGGCGTGTTCGTCACGATACAATATATATACATATATGCACGCTATACAGTATATAATATAATATAGATATAGAACAGATGCATATAGTACTCACTTGCCTTTTACACGGCACAGTTTCCATTATGTTTTTAAAGTCGATAGCTTATACAATACCTATACACTGGACTACATAATACGTAAATGCATGTATAGACACTGTATATATTTTCCGTATATTGATAATAGAAATACATATATATATATGCCACTAATACGTTTGAAAATATCATGTAGCCTTTATCACCTTATCGACTGTACAACCTCACGTGTGCAATGAGCCCAGTAGACATCCGTGCGCGACCAGATTTAAGTGATAAGAGAATTAAAATTTCAAAAAGTCCGTAAAAGTTATGTGATAATTATTTCAAATTTTAATAAAGTTATTAAAAAAAGAGTGCAGCGTTAAGCCGTCGTTGAGATAAAAAAACTACAGCTAAACATGTATAATTTTATGTGAAATACAGATATCACTAGTCACGGAAGTAGATGATTCCCTGAATAGGTAGACAAAATTATTCAATAATATTTTCGTATAAAAAGGAATTTAGCTAAATGATAAGGGGAGGGCGTTCGAAATAGATTCTGTTGCGTGAGTAGTAAGTGCCAGTATATAGTCAGACCTATGGCAGTATTAGTCGCGGCAGTAGTAACGGTCGTCGCGTGGTCTGTCCCTTGAGTCGGTGCTAGCCCCAGTCCTGAGTGCCATTCCAACTAGGCTAGGTATTGATCGTTTCTACAATAAGGCCAGTGTACTTATTATTTATGACAGGCAGCGTTACGGAGCCACGAAATTTCGCTGGGGACCGAAATAAACATGCACCAAAGAAAAAGTGATGAAAGAGAGAGAGAGAGAGAGAAAAAAAAGAGGTAAAGGCGAACCTATAATAGACTGCTAGAAGCGACCCTAACCAATCCTACTATTACTGTGGTTAGGTAAGAAATAAAAGTTTTCGATTAACGAATGATATTTTGGATTAACTTTGAAAAATTGTGGAATGAATAAAATTTTATTTGCATGTATGTGCAAATTTGAAGGGAAATGTCAGAGGTTAGGTTTTTTCTAAAAATTAACATATACGATTAACTAGGGTTTTTTTCGTAGTCTGGATTATGGACAGTTGTATACTTTTCTAGTTATATTTCTAGGGAAAAAATATAAACGTACTTTCAGAACACATTGAGCCAACGGGGTTTTAGATATTTGCTAAGTACGTTGACAACAGCGTGTATAATTTTTTTATGCGATCCTGACCTTTTATGTAATTCTATTTTTCGCTTGCTCGACCTAACCTCTAAATTCAGACTTCGTTCCCTGTCAGATGGTGACCCGATGCATCACATCTTTTTTAGAACCGGCTTTGGATCTCACGATACATATTCAAATTTTGATCGTGACTTTAAGCCCGATGAAAAGTATAGAGCGGAGATTCACGGAATCACAAAGGACGAAAAATTAGGTCAAAGGACGGCACCTTTCACGTGACCTAGCTCGATTCAAAAAATGACCTTTTTTTATCTCTCCAGGGAAATTGCGTTTCTCACGACTTATCAGGCTCTTTTTTTTCATGGCTTTGCAGGTAATGTCGTCATCTGCTGTCTGACGATAATCATAATGCACTGTCACGTGACTATTATTTTTGGCGATTACACTTTCGAGTGTATAACAGTGAAAACGAACAATGCATAAAATATGAAACAGGCATCTTGACTTTACGTTGGATATATCCAATTAAATATACCCTAATTTATTCTGCAGATTCGGAATTAAAATCATGCAACTAGTACGCTATCAATAATAAATCAAAGATCCCTTACACTTCACGTTTTACCTCGTAAATTATAGATGTATCGGACTAATAAGATTCGCTTGTGTTCGTTCTTAATTTTTCCTACCTACTTTAGGAAACATCAAAAAAAAATTCGCGCAAGTTAAACGACGTAAAATGAAGATTTTTTATAAATTTTTTGTAAGTTCATGCAATTTATAAAGAATTATAGCCGCAGTCAGAAATGAATATATATATATATATATTGTATATATGTGTATATATATAGTAATAGCAAGGAAAAAATGTATAAAGTAGGTAACCTCAGATATCCTGAATGGTCTTCCCTGTCTTTCGTTTTCTGCTTAGACAGCCACCGGATGTGGATGGCTCGATCAACTTCCGGCTAAGTAAGTGCCTCTTTACCGTGAGATTTTTAATGGGATTACTATTTTCCAAGCAATTTAGTACTCTACTGTATTCGTGACAATTATGGTATCCGGGAGGAGGAAATCATGAAACACTAATTAAAAAATTTTTTTTAAACAAAAGTTCGTAGGAATAATTCCTTACACATGTATAGCAGTAAATTTAACGATATGGTCGTTCTATTAAATTACACATATACTTTATACTTGTCTTTTATTTATTGGCAGTCACTGATCGGCCTGCTAATGTCAGTGTTAAATTTCCTTACACCTCTGATACCGAATCCCAATTGCGTTCCAGATTGATTAATACGTCCCCAAGCAAATTTACGTGTCGTCTGACACGATGTAGACGTTTCAATTAAAACCATGAGAGGTAAAAGTTGTAATTGATAGAACTTCTAGGAACCGCATCAAAGAACCGCCCACTCTTACCCCCACCCTTGCTCCCAGCCAATCAGAAGGCTTCAAAATCAATGCCCGCCCACATTTACATTCGGTAACGCCCACTCGTATCTTTACGGCGCATCGATGAGCAGGAATGCCACTTATATACGTTACTCTTGCAAAAAAACATAGAGCGAATTTCATTTTGCAACAATAATTAGATAATAATAAATTATTATACTCACAAGTAACGTAATCTCCCTTTATATACAGCAGGCAAAAGCGTCGAAGTAAATGATAACTCCGATAAAATCTTCTCTTCTTGTTATTTAATATTTTTCACATTTTCCTAGATTACTCTTCGTATTTTGGTTTTATTTCCTGGGGATATGATAATTTGCAGGCACTGACTTTATATATATTGAAATTAGTCGAGCGATAGGCTGCCGGTGAATGGCATAGCAATGGGCGGAGCGAAGGAAACTCGTTTGGTAGGGATAGACGTGATATGAATGGTGCGTATGTAAAAGTGTGCTGGAGGTGGCTTCTTGGGGCGGGGCTTTGGGACCGAGGGAAAGGATATGGGTAATCAGAAATTTAATATATTTTGTGTCAACGTTTATATGTATGTGCGTACCGTATTATGAAATACTCGCTCGGCCTCCGGAATCCTTGACGATTTTTAAACGTTAACACTAAACATCACATCGACGTAATTCACGATTCCAAATTTGCACCAATGATACAAGAGCTATACATATATATATAATATATATATATACATGTATAACCACTGAAGCCAGAATCGAAAACGTTTTTATATACCTGTATATACATGCATAATCTACGTGACACACGCGTGATCCTCGAAACACCCGCAACTCCTTCTCACACGATTATCTTGTATATACACCGTTTTCTCCACCTTCCAGAGCCCGCGGATTAATCACTTGTTTTGCAGATTCCTTTTGTGGGCGGGGTTAAATGGTACGAAGGGGCGGAGTTTCGAAAAAGGGGAGGATCCACACCCTGTATCACGACTACACAAATGTGTAGTGTATGAAGAGCGCGTAAAATTTACTTTGTGTCAGCATCTTGGACCACCCCTGTACCAGACTACACCCGGGCCTTCGTCATCCTTGACACGTCACTGCGCGCCGCGTAGCCTCTTCTTGATATTTTCCTTTACGTAGGATAAAATTTTTGTACGTTACGTTACGTTTCCCTTTAACTTCACAGGGGCGTGTCACCAAAATCGCGATAAAAATGAAAATCTAACATTAACTTTTCAGCCGTGTCGTGTAAACTTTCATCACTTTTGTTTATACAATAATCCCTTTTTGATTAAGATTGGTCCTTGACGGGCGTTGAATTTCCAAAATTCTTCCACTACTTTTTCGATATTTTTTTTTTATTCACCCCAGTCTTGGCTCCGTTCCGGTAACTTCTCCTCGATTTCGATTCGTTCTTCCGGGGTTCTCACCCCATTTGCACCGTTTCTTCTTTTACGTTCCTAGACTACGTTTCGACTCGCGCTTTATCCTCGAACCCAAAACACGCCTTTTTTTTAACTCGTCGCGTTTCTACCGAGCCAGTCGCGATGGTTGATCACCAAGTCGCGGGCAGTCTATCCCGTCCGACACGAACGTTACTGCAGCGCGACGCGCCAATTTCGCGCAGCGGACATTTTCGGAACCAATTCTCATACACCTCCCCACTTCACTGATTTCCCGCTAGTCGCCCTGCGACGCAACACCCACACCCCAAAGTAGCAACGACCCACCCTACCAGGCACCTACACTTGTACCAGAATGAACGTGAGCTTCCTTTCCGGAGTGTGAGCATTTCCAAATTTCGTATTTTCTGTAAGACCAAAAATTTGTTCGCTACCAAAAAGTAGTAGGATCGTACTACAAAAAACCTCTCAAAATTAAACTAACAAAACCCACGACCACGATGTATTTTCCATGCACAGTTCTTCGTATCATCAAAATTACTACAGATCATCCGCTTATCAGAACCATTATAAATCTCATACATATTAATTAATTAAATCGTGACGCAGACTTGCAATTACCAAAAGTAAAAATTCTTTACCTAGAGCATATTATCATTATTTATCTTATCGGTTCCCCCATAAACTTTATCTAAATCCACGTTAATCCTTCTCACGATACTACAAAATAATTTCTAATAATTTCAATTGATCTTTATGTAATCTCAAATAATTTTTTTCTCAATTTCCAAAACCTCAATGACATTGCTTATCCTGCGGACTGGATCAATGCGACCAGCCCCAGTCTCTAGTTTGCAAATACTCATACGGTGGTTACTTCTATGCCATGGACGGATCAATGAAAATATTCCCCCTCCACCGGTAGCGATACCTCCCACTAACAGAAACACGGTACCACACCGCGCCACTCATACTACCTGTACCTGAAAACATTGGCCTTCCCCGTCTCTCTGACTACTCTCGCACTCACTCTCATCCTCTCTCTTTCTCTCTCTCTCTCCAGCGACTAGTTACTGCTGACCCCTCCACTCTCCCCTTCGACCCTCTTCACCCATCATTAAACACCCTACCCCCCCACTACGGTATCCGACCATACCTAAAGTAGTAAACTCGTCCGATAGACCAGCCACGGAGCGCACTACGTTGACTCGTATCACTGGCAACCCTGCTCCACCTAACCTAACCTATACACACTTTTCACCATCGACTATGGTATTACGCTGCGAAGCCAGAATGTATACCTATACGAAAAAAAAGAGGGTTTCACCATTAGCACTGTTTGGCATAGATATGCGTGCGTGTTTAAAAATAATCATTATGTTTTATTAATTGGCAAATCGATCCTGAAAGTTTCGGGGTTTGACGTATATATTCGATCTTTGAAATAAAGGTTAGGGGTGACCTTGCGGATAATACCATTTGTGGAAACTATATATAGATGTTGGTTGACACAGTATTTGGCAAGTGACCAATCTTCGAAGTTTAAGTTTCCTTGGGGATTAATATTAAACCTTAACTCAGTGGGAATAAGATATGAGTTAGATAGATAGAACGATAATCGAAAAAAATTTAATTTATTCATTCATTTGTTATCTCGATTACTTTTGGAGATAATTTTGAAAAATATGGAAATTGTCGAATACAAAAATAACGTTTTTTTTTACCAACTGTTATTGGACTCTGCGAAAGTAATTGACTCCTAGCGCACTCTGTTGCTTATTTTAATGCAGTATGCGGTAATAGCCACTGGTAGAGACATTTGAAATTCTATTGCATCTGACCTTCGTGAAGGGTAAGAGGAAAAAAGTATTTGCGTCATACAGCTAAATTCTTGGCGTTATATAGAACTCGCAGATTTATTAAACAGACTTTAATCGTGAGTACTCTGTGTTTGATGTTGAACTGCTTGTTTAACCTTTCTGGATATCGATGATCGGCAATATCATCATTGACTGATTATAAATAGACAAAATATGTATGGCCGTGTATTCTGTGCCTCGCGATTCCGATACGTAAAATATATAGAGTCGATTAGTAAAAATGCACCAACTGAATATTGTTATACCCATAGAAATCAAATATACGGGCTAATTTCAGGTGGTACGTTTCTAATGCATAACACCCTGTATATCGATACATAATATTTCAATGGGTAAAGTCCATTTGCAGGTGGTCGCGACACTCAAGCTTGCGTGTCAAAAATTCCGAAAAATGTTTAGTAAACTTAAGTTTTGGTTGAAGATGTTTATGATTAGCATTCGATGAGATAAAACAGACAAATAGCATGTCGGATAAAAGGTACGATATAAAATAATTAAACACGTCATTCAGAACATCATATGAACGTTGCTTATTGATTGGACATATTTGATATTACATACTCAATTTGAACAATTGATAATTATTGTATACTTCACAAAAACAAGTACATAAGATACTTCTAGATTAATTTAAGGAAGCTTTAATTTTGCTGGCACTCCAGGATAACCAGTAACACCCACATCCGTAATTTTGAATACTCTTCCTACATGGGGAACACCTTCTGGTTCATCTAGACTGCCACTAGTAACATAGATCTCATCCAAACTGCTTCCTCCAAAAGTGACTGAAGTAATCTGTCATGATTATTTAATTTAGTCTGACAAATAATTTCAAAAGCCATCTTTTTATTTGCTTATAATTTACATTGAAAATCACTTGCCTGTGATGCTGGTAATTCTATACGTTGAAGAATTTTGCTTGCGATAGGATCAATTCTATATATTGCACTGCCATTATAAGTTGCAAGCCATAATTTTCCTTCAGTGTCAATAGTCATGCCATCGGGTAAACCCTTCACGTTATTTTTCTTTAGATCGAATACTACCTTTCGATTATCTAAAACCCAATGTGTTTTATGAATTCATTAAAAATAATATATTAGTGTATACTAACCTATCTTGCCAGCTTTGGCATCGTAGTCGAAACTATCGATACTTCCAGCAATGCTGTCAATGTAATAAAACTTTTTTTTATCAGGACTCCATGTTAATCCATTACTAATACCAATATCAGTAACATGTTTAACCAATTTGCCATTTTCAGTAAGCGAGTAAAGTGCTCCTGAATTTTTTACTACTTTATCAGGCCCTTCCAACGGACCCATTGTTCCAAGCCACACGCGACCTACAATTATGATTGAACCAAATGAAAGTTATATATTTTATTTATTCTTCATTCTTCTTTCTAACTATAAAATACTGTTACACAATTGAAATCATATCTACCTTCAGGATCGACCTTAGCATCATTGAATCGATTACCAGTATTTGAGGCATCTTCTTCCTCGTCTAGAATTTCAATATTTTGGGGTTCGGAACTTACACCATCCCAAGTTAAAACAGCAACCTTAGGACCATAACCAATTAGGAATTTATCAGTGGTGTTGGCAATTGGCAATATAAACGTCACAGTAGTTTTATCCTTTTTATCTAAAAAATGATATTATTAATATCACAACATTCGAGTAAATTTTTGTAAAAATTTCTTACAGCTGAATATGTTTTACACCTACCTACAACTGCACGTGTAATTTTACTAGAACGTGAATCATATTTCAAAACAGTAGAATCTAAAATATCAACGTAATATAGAACTTGGCTCTCAGCATCCCAGTGAGGTCCTTCTCCAATTATCAATCTTGTGTCATCGAGTAATGAAACTTTTGGTGCCATAGTATCTTCGATTCTATGTAATTTTTACTACTGCAATAAAGTAACAACACGATTCTGAAAAAATATAACAATTATAGACCCAAGTAGTTTTCTTACAAATTTGCAATAACGATCTAATCTTTAGTTACATAAGTAACATATACAGTCCTTATCAAATATGCCAACCACAATTCATTGGTCATTAGTTCAAACAGAGTTGCATGTAACAAATATGTTGTCTAAAGCCTGTTCTTAATGCATAGAAATATTATGCTATTGAGCATCACTGTAACTTACTGAAAGAAAGTTTTTGCTCTTTAGACTGCTGAATTGTAATATGGACTCTATAATGCTGCTTAGGATATTACCTAGCACTGCGTATACTTCTGTGTTTTGTTCGTCGTACCGCGGACGCTGAAAGCTTACTGACAGATACGTTTGAGTGACCACAATTTATTATAGCTGAGTAACGCTTTTTACATTGATAACAACCAAAGATATTATGTAACGTATAGAGTTAATCCTTATCGAAAACAAGATAATGTTAGTAATAAAAAGGTATAAATCGTATATGGTAACAAAGAGCAATATCAAGTATCATCGAACTCTAATTAATTAAATATAACCTATATTTGTCTGTTATGTCGTTTATTTATCTTTTCTCCAAGAGAGTATGTACAGATAATTCTCCAGTAAGCATATATTTATTAAGAATACAGAATGTAATGTTTCCATAAATAATAACACTTTTGCTCCATATAAAATATTATATTCATAACCAGGTCGTAAAAAAAACACTACCTAGGTACTTAGAGTATCTGCATTTTTGTCACATATTTGCATTTTTAGAAACTAAAATTTATATACAATATTTGGACCTTGCATTTGTAAATTATCACTATGTCTATCAGTGAAGATCCACATTTTTTTTGGCTAGAGATTTTATCTGTTTAATAATACATCGCTATCTTGATTACGAAATCGCCGTGCGCACAGATATAAACCCGTCGATATCATAATTAATAGGGGCAATCCAAGTCCAATTGATATGATCATAATAACCAGATATGAAAACTGCTCATCTGGAGGCGTTCCGTAGCCAACAATAAAAGTCCTGGAATTTGAGAGAGTTCCATAAATAATAGTAAAATAATCCTAAAGCCAACTTAAAGATATCATTATATACCAGATAAAAAAATATTACTAACCAGGTGGTGTAATTGGTTTTCTTATAAAAACGGTCACCTTTTAAACCCATAGACACATTGATCTTTTGTACTAAGAGTTGAGTCACGTTTTCACCATAAAATGCAAACAGCAACGAGTTCTTCATCGCTTTTGTGTGATTATAAGACATAATTAGAGGGTAATGAATTAGATCAGTTGAACTAGTTACATCTCTCTCTGCAGTAGTATAAGATACTGGTTTCCACTGTATGTAAGCTCCCATTTTCTGAATGCCATTATCGTAATTATTGTTTGTAGTTCTAATTTCATCTACCTGATAATTAGAATCTTGGTAATTATTTTGTTAATTATAATTTTAAGTAACCAATTGGATCAATGTCACCTCAAATATTCCCGGAGTATGTTCATCATCTAGAGTTTTCTTGCCATCGATTATCATCGTAGAGTTGCTATTTCCTTCACTAACTAATAAAAGTTCAATGGCAAATCTACTTTGTAGAAAGCTGCTATTGGTTTGCAAATGATCTACTATTAGATCAATTTGTGTGGAATTTTCAGAGTGCAACATATGTGGTGTAATGTGAGAGTGATTCAGTGAACAAAAGCCATTGAACTAGAAATATAAAATTTGGTAACATTAATTTTCTTTAGACTCCTTAATAAGAAATCGTCCTTTTAGAGTATTAAACTTACTAGTAATTTTACTCTTCCATGCCGAGAGATTTTATCCTCTTCGTTACTATAATCGTGTCCTTCCATATGAAGTTCTACTAATTCGTTTGTCTTAGAAAAGAATGTACGATCCCAACGAAATGATCTTGGATGAAGAATATTTATATTAGAAGCATTAACTGTGTCTATAAGGCCTGTGTCATTTACATCATTAAATTCGTAAATCTGTCAAAGAAAACAATCTAATTTAATACACAGTTTTTGGTTACGGTACTCCAATGAATTAGCTAACAAACCTTCCTTAATACTAATCCAAAAGTATAACGAGGCATCTCTGTGAAGTTTAAGGAGTTGCTTTTGCCAAGTACATAGTCTTCCCAGACAACATTAAGATTTGCAGAACGGGAAGTCACTGCCATTAATACTGATGGACTTCCACTAAAGTCCCACACATAATGTAACGTGTCGTTAAGTCCATCAGCTCTTAACCAAACTGTGGTTAAGTTCTTCTTCTCGCAAATGTCTCCACACCCAGGGTTGATCCAAGAACGTAACTAAAAATAGAGAAGTATATAAATTCTTAATAAATTTGCAATATCTTGTAATACATTTTATTAGCGCGAAAGGTGCTTTATTCCCGGTTAGTAAAAAATACAATTATTTTCACATTGCGAATTTTATTACATAAAGCAACCCGTGAATATAGAACAAAGAATATTTTTTAAATGATATCCCATGATCGGTTGACGACTTTGATCTTTGCTCCAAAAGGGGAGTCGCTATGATAAGAATATCGAAACTCCATACCATAGTTCTTTGTGAAAAAATGTTAACAAAGGAGTACTAAATGTAAAATAATACTTACCACTCGTTGAGTACAATGACAGACATTAATAAACAGCAAAATTAAAAAGATGCAAGATAATTTATAAAAAAACATTTTAAATAACATTAGATAAAGTATCAATACAGTTTGAAGTATTTACACGCTCTCATGACAACCACTCAGTTTTACTTCTGAAAAACTATATAATATCTAGCTATACAACTAACTTAAAGATCTTATGTAGCTTAGTTTCTTTATCTCATTGAAAGTAGTATTGCCGATAAGTTGCATCATGTTGTTGCTGTGTTCGACAGATGGCGCTCTCGACAGTCAAAGAGCGCCATCTTGGAATACGGTTGATAATCACGAAATGTGTCGAACGGTAATATAAAATGTCTCTACCTTGTTACGGGCTGCAATCGTTGCAAAATTTATTTAAATATTAAATTATTGGCACTTGTCTATTCGAAGATAATTTCATTGGCTGAGTAAAGAAATATTCTTTGATATATTTATAATATTGCTACATATTAAAGCTACATGTTAAAATTTACAGAAGAGTATTCTACAAAATGTTAAAAATAAAGTGGGAACTTGTCCATTACATACCTTACTGATAAATACAATCAAGTTCATACTCAATAATCGAACTCACATAGAAAGCCACTCGTGACTTGCTAAAAATGTCAATGTTTTCGATTTATCCAAAAAATAAGTTTTACTCGTGTTTTACTATAATTTGTTTAATAGAAAAAAGTACAATAATTATAATATAGTATATCGGAAAGATTGTTAATTCTGTTTTATGATATAATTAAAAAATATTTCACGATGACATCTGTCAGGCCGTTATCTCAAAATTCCCTGAAGTCCAGTGTTAATGGACCGGATATGGCAATCAAGTATTCAAAAGTTCTGGAGTTCAAGCAAAAAATGATGAAGTACGGCACGAGCACATCCGAGTGGTGGCAGCAGTGTCGTAATAAAAAAAAATAATAAAGAAAAGTACAGTCCCGCGAGAAAGTTCACCCGGGCAAGACAGTCTTGCTCCACGTCAAGGACTTTTTTCATCGATTGTAGACAGGATCGTCGCCATCCCACATTCCGTAGCCGAACCACTGAAAGATTCTCTCTTTCCTCTCTCACGGTCCGAGTCTTAACGCGCCTTAACCTAGTCCAACCTAACCTAACGTCTTCTGCTCGTCTCTACCTGTTTTTCTTCGTTTCAATCCCGTTCGGACTCAATACCGATCGACGAGATGCCCTTAGCGACCAACGACTAAAGTCAGGCACGTATCACTTCTGGAACGCTTTGTAGTTTTAAAAAAATTACAATCACGTTATCGCGGTTAATTAAATAAAATTATACATAAAGGTAAAGGTCATTTTACAACGAATAAATAATGGCTAATTTTAGGCTATATATACCGTTTCAAAAGATATAGTATGTACACCAATCCTTTTCGATGTGCAACCTTGAGAGTTTTTCTCCCCCTTTCTCATACATGGTATTATTTTTAAAGTTGTAGTCTACGCCGAGGAAAGGAAACTCTTACCCCATTGGCCATTGATTCCCCGCCAACGGTGGTGGAGTTACCAAGCCTTGACACTGTACAGGTTCTTTCAAAAACTCTGAAAAAGAAAAACAAGCATATAATATACACGCGAGAGGAATTGGCATGTCTTCTCGTGAAATCATAAGTCAAAGAAATAAGAGGCAGAATAAATGACGGGGAAAAAAGAAGAAAATGGCTGCTTCTCGTCCGGTCGATTCTAGTCTTGCGGACTTTTATGGGGGCCCTTACAGGCTGCTCTTATGGGTCCCTCGTGGTCTTTATGGTGGGAGAGAACCCGATGTCCTTGAAACGTTACGATTCCTCAGGATCGCAGAAAAATTTTCACTTGCGATTACCTCGATGTCGCCATCTTAAGTTTCCCATTAAACTTCACGACGCTTGGCTGCTGTTTCTCAGGATTAACTGTTATTACTACCAGGATAGTTTGATACTTAGTTAAAAATAAAATAAATCAAACATTTTATATTCTTATACAAATGGCTGACTCGAATCTAATTAAAATTTAATCGCAATCTGAATCTTAATAATAATCGACGAATTTATAAATCTAATCTCTTCGTAGCATACGTTATTCAAAAATATTCCTATACTCCTGCTCAGGCGATGCTAACTCTAATCTACAATTTTCTTTGCTTTCCTAGACTAGATTTGAAATTTCTCGGACGCGCAACCTTACGAAATTTTTTCATCTCAAACAGTAATTTTGAATTTTTCTCAGTTACGGAAAAACCAACGATACGGTTTTATTTAAATTCTACCCGACTATAGGAGCAGGATATCATAAATGCAATACAGAAAGGGAAAGTGATCGCTGCGCCATCTACCGGGAGAATTCTCACGCCAGACGCCGACCAGGAGAACATGAAAGGTACAAAAAGATCTTAAACAATGTACGACCTTGACCGGAGCCTACGCGTATATATATATATAAATCTGTACCCATGTATATGTGGCTGAACAGGTACGCCCGCCGTCCAGGGCGATATAAACGATTTTTTTACTTTCAGGTGACTTGGCAAATCACTGTAATTTAGTTATCGTACAGTTTGACGACTGGAATTGTATTTATATATTGTTAATATTAAAATTCGGTATATACACAGCAAAGGAAATCCAACATTTCAATGCGAACTAAATATTATACATATGTCGCATTCATTTCATGTTCGCATTTAATTGTATACCTTAAATGTCACGTATTAAAGATTATTATCTTCACAAATTGCATTATATGCGTGTTCGATGCAGGTGCATATGTTTTATGCAAACGCCGAAAGGAAAGTGCATATCCGGCGGCGCATACGAATTCACGTCAGACGCACCGGGCTAGATGCTTCTTGTTACCCGTCAAATTACATTTTTGCAAAATTAAATATTTTCCATTATTACAAAAAAAGTCACTGATATTGATCGCTAAATGAAAAATATGATAAAAAATAATTTAGCGAATAAGTAGTAAAATACTGAAAAATGTTACAAGCATCGCAAGGCGGTACAGAAATTGTTAAAGAACAAAAATTACAGACGCAGGCACAGTCTCACAGATTCTAACTTAATTTCCACCGTACAGAGTTTAAGCAGACTCAACCAATCACATATAGGATTTAAATAGAACTGACCAATGAGGCTGCTTAACTCTGTTTAAACTCTGCACTGTGGAAACTAAGTCACTGATTATAAATGAGGTTAGCAACAGCCCAATTAGGCTACCAGCAGTTAAAATTCACAGTTGGTAACAACTTACCCGTTGGTCGCTTGTGAGTCGGTAAGTAGTAGTCCAATAGGGATGTCGCTGGCACGTAGAGAGTTCAAGAGGTCACGACTAAAGTCCGATAGTTTTACGAACACGACGATGGGACTGAGGATCGTGAAGATCTTGCTGGCGTTCAGGTAAGTCGGAGGTATCGGTTGAGTCTTCGGGTAGATACAATAATAGAGGCCCGGGAAGTATTAGGAGTAATACGGCGAAGGTAGGGTAGGTTATGAAGTAAGTAGTGGGGGTAAAATGGGTCTCAGTGGGGTACGAAATGGAAAAATAAAAAATACTTCAGGGTGACTTTTAAAACCGGGATCGAGTCGTTAGGATCAGAAAATTCAAAATGTTGCAACGGTTCGTTTCAGTGCCAGCTCGATCCTGAATATCCCATGGCGGATGCCCGACGCCGGTTTATGCAAGTGGCCGTGACTGGCAAGGCTGAACAAGGCCCGGTTTCTGCAGGCAAGTACTAGGGTATTGCAGGATAAAGTAAAGTAAGGTTAGATAAGGTAGGCCAGCAGCGACGGGAACAGGTGAAGGACTGTGCCAGTGTCACGGGTAGGAAGGGCCTTGTAGGGTAGGGAAGGGTTGCTGCGTTGGCGGGGATGAAGCGGTGGGGTGGGGAAAGGGTTCGGGATAATGGTGGGGGATGGAGAAAAAGGGTCCACTCGACTAATGGGGTACTGGGGAAGTAAGGGCCCGATCGGGAATGGTGGGAGTCGCAGGGAAAGGGCCTCACTGGCAGGGATAGGAGTGACCGGTAATGATGGTGGGGGGCCTTAGGGCCCTAACCTACAGGCTTAACCACACACATCAGTATGTCTATAGACTTCGGCACAGTACGATACCAACTTACGGTCTTGTAATGCTGCCGCAAGCGCTGCCATCTGTGGGCTGTATACCGTAACTAAAATCTTTGTACCCACTACTATGCACTTCTCATTGTCAGTCCCCGCAGCCAGGAATCACAGACAATTAATCATAAAAGGCGCACCATGTTTTAGTCGAAGCCAGACAAGCCGGAGCATGGACGGCCACCATAGCGGCTGCGGTTGCAACCACGAAAAAACCACCCAGCTTCACAGCATCTCCCGCGCGTACACACAGGACGGACAGTCTCATGCACGCATACACACACACACGCACAATGCGCACGTTGGGGAACCGGTTTTCATCGTTGGGACCAGTCCTCGGCAAAATGATCTGTCTGGAGACCGAGACGGCCGTGCCATAGGCTCCACTTGCAAAATTCTCCACGGTTACATTCCCCGTGTTCAAGCGCTATCATACTCGTATACTGGCTACGTTCAACGTTCTGGTTTTAATCTAGTTGAGAATTCGGACGATGGATATTGGAATCATTCGATCTGAGCGTCTCCCAATTAAGAACGAGTATGGGTTGCTTTACGACCTTATTTTTATCTACGTTATGACACTCGACTGTAATACTGGGATCGTTCAAAGGTCTGGGTAGCTTGAACATTTATTTTTTGTTCTGCTTGAAATTAAGGTTCTGGCATAGTTTTGTACGAGACACGCCGTTTTTCGGCGCAATCAACCTGATTCTCATTAACGTATCAGTTTTTCATTTGGATTCCTCTCTTTTTATACCTCGAAATTCCACGGCTCGGTACGTCGATTAATTTTTTTAATTAACCACTCCTAACCCTCTTTTTCATTTTATTCTGATTTCAAGACGAACGCGCGACTTCGTTTCTTCGACCAAGATCGTAGTCACCTCGTATTTCGCTCTTTTTCACATACCACACGATAGTCCACTTTTACAACAAAAAAGTATAGTGGTTAGTGGGTCATAAAAAAAATCCAATTGATTCGCCACCAAATTTTCTCCTGCAATTCAATGCTTCGTTATCAAATGCCAATTCCTTAAAGCTAATAGATTGTCATATAAACTTCCTAGCTGTCTACAGAAATTTATTTATCGTTATCTACATTTTTATTTATAATTTATAAATTATATAATTAATTTACCAGTGGTACCTATCGATAATCTTTTTCGCATCGGCAATTCTACGGGGGTAAAATTACAATGGTTCCTTAACTTACCTCAAAGAAACATATATTTTTCCATACCATATCATTCAGTGTGCACGAATCTCAAGAACAAAGCGGCAGCCCAGGGATTCAGCGCTGGACGACCGCACGTAAAATTCTACCGAGCAGCCAACATGGCCGCCGCCGACGCCGTGAATTCCCCGAGAATTGTATACGTGACGCTGGACTTTATTCGAGCAAGTATGAAAATAATTTTCAAAAATAATATAATATACATTAAGTTTGTTATCGCTGTTTTATCATTCGGTATATGACCGTTTATTAATATCGTCTTAATTGAATTCCCTATGTCCGCATTTAATACGATTTTTTAAATATTACAGGAATTTTATTTATAAATATATATATACACAACTATCCCTCATTTGCATATGCATAATGTCAGTTAAGTGAAAGCAAACTTATTTCACGCACATCAAACTCACTTGCCTTTTCGTTTCTGGATACATTGTAACTAGTAGACGGATTCTAGTTACTTTCTACACGCTATAATATCACTAGGATTCCAAAACGAAACGGACATACACAATCGTGTGTACTACATTGGTCATGCAAATTTTTTTTGAGCAGTCTTTTTGGATATCTGCTTATTGATTGGTTGAAAATTTTCAACATTTTTTAAAATAATTTTGTTTATACTTTCATACAACGATCCTTGATGTTACTTCATATGATCTTCCGCCAATGTTGCAAGCACCGTGACGAACTCGTAGTCCTTGAAATGAAATCGATCGAGGCCGATCGATGTACGTACATACATCCAAACACATATGTACCGGGTATCAAAAATGTATCATTTCTCCATTCGAGCACGAGTACGCGAGTTAATCGCAGGTATTTCCTTAGCCACTCTGTATAAAGATAAATTTTGGATTCCTTGTAAATCTACGATCCCCATATGCATTATGCAATATAATTAATTTCATATAATAATTTAAAAAATTGTAATCGATTTCGCACCTGTACACATATAACCTAAAAAAGTTATACATAGGAATTGCAAATAATAAATACAATCCTATATCAAACTCAGTACATACACCGTGTATATTTATTAAGGATTCGATTATTTAATAAAAATAAAAAAATTGACATGCTTAGAGATTTTGTTTAAAATATGCGAAATGCATGTATATTTTAAAAAAATTGTCCAATCGTCTAAAATTAAGCTTTAGTTCTTGAAAAAAAGCCTCAATAGTAAAATTTCTCTTTTTTTATACTTTTTTTGTAAGTGTACGAAAAAAAAGGAATTTCGAAAAAGTCAATCGAAAACAATGAGTCATTTTATCCAATAAAAACGGTATCTCCGAAGTTTCGAAAAATTTCGAGTCGGAGGAAAGTCGGCCGTACCTGACGGACTTGCCCGTTGTCAGTATCCCTGTGTCGCTCAGTGTCTCTCCCGTATACTTATAATGCCGTAGCAATTTAATGGGGGATATAAGAGTATAAGAACACTGTAGACGGGGAGTCCGGCGTACTAGTAAGGCATAACGCACCACACCCAGTACACTAGAGTGTCTTACACTTCGTTCCGAGACATGGCCACCTTAAGGTACATCGCGCCATTGCTGGTAAGTTTAAACGTGATCGTTTTTCATTTTGTCTCCCTTCGACCGTCCCCCTTGATTTTTTTATTATTTTTTAAAAAATATTTCATCCATTCTTCCTCTCTTTTTCGTAGTCCTTATTTACTTTTATTTTCATAACTCCCGAGTGCCTCCCTTATTCCGTCACCCTATAACTCGCCCTTGGGACACCGAGTAAAACGGATTTTTTTATTTACGAGAATCCGTCTGATGACTGATTTTTAAATTTCGCGCCTTTCTTACGACAGTACACGTACCTCGTTGTTTAGTGATAATTTGAATTTTAGATTTGTCACGTTTGGTTGGTAATACTTTTTTTTTATTTAAAAAATGTTGATACCACCTTCGTGCAATTTCTTGTTAAACCCGACACTCCTTAGACTTTGTAATTTCAATTACACGTGACAGTGGGTTCACGCGAAATAAGGTAATTAGTGGCCGCAGTTAATTTCGTCTCCGTGCAATTAAGACAGTTACGTTATTTTGCAATCTAATAACATTGTATATTTTTCCAAGGATAATAATGAGTAACGTGCTCGTACGAAGTCTCGATATAGATATAATGGATGTAAAGTGAAAAAACAAGGTGATGGCTATACATAAATTAATATACAGACTCAATTAATAAATCGATACGTCAATGACTTTTTCATTTTTTCAATTTGAATTTTCCAACGACATAACGGTACCACCGAATAGCCATGGTACGTCCCGTTAAGATAACGGATTACGAATCGGTGTGCCTTGATTATCAATCGACCGATGTGCATTCGAATGCAATGACGCAATACCCAATTCATTTTGGACACCTTACACGAAATGTTATATACAAATTTGATAATGATTAATAAGATTGTGGATATATTAATATATTGCGACATTCAGTTGACTGATAACTAATTATTATAATGATAAATAATTTAATTGCCAATAACTACAAGCTTCCTTGATCTTACATGCATTTAAATTAGTTACGTAATAAATATTCGAATGGATCGAACCGTTCGAGTTATTAAAGCATTTCGTAATTTTACCAACCAAATAACTCCGATTATACGCGAAGCGGATGTACGTGGTGCCATTTTATTTTTTTTTAGCAAAAATCCGAAGGCTGTCAGTTCAGCTAGTTCAGTCGCAAAATCCAGGTCAACATAATGGCACGAATGACTACGCGAAATGTTGTTCTCGAAAGGGCAGTGTAAATAAATAAAAAGAAAGTCTAGATAAGATTATCTTTCATATTTCACGTAACAGGGTGAACCAAAAGTACAGTTAATCGAGAATTTGTAAACTGATTTTCGTGTTTGAAAAAACAAATAAACAAGAAATCAATAATTAAATGATCCAGGGTATTCTGTATGTGACTGGTATGACGCAAGGTCGATCATAAGGATCTCCATTTGCTTTTTTTTTTCTTAGCGAACACTGTAGATCACTCGGGGCCAAGATCAATCTGTGCGAGTCTATCGTATTACCAAAAAAGAACGACCAATACCGGGCATAGTAACGTTCGTACATAACCTGTAAATAGTGGCGAGAGCGGAATGCGTGGACAGAAGTAAAAAGAGAGACCAAGAAGTACAAACCGCGAGGAAACGAATAGATTGGAGAAATACGGTGGGGTAAAGTGTCGGACAAAAAAGAATGTAACGTAAAACCACAAGCAAACGGCAAATAAGTTGGGTTTCTGCGAAAATGTGAAAACTGCATTCCGCAGCGATTCATTGCGTTTCGTTGAACTGAAAAATCATACAAAATCAACAGCTTGACCAGAAAACAATTGTGTATCGATGATACGTGTGGTTTGTAAATCTTTTGTATAAAGAAAAATTCGTTATACAGTCCAAATACCGCATGTGCGAATTTTTTTCTATTTTAGTTTGACTGTTATATATATATAAAAAATTAAAATTGGTTAGCGTTACGTAAGATATACGTATAATATACATATTTATGTTGACATAATGTATGTTTGACTAAACGAAAGGAAAAGTAAAAGCTATACGTATAATTCATATATACATCCATGTTCAGATATAATTAGTGTAACAATAGCAGACTGTTGATTGATATACAGCATGTTCAGATATAATTAGTGTAACAATAGCAGACTGTTGATCGTTTTTGAGAACACATAATACTTTCTGATGAAAATGACAATGCATACGCCTGGCACTTGGCTGGTCCTCTATGAGGACATAAAGCCATAAGGAACAAGAAGAAGAAGACAATGCATACGCATTTCCATAATACCCCTGACGTAACTCGTAGCGTTCCTAAAGCTATCGAATAATGCGTAACCATCGAGTAGACTAAATTCTTAGGCTCGTTACACATGTATCTCGAGAGCAGTCGAAGAGAGAAAGTGATTTAACTGGGTTTCGCAAGACAAAGTGTATGATATATATATACGTAGATATCTTGGAATTCTGGAGCACGCTGATATACATAAGAAAGTGGGCTTGACACTCGGCCCAGTTCAAAAACCGTAAAATCGAGTACCGTCAAAAGTCGAAACGAACATGGCCGCCATTAGTAACCCCCAAACGGGCACGTCAATGCGACAGTCACAAAGGAGGCGTTGACACTGGGCATGAATAATTCGGTGAATTTCTAACGCGGCCGAAAGAAAGTTTTCGTATTGTATGAAAGAACAACCAGGAGATAGAGATAAACGAGTTTTCACGTAGACATACTGGGTGTGTCTTTCTGGCCGCCGTTAAGAATCGGTATGAGTATTAGCGATAAGTCATTGAACTTTGATGTTGGCACGAGTCGAATAACAATTAATGGAATTATCAATACATATAAAGACGTTGGTATACGCACGTTATGAGACCTTTAGTTTGTCTCTTATGTACTGTTTGAAGAATTGGTATTCCTGTATATGCTTCCCTCGGTTCATTGATTAATTATGTGAATGGGTCTTTGCTCACTTTCTATAAAACGATGATGGCCTTTCTCGATTTTCTTTGATGTTTGCCAGGAAAAGCTTTTTCTTCCTTGCAAAATTGGTAAGCGTGACACGTAGTTGATTATACAGGGTGTATTTCATCGAATTATTTCTAATGGCCAAGTTCTTCACCTTCGGATAAAATTAAACCTGCGGATAAACTCCTAAAACATCAAAATGATTGGTTACCTGGGGATTTATCCGCAGGTTAAATTTTAATCGAAAGTGAAAAAACTGACTGTATGAAGGTATAATTTTTAAAAAAGTATTACAAACCTCAATAGTTTAATTTCGGACTTGAAAATCCCACAACTGGATTAATCGCATGTGAATTATGATTGAGGATAGTAAAGTATATGGGACTTAATTCTTTGAAGGATCATTAAATTGTAGGATACACCCTGTATATACAGGTATTTACATATGTGAACGGGGATATACGTATTTCGAGTATATGTAATAAAGTAACGGCACGATATGCTAGTGCCATGTTAATGTATATTGAAAACTGAACTTTCTCCGATTAAATAAACTCGATAAATAACGTCAGAATCTGGATTATACGTGCTTATCTTAAATCACTATTAATTCTTACGGTAAGTTACCAGTAGAAAGTAAACGTTGTTTTATAGAAATTATCGCACGAGTGGCGATTACAATTTTATGAGGTACCACCCGCTATCAGAAGCCAAAAGTCATATTTATCTTTGATAAATACTGTCAATTAATGATTGTATGATCTTTTTTACAGATCATTGTACTTACGCTTAGCATTGCACTGGCACAGTATCCCAATGGCGATATAGATGCGCAACCACAGAGAGCATTAGGTCAAGGGTCAACAGGTCCCGGAAGACCAGGAAGACTCCAAAGGTTACAAGCTGGTCGAGTGCAACCTAGTGCACAACCTGTCCTAGGGAATCAACGTGTTCGTCGTCCATTAGCATTTAGGTAAAAAAAAAAAAGTAATTGAAGTCAATCTTGCCATTGATGGAAATTGGTAACACAAGTAATATCTTATCACTCTATGAATTTCTTAGACCTCGGCAAGTTGCCAGTGAAGAACCGGAAATTCCAGCCTTCCCAGGAGTCCGAGGACCTCGTCCAGGCCCAAGTGGTATTGACAACGAGAATCCGTCTCCTTTAGTGCGTCCACTGCAATCAGCACCACCTACGCCACAACAGGTGAAACCAGTCAGTGAGGAAAGTGAAGACGATGACAATGTTGCTCAAGTCATTGCAAACCTTGGTGCCGTTTCCAACATCGGTCATCAATCCGGAGAGATCTTCTCGACATTGGCACCACAGGCACAGCCAGCACCTGTACAGTATAGACCTAGTCTGCCCGTAGCACGACCTGCACCACTGCCGGAGCAAAGTATCACTCCTGTGCAATACAGGCCTCAGAAACCAGTGAGGCCCAAGAAACCCATTGAGGATTTGGAAATACGCGCGCCGATTAAGCAGCACAGAGTACAGCAGGCCCAGCCCAGGCCAGTGGCCCAGGATAACTATGAACCTCGTGAAAAGAAGCCAGTTGCACAGGTATGTTAACGGAGAAGTATTTCCAAATTTAGAGAGTAACAACCACGATTCTACTATATAGGGTGTCATTCATTTTATGTACTTGTTATACGTTACATCTGTTTTGCAAACTCTACTATTTGGAAACGTAGTAGATAACTTGTTCCATTTAGGTCTGGTTGCACCATCATCAGTTCAAAATTCAACTGCCTTAAATAATACCACATTGACCACATGTTTCGATACATACATGTCAGTGGTCAATGGGTTACTTAAGACAATTGAATTCTAATTGAATTTCATGTAAATGGAGTAATACATTTTAAGTTCAATGTTGAAGACGTTTGCGTGATTTAATAATGACAGGTTATCAGACGTTACCGTGAAGACAATCCTGACGGTTCCATCACGTGGGGATTTGAGAACGATGATGGCTCTTACAAGGAGGAATTGATCGGTGTTGATTGCATAACACGTGGCAAGTATGGATACATCGATCCGGATGGCATGCGTCGGGAATACACATACGAGACTGGAATAAGGTGCAGCGAACAGCAGCAAGAGGATGATAAACAAAATGGCTTCGTGGATTATCAGGAGAACAAATTGGTACTACCTAGTGGACAGACAATAGACTTGTCCAGTATGGGAAAGAAACAGACTCGTCGGCCACAACCATACAGAAATTAATTCTTTTTTCTTTTTACCGGGCCCAGGCCTGTTTGCATTACATTCAGTGACGTACGATGTATTAAAGCTCCGTACTGCCATGCGGTTATACTTTGCATCTTTGGCGGACGCCATATTAAATCATGGTGAACGATTAAGCGAGATTGTATTTTTGGATGGTTTCAAATTAAGGATTTCTTTATTAGAATTCATTCACGTCATTTTTCAACTACTTTTATTTAAGCAAATCGTTTAATTAGTTGACTTTTATTGCCTCGTAGTGTTCTCTATTTTTGGTGAATTCATCAGAAACGAAACTACTTCACGTCCTGTTACCAAGTCCTTTGGACTTTTATCAAATTCCGTGCTCTTTATTCTACCTCTGTTGATCTGCATTGAATTTTGACTTTGAACATTTTTTATTTTTTTTTAAATCCCAGCCGTACATGGGTTCTCAACAGTGCGAAAGGGATAATTTTTTTAATTATATTAGCACTCCTGCTAATTGACAATGGAAAATGTATTACATTTTTACATCCGATGCGCAGTTCATTGATAAAATTCTGTACATAAGTTTATGCTTCGAAATAAACAATATTACACAAATTTTATATTGATATACTTGCTGCTGTGTCCTGTAAGTAAATATCTACGCATTCTGTGTTATTGGACTCTTTGGTTGCAGAAGAAAAATCAATAAGAAAAAAAATTTGAAATCAGGTTTTTATTTATATATAGATATAACGATAACGAAACGCGTTACGCTGCCACCTAAAATTCATTGAACATTATAACAATATTTGGATACACCAGCTAAGTTTGATTTATCAAAGTTTTTGTAATAACATGCCAAACCCAAACTGCAAATGCAAAGCTGTATAAAAATTATTTCTCCATATGTCCTACCTACCATTAAAAAAGTAATATACATTTAAATGGTTTAACAGTCTCATCCAATAACATTGGAAAATTAACATACTGCGATGTTAAATGACGATTAAGATAATCTTACAATTTTGATTTGTTTGCATCCATTAAAGCTTTTAACTTCTGCGTAAGCATTATGTTTCCTTTGATCTTGAGCTTGCCCTTCATAAATGCCACCTGAGGGTTCAGTTTGCCCAAGGCCTATGAAAATAGAAAGCAGGAACCACGTCTCATATAAACGAAACTAAGGAACTGTCGATTGAATATACTTTAACCCTTGATTTCTACTTTTTTTATCTTTACTGAGGTTCACACGTTCGTAGAGTCCCTTTGACCAAACAGTAGAAAGTAAGGGTTAAATCTCATTGCATGCCATAATATTTGTCTAAAAGTTATCTTTAAAAATTAAAAGGCATTACCATTTAAAATTACACATAACCACCCAAAAGTCATTAAAACCCAAGTAGAACTGCATTCAAAATATACTTACGATCTGAACCATATCAGCATCTTCTACTGTCAATGTGGTATCTGCTTTACCAGATTTTAGTTCACCCTTGTACACTTCACATTTCTTCAAATCCAAAGCTTAATAAAAAAATCTCATTAGAAAAATTCAGATAAAAAATGGTAATCACTAAATTCATTATTATACTAACTCCACTGAGCCTTCGTCTCTCCTTTGCTGGTAACAATGTAGAGAAAGATACCGTTGATTTTCTTTGCCTGATCTGGATGAGTCTTAACATATTCAGCAATAGCTTTAAAAACAGCATCACTTTCAAGGTGTTCTCCGGCTGAACAAGGATTTAGCTTCGGAACTTGCATTTTTACATCCTTCAGATCGATGTATGCCCCTATTAAGTTATGCACAGCAGATAATAATACTTCCTTAATTTACATAAAGCGTTCTTCAATTAGTAATATTCTTTGAATTTATATGAAATTAAAATAACCCAGATTATTTATACACGTCCGTAAATATGTATGAATAAATTCAGAACAGCTTTGATTGAACTATGACATATAACTTAAATACATTTGAGGTTAAGAAAACCAAAATCACTTTATTTGACCAGAAATATATTTACCCGTTACAACCGGAGTGTTGTTTTCTACCACAGAGGTTTGGAAGTGAATTCTGTTTCCCTCGCGCCACATATCTGTACGAAGTGTCTGCCCAGGAATTACAGGTTTTGTAAATCTAGCCTGAAATATTACGAGTTCAAGTAAAACGAATGATAGATAGTGTAGAAATATTTAAAAACATTAACACCGTGCTACAAGCTTAAAAATACAAAAACTATACAATCGTGCTAATACATATTACGAATCAAAGCGGGAACTAACGTACAGAATCGCCCAATCCAACGGGGCGTGGTAAACTGAATAAAAGAGTTTATCGTCACGCTAGTCATCGATAAGGTTCAAAGGGCGCTTATACACTTCCGCAATTATTACGTAAGGTGGCGATAATGCATATAAATTTATAACAATATTCAATTTGAATTCACCCTACTTTGATGTTAAGATATTTAATAAATCACAAGGTCTGATTTTCTTTTCAATATTTTTGAACTTCATTAAATATGATAAATTATTTTCCACGTTGATACATCTATATCCGTAAAAAAGTATGTTTAATAATTACCTTAATCGATTCAAAATATTCAGGATTGCTGCCTGCATATACTCGCAATACATGTCGCGTTGCAAAACCAAGTGAGCACAAACCATGTAAAATTGGTTTTTCAAAGCCGCCCAATTCTGCAATACTTTTATCCATGTGCAGAGGATTATAGTCACCGCTTAGCCTATAAATAGCAGCCTGTAAAACAAAATTGGACAGGTAAAAGTTGATCTAGAGTAGCAGTACACTTTTACTTGATATTTCACCCTTTTAACTTTTCTTATTACTAATCCCAATAAATAGACTGTGTGTCATAATTACCTGATTAGTAATTGTGCGTTCAACAATCGAGGCATCGGGCTTACGTTTCGGTGGTTCTACACATGGTATGATACTGTCAGAATTTCGTGGCCCATTAAAACCTCCAGCACCTATGGCAAATGCTGAAATTTGACCTGTAGACAGCTTCTCTCCATTAGAAAGATCAAAGGTTTCATCTATAAATTTATAAGGAAAACAAAATTATTGCATAGGATCTTTTTTTTTAATTGTCACATGATTAAAATTTATTCGTTTACATACGTTCAACTAAGATAACGGCACCCTTTCCTTTGTCGAGTACCGACTGTACCTTGAAACGTGTCTCCACATCAGCTTCAGTAGGAATTGGACGAAGTATCTTCAAATATTGCTCACCGTGTAAAGTCTGTAATTATAAACGTTTATAAAAATCATTCCGTTTTTATGAAGATACTACAGAATACAGAATTCTTTGATGTTTCTTACACGAGTGGGATCCAGCTGAGTTCCCGGAATGATATTTTGTAATATGGCAGAAGACATGAGACCCATAGGCGCGTAAATTACATAAAATGTCGGTAAAACTGAGAAATTCTCATGGTTCTCGTACAGAAATTGAATATCTGTCGGTTCATCTACAGACGCACCAACTGGAAAATATTTATTGTGTTTTCTTGTGTTCGTTTTTTTTAGTAATAAAACTTAGTTACATACCCCCGAGTGCATACAGAATTGTGTCACGATGATTATACTTGTGCTGGATGACAAATTCCTGCTGCATGAATAAAAAAATTATTTTACAATTTTATTATTTTATGTAATTATTGGGTATTCACTATGAAGATTAATTGACTTACATTTTCTTCGCCAGTTTTCAATTTCTCTATTACATTCATGAGTTCCCCGGTAGATTCCTAAATAAATATGAATTGTTGCGTAAATTTTGGAATATTTTTTGATTATCAATGGAAAAAGGTGTAAGATTACTTCGATAGATTCGTAATGTTTTGCCGTTTTCATGTCCGTAACTGACGACCAATTTTCACGAACTTTTTCCGGAGTCACGTTGTCTGTCAGACTTTGACGCAGAATGGCACCCGATGAACGAACTAAATGACCTTAACGACAAGAGGAATTTAATTGCAGACATCATTACTACAAAGGTCATATTATACTTAAATCACTTACATTTTCCAGCCCAACCCACGGCTGATTCAATTATTGAACCATTTTCAGTACAATCTTCATGGCACAACCAAGCGATAACTGGAGCAATGAGCTCTGGCTTCAGTTCTTTGAAGAAGTCTATACAAAATACATTATTGATTTGATCGAATAATGTATAATTTGTAAATAGATACAGAGTTGCATTATTCAATTTGACAAATTACCTGGGGGTACAATGTCCTCGGTGAGGCGTGAAGCTGCAGTTGGCACTAATACATTTGTGTAAATATTATTTTTCTTTCCTTCGATAGCCAGAGTATTGGCCAAACCAATTAAAGCCATTTTTGCTGAGCTATAATTAGCTTGCCCGAAGTTACCATAGAGACCACTGTTACTTGATGTGAATATAATTCTACCATATCCTTGCTTGCGGAAATATGGCCAAGCAGCCTTAGTAGTTCTAAAAGGCCCCTTGACATGAACATTTTGAATGAGATCTAAAATATAGAATATCATAATAACAACAACAGTGACTCAGTTACGTATAAATAAAAAACTGTAAAGTACCCCATTCAGCTTCAGTCATCTTGATAAAGGATTTGTCACGTAGAATCCCAGCATTATTAACAAGAATATCAATGCGTCCAAACGCATCAATGGCAGTCTTTACAATATTTTCTCCATCCAAAACATTGTCGTAATTTGCCACAGCCTTACCTCCTATAGAATTACATATTATTATTCTCTAAAAAATTGAAATACAAAAGAAGAAAAATGATCTTACCATTCTTACGTATCTCTTCTACGACAGCATCAGCAACTTTTGAACTACTGCCATCACCATGACGTCCTCCACCCAAGTCATTGACAACAACACTAGCACCTCTTGATGCAAATAGGAGTGCATAGGCCTTACCTAGACCTAAAAAAAAATTCTAATAATAAGTATACCAAACTTTCCACGTACATGACACCTTTTCATACAACAACAAACCTGCTCCAGCACCGGTTACAATAACCACACGACCGTCGAATCGTAATTCACTTGGCATTCTTGCTTTGTTTCTTTAAAATTAAATGACACGAAGCCGCTTACAGAGAACACCTTTCAGCAAAAGTGACTGAGTATAAGTGATTAAGCGATCGCATAGGAAATGTCAAAGTCCGATCGCGATATAAAATATGAACAATTTACATTCCTAATGAGAATTTCAGACCGAGTAGTTTTAGCTAATCATATGCGATTATCAAAAGAAGGCGATTGCAATGATTGGCTGAGGCTCTTTCAGATTTCATAATTTTACTAAATGAAAGTTCGTTGTCGATCATTACTTTATAAATAGAATTAATTTCAAAACCAGTTAAACTGATATATTTGCCTAAAATCATTTGTGTACTCCAATAAATCACTCTATAGATAGATTCAAAGCTTTAATCATCTGTGCGAAGAATGAGAGCCTCTGGGTGAACGTCTGACCATCGAAGAAATACTGATAAAGACAGCCAGCCTGAAGAAACTTTGTGTCTGACAGGTATGTACTGGGCACAGTAGACACAGGAAATATACTGGAATTAACATAAAAGTTCAGGAAGGGGTTAATAAGCCTAAAATTTCATTTCAAACACATAACATACATACACTGGGCCTCTACCAATATCTCCACAGTGATCCGATTCGCTGATAGTATTTATCTCCGTTAATTAACAAGGATAATGATCAATAGGTAAGTTGACTTCGGTATTGACAATTAATTACTCTTCATTTGCATCGATTGATTTTTACAGAATGTGAAAATTTATATAAATATTTTAATAGTACATTAATAAAAATAAAATATGGAGGCGCCACTAATCTGTGACCAATTACAGGTGTAATCGCTGCTCGGTATCAGTTTCTTTTTGAGGCCAACTTCTTATGGCATACTGTGTCAAAAAGTCCCTTGAGTATGAAACTAATTCTATACAATGATTACGGATTGGTCACAGTTTAGTTATACGCACAGCAATATTATGTGAAATTTTCGCGACCGCAGCGAAACACAAACATCATAGTGGATTTTGAAGGTAAAATACGTAAAGGCGGCTTCACAGCTTCATCGAGCCAGTCGCACGTACAAGCAGACTTGTGAATCAAACCAATGACATATCTTAATTTCTCCCAGGTCCCCAAGAGGTACAACTGTTCTACGATACCGCGAAGACGTCGAAAAGAAATCTTAACCATAGACTGTTTCAACATAACTTTTCAAGATCAGAAATCTTAAAAACTTTTCATGGAGAATAAAACTGTGCTAATGACTAAATGCACTGTTGCTCTTGATGCTAAAATTTATATGGGCACACAGGAGGAACTATATAATAAAGATATCTTACATACATCTCTAATTTTACAAATATAAAGGCATTATTGAGGTCTGATGAGACTTTAGCCCGCATTCAGAACTCGCTTTCAGTGCTAATAAAGCGCTTTTAAATTTTTTCTTAGTGACTTTTAACTACAAGCGACTCTGTTAGTGACTTTAAAAGTGAGTTGTGAATACGGGCTTTTGTGTTTAACGGCAGTAGATATAAAGCTAATTGCAACAAACGTGTATTATTAAGTCACCCATTCTACCGGTAATAATTTAATACATTAAATAAGTTTTAATCAGATAAGTTATACATAGATATTTTGATTATGCCAGTATATTATTTGGAAATGCTCATTTAGAAAAAATGTATTTTATGTTAATTTGAAAAACGTAACATGCAGAAGCTGGAGAGTTGATGAAAAAAAATATAAAGGCAGGCAATGGAGATTCAAACGAATAACAGGCAAAACGGATAATTACCAAAATCAAATTGATATAAGGATGTGTATTCAACCGAAGATCTAGTTATTCTGAAAGTTGTACTTCCCGTATAAGTCTTGAAGTAGAGCATCTCTATTCATTCTGTATCCCCTTCTGTTAATTGTTGGTTACATAAGAAAATTACTAGAACGATGTAATACTATGCGATCGCGAGTATTACACACTATACTTTAGAAAGTAGGGTGTGTGTGTCGTAGTTTTAAAATTAAATATAGTGGAAACTGATAGAACGCAATTCTTTCTATTTCTGTACAAACATATATATATAAACTTGTACAAAGTATAGTTTGAGGACCCAGGCGATTAAGGGACATTCACAATAGCGAGCTGATGTCTCTTTAGCTACTACCTTGAGGCACCACGCATTGAAATTCTAACCTAACCTAACTTAACGAAACGTTTTCTAAGCCCATATCAAATCCGGATGTCTAGCATTAAAAAAAAATTAAACACATTTGGTGACAGTCGCTTTCTGGTCTTTAGAACATTCATTATTTTCAAAATACTTGAGGACCGACCCCAAACTATACACTTGTCCTCAAACTAACAGCTGTATTACTAAAATTGTCCCCAAAGTATACTTTATTCATGTATATACTTTCATTTTGCTATCATAATACTCTAGTATCTTTATGGCTCTTCTAGTATTGCCTGACGTTAGAGTTTATGACGAATGAATCTTACGATTATTAATTTTTTTCTGCACTCTCAAATATAACAATATAATATATTATAATAAGTATATATGTATATTGTGTCCTTCTGTGGTCTGCGCATGATAAATAAGTCTAATACGCAAAGTGCGACTATCAATTCTGAATTAATGGAAAGTTGCAGGCAATCAAAAGTTTTTGATCATCGTGCAAAGGATTTCTAATTGCTCGTTATGAGAATTCAAGGATGTCTCAAAATTTCTTGCAAGTGCATTTTATTAGAAAATTTCGACACGGTATGTTTATCAATGTTCAAATAACGCCCTTATTATCGTCTGTCGATAAGGTAACATTTGCATCAGCACTTTATGAGTCTGTTTGCATTAGGAGCACTATTCAGTTGATCGCTATAGAGGAATATGGTTATTTACTATGCATTTCCTCATATTAAAATTTACCATGTCTTGTTGAATGAATTTCGTGATTGAACACGTGTATATTTCGCACAAAGAGCACATTTTGGAGGCACAATTTTACAATGTGATAGATGATCATACTCAAAAAAGAAAAGAAAAAAAAACAAGAATATAGCAAACCACCTCGTTGTCGCACAACGAGTAATTGTACAGCGCGATTTTTACAACTAATTATGAATGTATTCAATTATTTACAGTGACGCGAGAGAAAAGAATAATTCAATCATTATTCAGTCGACCCCTGAAAACTGAATCTTGTGCAAGTGTTCTCTCCCGTCTCACGATTACCTACGTTTCTCTATTTTATATTACGTGTCTAATTATAATTAGAAAAAAAAAAAGAAAACAAAACACCAAAAGCTTGCCGTTAAAGAAATAGGGATCTTGATAAAAGAAAGAAAATAGAGAAACGTGGTAATACATTTGACTTTACCGACTGTAGATAATGCAACATTAATCGCGAGCTTTTGCAAGAGTCACATCCAACTCTACATGGGTCAATCGTACATACAAGAGTTAACTGTGTAGAGTCGGCTTCTTCCACTAGTCCTCGGTAACAACCTTTACATTATCGGCATTTGTTCACGCGAATACCAATTACTTATCAGTAACCATAAATAAATTATTAGTCGCTTGCTTTGCAGAACTAACGGGCGCGTCGTCGTAACTTTAACTGACGAAAACTAACAATAAATACGTGGCGTTCTGAATTTCATGAGATTGGATTACTTCCTTTCTTTTTTTTTTATATATATGTATATATATCTATATATGTGTATGTATATATAATCTACCAGGCAGCTCTTCTTACCGGAGATCAAAATTATCAGTTTGTATATTACAAATCAGATAACTTCCATCGATAAATCTCTCCAAAGTTCCTAGTTTTGCATGCACGAACTTAAAAAAAAAAATTTACCGTAATTTCTGTCATGAAATCATTGTCGATTTTCGCACAATGAATCTTTCCCATTTTATACGAATATTCTACTTTATCGACAGAAAGCTGACGGACATCGTAATTGCTAAATTCGGTTGACACCATACAAGAATAATATCTTATTCGCTCACATGCACCGATGTGTAGAAATTTTTATAAAATCTATTATCCCGTGTTAAAAAAAACAGCGATCCG
Organism: Trachelus tabidus; assembly: GCA_030142655.1. Lineage (NCBI taxonomy): Eukaryota > Metazoa > Arthropoda > Insecta > Hymenoptera > Cephidae > Trachelus > Trachelus tabidus. The sequence continues at coordinate 168,307 of JARQTI010000076.1, forward strand.
ACAGCTTTACTGTACAAAATCCTGTCGATAAATTCACCGCGAAAAAGACGCACGATGTTAATATATTATTTATACGCGTAAGAAAGCTCCTGGTCTGTGCAGTCAAAAATAAAATGTCTTTGGCATTGCAGAAGTAAGAAATTATAACTGAGCCTGCATGTACTACTTTATGCACCGAAGAATACTCGAATAGAACATATAAATTTCGGAACAACAGATTCGAATGTATGGATTCTCTGGACAGACTTCCGGACAGTCCTAAGATCTATGATCCGCGGATTTTTCGTTTTGTTTAGAGAGCTGCTGCTGCCGATGCTGAAAACCGAGATAAATGCTAGGATCCGCAGAAACGTCATATTCGTTGGTTGAACAAAAAGAATGCGAATCCACTATTCTCGCCCGGAATAGACGACATTCCTGTCTCTGTCGTTAATAATCACAGATCGCGCTATGGAAACACACCACATAAATTTTTTTCCACTGTAGAATCACTACACGGTCACATGCACAATCAGTCAGCCATACTTTACTTCGGATTAAGGGATGGCTGGTCACGAAGCAGAGAAGAACTGCTGTAATCGTTGCACCGTCCTACGGTCCAGGGTACAAAGGTCAAAGTCAAATGTTTTCTTGGTGATTTCGTACTGTCCTGTTTCCGCTATCACCTGCACGACCCTCTGAAGTTCCTGATTGTCCTGAAGAGTCATGATCTTCTGCTGAAGATCTTTCAATTGTGACACGTAATCCTCGGAGAAGACTAAAGGCGCTTCGCTCATCTCTGATTCAGGAATTGCATTGTTCGTAGAGTCTGGTGCTACCTGTTCCGCATCACCTTCAGTCTTGATCACTTCGGAAGATTCGGTACGATCTTCTTTGTCCTTTGCAGGGTGAACGGACTCTGCGTCTATGGCAACCGGAGATTGACTCGATGACACTGGTTCCAAAGGCGGTGAAGTTGATCGTCCTCGATCTTTTTCACGTTTTACTATTGGCTCTTCGTCTCCTTTGCTATCGCTTCTGCGTTTACGTTTCCGTTCACGCTCCTCGGCGCGACCAGCTTTCGATTTATCTTTTCTGGTCCGTTCACCACGTTCTTTTTTCACTTCTAAGGGCGGCGGTGGTGACGGAGGTCTCGCCATTTCTGTCGATTGAATCGACGTTGCTCCAGGATCTTTACGAAAGGTAGCTAGCGGTTTTGATTCGGATAGTGAATCGTCATCTGGAGATGGTGCTGAGTCACTACTATCTCTATCAACAACTTCCGTTGCGAGTGTCGCTAGAGAATTTGCTGATTGGGCTGAGAGATTATTTTGCTTCTCTGAGGAAGATTTAACCTTATCCCGTTTTTCCTTTTTTTCATGTTCCTTGCTGCCATCTCTGCGATCTTTCTTATCTCTCTTCTTATGTTTGTGCTTTGGACGATCCTTATCACTTTTAGCCTCCTTTGACTTGTCGATCTTGTCACTTTTATCCACTTTCTCCTTTATCTGCTTATCATCCGCAACCTTCTCTACTATCTTTGATGGCTTTGGTGACTTTCGACCCTCTTTTATGGGTTTCGGTTCCTGGTTCTTCTCTTTGTCAACTTTTTCGAATTTCTCCAGTTTTTCTGGTTTCTTCTCAGAGTTCTTTGCAGCTTCTTTCGACTTCTCGCGATCCTTATCCTTGTGCTTCTCCTTTCTTTCCTTATCCCTGTCTTCTTTGTGCTTCTTCTTGTCTTTCTTACGCTCACTCTTCGAGCTATCAGTCAAAGTTTTCGACGTATCCTTAATTTTGTCCTTATCCTTATCCCGCTCTTTGTCTATAAGAGGCTTCTTAGCTTCCTTCTCTTTGGGTCTGGGTGAGGATGGCCTTTTCAAGGGCTGAGGTATAGGACTCGCTGGTTTCTTTACCGGAAGGGGAGAAGACGTCCTCTTAATACCAGGACTCAAATGACTACTTTTATTCTCAGGACTTGGAGGCCGTTTTAATTTATCCTTATTACGATCCTTGTCCTTTGCGTGATCTTTATCCTTTTTTTCCTTTTTTTCTTCCCCAGCGACTTTTTCCTTTCTGCCATCTTTGTGGGGACTGTGCTTCGTTTTCAAGATCTTCTCTAGTTTATCAGATTTCTCATTTACACCAGGTGGCTTCAAGTTACTCGTTGTTTTATCCGTAGACAATGCTTTCTTGTTGTCAGGTGAACCCTTGACAGTTTTTATTGGTGTACCAAAGAGATCTGTAAAGGAGCTCGATGGTCGAGATTCTGGTAGTCGATGTTTCTTCACTTCAGAACCACTTAATTTCGGTTTACCCACCATTAGAGTTGTATTTTTTGACTCTCCTTTCTCTGAAGCACCAATAGCATTTGACACTACCACCTAAAATAAAACAATTGTATCTATAGTGATCCGATGAATTATATTACTTACAAAAATTTGTATTAAGATAATAATACTTACAGCACCACCTTTCAGTAGCTTTCTTCTAAAGTCATCTGAAGGATTAAAAAAGGTTTGCGTGTGCCGAATAACATTATTAATTGCTGGTCCATGTTGTAATACCAAATCATAATTTATCTGAAATCTTTTTGGCTCATCCTTGTTTTTCAGATGTACATATATCGGTATAACAAATCCAGCATAACCAGATTCCTTGACAATATAAGGCGGTTCTCTTAATACCCTCTTTGGTCTGGGAAATGTCTCGTGCAGTTGAAATACCACTACATATTGAAATCAAATAAGAAAATAATAAGAAATAATATTAAGGTCTTTAAGATATTAAACTGATTACCTTTTTCAATATATTGCTGTATGTCAGCATTGTTTTCACCACGCACAAATACTTCCCAATCATGAGTATACCCTTCAGGAGTGGTACGCTCACGTAACATAGACGTATGCCCACACTCCAAATTGATGCGAACTGCCATCCTCTCTTGAAAAGAATTGGAACTGTATTTATCCAAGGAAATACTGCGCCAAGGTATTAAGGATAGCAGAATAAGCTTCCATCACATTGGCAGAAGCCAGGAGTGGAGTATGGAGTAGACAGAGACTTTGTTTTAGAGTTCACTGGGATACTTCATCCGAATGCTTCACGAAATCATGAGGCTTCTAAATGTGCCTCCACGGAAAGTTGACATATTTTTTCAAAAAACGAGCCAGTGAATTGGACTAATGTCGAAAAATGAAAATAGAAATTTACATAGCTTGGCAACCGAAATTTTCTATGAAAAGTTCCGGATTTCTCGCGCAGCTTTGCGATTTTGATCGCCAGAAATGCATCAGCACACAATTGTCACTTCAAAATTTGCCAACTCGCATGACTTTTCATATTAAACTGATTGGGATTGTCAACAGGTAAAGTGTACGCCAACGAGAACTCGTCGCCATTATTGTCCTGTAAAATTCTGATAAAAAATTTACAATTAACAGCGCCATCTGCACAGAGGGAAACAGCGCCTCCGCGGATCTTCAGCGAACTAAATTATTACCAGCTAAAAATGTAAATAAAGATTGTAAAACGGCAAACATCGTACACTTTATATATTTTTAGAATATATTGCCGCGATAATGCGAATAAACAGTTTTGGGAACATATCAAATTTCATAATCTGAAGCCATTCTGACAAAGCTATAACGATTTATACTTTTATCCGTAAGGCAACAGAAGGAAATTTGATATCGTCCTAATATTTCAATGATCACACTTAAGTACCACGTATCTTTATACATTTAAATTAAATGTTAATATTCATTAAACGTACGAAGACAATATTTTGGCACGACAAGATTTGTCAGGTATTTAAAACATATACAGCCATTTTTATTAAATATATTCATACCGTAGAGTTTCGTACAATACGTAGCAATAATATTAATTCATGTAATATATCAATATATTCATTTTATTATCAATAGATGTGTGCATGAAACGGTGACAGTATTCGTTAGATCGAGTAAACTGTAGCCACAAAGGAAAAAAAAACCAAAACAAAGTAAAACCATTTGTTTACTTGTCGTTTCTACATATTTTTTTTGGATCTTTCTTTCGGTTGATAGTCATTATCGTTGTTGTTCTTAAATATATTATCGATGTTCCAGCGTTCCAAAAGTTTTCATGGGGATCGGCCTTGTGTTTGTGTCTGATCCAAAATCAAGATGAAAATAAAAAGACAAAATGGGTCCTCCCATATTTGATTTTAATAGCCAGCCAATTCGGCGAAGGTGGAGTCCATCTCGTCGGCCAGGGACTTGTATCTGTCCTTGTTGATTCCAAGCTCATCTACAAAAATTCGAAAACAAAAAGCATTATTAGCTACGCCGTGAAATTTTTTTCGACTATCCGTCCGACTAGAAACATGAACAACGAATGTATTTTTTGGATTAATCTTTCGTAGGAATAACATTACAATCGTGTATGATGTAATCAAGTACAGGTACATTCGTTAATGTCTGTTAAACGAATCAAGAAAATTGATCGAAGTGGAATTTCGAAAGTGCTACTCACGAAGTTTACAATCTATTGGATTACAGAAATGATAATTGTTATTGTCATTAGTGGAAAGCTCGATGCGTGAGCGAACAAAGTGTTAGGGAAAATATTTTACGACTAAGAATTTCAAAAGTTACGAATACAGTACATTGTGAAAGTATCTACTGGGTGTTCAAATACAAGAGAAAGCTTAAGAAAATGGGGCGGGAGGGAGAGCAAAAGTACCTGGATTTCGACGGCCGTTGTAGCGAAGCTAATTTTTGTCTTTTTTGTTTGTTTGCATGTATTTTCAAAAAAAAAATTTCACTTAAGCTACGTTACGTAAAACAGTGTTGGTATGAGATGCGTGCTTACGTGTACTGAGAGGCTTGATTAGTACGTTAATTAACGCAGAGCTCGGTTCATTTGGATATGATTTATAATAATTTGAATATTGATTAAAAATTGTCTTTTACACACTGACAAGGAATTGAGCGAATTTCAAATATCAAATTTATGAAAAGTAATATAAAAAAAAGAACAAAAAATCATCAATTTTGAAAATATTTGAAAATGACCGAAGAAAACGTAAAGTGCAATACAAATTAAAAATATTTAATCTTTGTAACGGAATTGATCTCTCCTTTCGAATTCTTTTCATTTAAAGATATTTTTAACGAGAGATGAAATTGCTAATGAGAATGTTACTTTTACGGAAATCAAAAGAGGAAAAATACGTGTAGAACCGAGAGTATGAGTATTGTCGGAGTGCAATTTGCATGTATGATAGTATATTAAGTATTTTTTTCTCGTTTGTTTTTAGTAGCCAGTAAGCTCAGCAAATGTCGAATCCAAGTCGTCGCAAATAGCTTTGTGTTTCTCCTTCTGGTGGAACAAGTCGTCTGTAATGAGAAACCATTCCGCCTTCGTAGGATTAATCGAGACCACTGATATCTGTTATTCTTTTTTTTTCCTGAATATTTCTTGGTAGTTCTCCTGTGTGCGTGGTATCTTTTTTTTCTATACTGCTTATCAGTTTTGTGATTGAATTTTCCTGTCTTCATCTCAAAAAAAACCAGTCCAGTTGAGACAGTCTTAAATGGTTATAGGTTAACGGATAATTGACTTTATTACTTGCGATAGTGCAATCCGTGATAAGATAAAAATAAAAAATTGCAAAACTTGGGTTATGTGAAAAAATAATTATAAAAATAATAACTAATATCACGGAGTTAAAGCAAGAAGTGAAGAAATACCGAATTCACTCCCCTTGCTTTTAATATTGCTGTGGTGGCGAAACATAAAAGAAGGTAAAACGAAAATTAATAATAATAATAGCTGTTGTAAATAAAAATGGCGCATGAAGCCTTCGTAAAATTGTCAAGGCACTATAGAGGCACTATAGTCGCTGTTCGAGATCAGATCGATATACAAGGGACTCTTTTGCATTGAAAGCTTAACGAAGATGGCCCCTCGAAACTGATGTTAAACCACGACTATAGAGGGGCGTGTAAAAAAAGCGTAAAACAAAGGAAATAGTGGCGGCGACAAGAGCATTTTAAAAGTAAGTAAGAAAGAATGTAAGAAAGAGAGAAAGAAAGTCTTTCGTTTCATTAAATTATTTAGCGATTTTCAAAATTCCCTGCAAACTGACTCTTTTTCTTTCTCTGTTGTTCTCCCGAGGAATATAGACGGCACGAAGAGAAATTGCCTGGAGAATTTTAATGTAAAAACTGCCGGACTCACCCTCGAGCCTGTCAACCTCCTTCTGCAGCTTCTTGACAGTTTTTTCAGCGAATTCAGCACGAGCCTCAGCCTCCTTTAGCTTGACAGTCAGAGTCTTCAGCTGGCGCTTGAATTCCTCGACTCGTTGGTTGGCCTGAGAACAAAAAAAAATTCAAAATTTAATCAAAGAACATAGGTATGTATAAAAAAAATTTTATAGACGCCAAAAAAATTGGTACCTTCTCCTCAGAGACTTCCAAGGACTTCAAGCTATTTCCGACGACCTTCAGTTCTTCCTCAAGTTCCATGATCTTGCTACAGAAGCACAGTAAAGAAACGATTAGATATTTTGAAATTGATCTTTTAACCTAAACTTTGGTTCATTCGCTCTACATTCTAAAATTTTGTCAGACAAAAAATATGACCAGACTTCATCCTGTCCTACATACACATCCGGACCAAAACTTACGCTTCCCCAGACTTGACACGATCTTCAGCAACCTCAAGCTCATCTTCAACGAAGGCCAGCTTGCGAGAAACTTCATCGGACTTGCCGTCAGCATCTTCAGCAAGTAGACGCGCTTCCTTGAGCTGGTTCGTCAGCTGATCCATCCTCTCTTCATCCTGCTGGGAACGGTTCTCCAATACTTTGCACATACTGAAACGAAGAAATTTTCCAGACATGAAAATCAGTGTTAAAATTGAGTAGACCTCGGAACGTAACTATTTTTCCAAATTTTCTGAAGAAAAGTTACAAATTTTTAATTATTCAATTAAGTAGCTATCTCGTTACCGGCTGGACTCATCAGCAGCCTGAGAGGCTTCAGCAAGCTTGGCAGTAGCGGTGTTAAGACGTTCCTCGGATCTCTCAAGATCCTCCTCAATAAGCTGGACCTTCCTGTTCAAAGCAGCCACCTCGGACTCGGCCTGGAACAGAAGCAAGATCAGTTACATTAGAATAAAAGTACCAAGAGTACACGTCAAAGCACCAGGTAGACTTTTCAAAATGTATTTTTAATATTTAAGATAAGACAACTCACGTTGGTCAAAGACTTCTCACGCTCCTCTAGGTCCTTGTTGGCCTGCTCCAGGTTCTGTTTGTTGGCCACAAGATCAGCTTCGACCTGCTGAAGCTTTTTCTGTAGGTCGCTGACCTCCTCGAGGACCTTATCCGCACGAAGGTTAGCCTCTTTGGCCTGTCCCTCGCAGGTATCGGCTTTGTCCTGCGCATTGTCCTTCTCAAGCTTCATCGCTTGCATCTTCTTCTTGATCGCGTCCATGGTGGCGGCTTTGTTTTTGCGACTTTCCTCACGTAACTAACGAGTTCGCTGTAAAACATTGGTTCGATAAGATTATCATAAGACAAGACTATTAATTAAATGAACTGATGCGTCAGGTTCAAATCACGACGTCACATTTGTTTTATATTCATCAAAAATACTAATGGGTATAATTGATCAACGATCGATCATTGGAGATAATTACTTTTGTTCTAAAGATTTTGCCATTTTTTTCTTCGACCTTCGATCATCGATTCTCGTCAGGCGAAAAGTCTAAAGTACAAAAATTCTTGTACGAGACGAGGATTGAGATAAAGAAACAGGTGAGGCAATTCTTCGAAGGTAATATGGCGTCTTTAGTATTTCTGAACGTGACGATGATGATACTGGGTCGGTGCCGTCGGGTGCCCTGACTCGTTGGCACAGCTTACACCCGAGAATGCCATCGTGGAAGCAAAGTCTACGGAAATAGCCAGGCTGCGAGGATTCTATAAATACGTGGACGGCGTGGCTGCTTCAGGAAGCCGAAATCCCGTGGTGGATATATACACACGTAGGTATATACCTCTACGTAGATAGTAAAATTAAATGGCCACGGAGGAGGGTCCATCGAAATCAGGAGATGGTCTTATTGAAAGAAAAAGAAAGAATCGATGGAATTGCTAGTTGCGAGAGTCTGTGTCATTGGTTAAATATGATAAGGCCGATATCGGAATTGCGTACTATGTGAACTCAGCTTTAGAACAGTACGGAGAGTTTAGATTGAGGTATCAGGGAATTGCTATTTTTTGAAATTCCAATGTCATATCGGTAAGCGTTAATTGGAATTGCCGGTATAAAAGTCACAAAAAATTACATGGGGATAGGATGGAATTGCCAGAATGAACTACAAGAAACGTTATCTGAGGGCAGTAGGAAGAAAATAAGCAGGAATTGTCACGGCGGGTATTGTGGGTTGTATGAAAAGGGGGAATCCCCGGTTTATCTCCTCATTATTCCATAGATCCTGCCCTGACGTTCTTTAAATCGGGAAACAGTTGCTTGGCTGTTTCCTTGTTTCTCTTTCTGCTCTGTATCATTCCTGTTTCTCCCTATCGGCGTCACTTTCTCTCTCGATGAGCCAGAAGGATGAAGAGCTTTACTTGGTCCGCCAATGGCGGACCGACACCCGATCTAACTGCCCACGGGCTTTTATTTATAGATCTTTACGAAACTTTGCGAAACGCCTCAGCCTCCGTTACACACTGTTTCATTAACCGACACCCTTCTTCGGATTCGACTGGGGAGAACCGAGTCGAATTCGCTTTTCCGAATTTGAAGCGACGGGATTGGCACGAAGGCGCTATTGACGCGCGAGAAATTCAGACGCCATTTTTTTCTTCGATTTTTAGATCTCACAGCACGTCCTCATTTTATCTAAATTCTTCAACGGCTACAGCCTCTCAACGTATCGAATAACTTGACTCGTATTTTACATATGCCAATGTGTATCTGTCACAGCGCGCAATGTAATTAGGCCATTGATTAATTAAGCAACTCGTATCAAGCATTGTCATTTTTCAAAAATATCAGATTCACTCGTCAATCGAGATTTTGACTATCCCATGATTACTCGAGGTAATAAATATTTATTTTTATTATTTTATCAAATGCAAATTTCTACTCGCTTTAAAAGTCGCGGCATTTAACGATCAAACGTAAGACTGTATTAATCAAAATAATGACAGCGCCGATTTAATATTAACTTCCACTGTATACACAAATCAATGTACTTATCAGAAAGTTCTTGTTAATTACCAATAATCGAACTACTATCAGTATTTTAAGTAGGAAAATTGTAAAAAAAAATATGGTCAGATCGGTAGGTAATTATGTGCTTTGTTAATGGGATATTATCCAATGATAATTTGTAATCACAACATTACGTAACGGTAAGAGTCTTATACAAAATTTTACTCATATATCCACTACGTACGTCATTCTAAAAAATCATACACAAGTTTGTCAAATAACACAGAAACACATTGCAGTTCACTACAGTTACATTGAAATAAGCTCTTTGACTCACTGAACACTCTGTTAATAATTAATATCTAATTGTTAACGCTACTTACGACATTACGTATCGTAACAAGCCGAAAGCAAGTTCCTGCAGAAGCGCAAGCGAAGCGTTGTTAATATAGCGTCAGTGCATAGTAGATAGAGTCCTGGAGGAGGATGATGATCCTGCGGACGGTACTTGTATCGGCCGGGAAAGCTTGGTGCGATCATCATCTCCTGGAATAATGACCTTAGAAGCTCTGGTATTTCGAAAAAAAAAGTAAGAGAGAAAAATGAAAGAATTGTCAAGTATTCCTTTACACGTTGTTACACGATATTCCATGATCGTTGTGACTGTAGATGAAAATTTTTCTTAGGTTTTTACGTAACTACACACACGCGCGAAACACACGATGTTAGAAGCTGAGAAATTTTTTTGAAATTTTCATCACGCAGGTAACGTATGAAAATTTTTTGGGAAAATTGTTTTGGGGGGAATTTTGTCTACTTTCATTCGATTCGGGTTGATTTTTAGTGAGATTTTTTTGTTTTGAAATTTTGCATTCTCCTTGGGATGCATATTTCCGGTTTTGACGTTTTTCAAAGCACGGTTTTTTTATAAATTGTAATGGTATAGAGAGCGAGTAATTTATTTGGAATTTATTTGGAAAAATTATATATTACACGCGCCTCGAGAGCACTTACTTACCCGAGCGAGCAGAGCGACGCGAGTCGAGTGCCGTCGCGACGCCCGTCGACGTCGGGTTTCCAAAAGTCGCGGGTGGGGAACCCAAAAATGGCGAGCATAAGACCGCGGCTCCTCACCGACACTACGACGCCAGCGTCGCGACGCCGACGTTGTTAGGCGCTGTTACAGTGTATTGGGGCTGCTTCCTTTTCTCGTCCCTTTTGACGGTTCTCGTTTTTCAGTTTACGGTGCGAAATTGTGGTGTGGCATTTTTAGCGAACCGTCCTGAGTTTCTTTGTTATTATTTTTGTTTCTTTTTTCAACAAATTCATTTTTACGTACTCGCATCTATTCGTTTGTATAAATATTATAATCTAAAATTTTGTACGTTCTTTATATTAACATCACACTGCATTCCCCCATGTTGATATTGAAAATCGATGAATGCGTTGATAAATCGAAATTCCAAAATTAAACCTGAAAAATAGCAGATTTAGTTTGCCTTGTAATAATAAACGAAAAAGAAAATTATTTCACAGGTTTGACTCTTGGTCTCACTCTGCTCAAGATATATTAAAATATCCGTGAAAAATAAACTTGTATGACGTAGACCTGGTTGAAAATCTTGAAATTAACTTCTTATCCTTGAACTTGTGAGATGACAAACAAAAAAATTAATACTATCAGAAAAATCTTCCCACGTGTTCTCGATTTTGGATTTTAGAAGATGAGCAGTTTAGTGAAGAATTTGGAAACGGAACGGAAGCGAACCGCTAAAATAATCAGGAAGCAGAATCGTCAGGCTTAAGTTTTGACTAATCAGATCGTCATATTTGTCAGAAAAAAGTGTCAAGTATCAGTTTAACTTAAATTTACTTGTTCCTCTTTGCATTGCTTTGAATCCATAACGAAGAATCACTCTAACCTTAAAAGAACTATGTCACAATACAGAAGCTCAATTACAGGATTTTCATGCTATTCATAGAAATTCCGTTTACGTAAAACATATGAGATTCCATTTTTAAACTACCGCTGTTTTGTATTAAGGTTAAATGTTTATAATAAATTGACGATTAATGAAAGGTCTTGGACAAAAAAGCAAAAATAATATGAAATCCGAGTTTCCTAGGATTTTATTTCTTTTCGAAAACGGTACCGTCTCATTTGTAAAAAAAAAAGTATGTTATTTATTTTGCTGCCGATGCGTCACACGCGTACCGTTTCTGACTAATGCTCCTTTCCTCCGACATTAATCGAAGTTTAAACTCTGGTTACCCTATCTTAAGACTATATTTAAAAAATTGAACCAGGTTTAAACCACGTTGGAGGAAACGGGCATATGAACCATGGGAATTTGACGAGAGCACCATCTGTAATGTGTAACGAGAAACAGATTATAATTTACTTCATTGTTGTACCATCGATATTATAGAAATTAGACGTAGAATTGGATTCAGCATTAATTTCTTGTGTCACGACACAAGTGTAGAAAATAAAGATGGCGCACGAGTCCAAAATACAGCACCCCCTTTTTCTGATTCATTGTAGTTTGTCTATACCGTGCTACATAAATAATTTTTCCATTTTTGAAAACATAATTCTTAGAGCCTAAATTCTCGGATTATACTAAAAGATTTCAGCAAGCCACGTTAGTCCCATCTTCTTCAAACCTGCATGGGTAAAATTTCTTTCAAAAATTGCGTACCTAAAATTTGTTCATTCTAAAATTCATAGCTTATTTGATCCATGAAAAATATGTCGATCGTTTTTGTACTTACGTATAGCAGTGTCTCGTTCGATGATGAAAAATACAAATAACGGACTATAACGTAAAAATTAGCTAATTCTGTTACAGTGAGAAATGGCATTCGCGATACGTTGCACACGAAAATCCCACAGAAATATTTACATCGAGCAACGATACAACAGGAGAGGACAACGCTATTCTTATTGGACAGCAGCCAAAAATATTGAGCTTGCGTAAGCCTATCAGGCATGAGCTTAACCTTCCCATGTCCAAAGGAGGTACTCTCAAATCTAGACAGGTGAATACCAAATGGAATCCATAAGAATATTAATATAATTAGCATACATATAAGAGAACCTGAATCAAATTTTCTTGGAAAAAAAACTGTGAATTTCATAGAATCACTAAGAAAATAGCATACGTTATAATTTCTGAACATATAAATTTTGCCTGCACCTGAGTTCCATACGAGAATCATCATTGGGTTCATTTTGACTATCAGATCTGAAGGATACATCTGTTTTTAGTAAAGCGCATCAGTTGATTAACTGATACGTCATCTTGTTATAAGACTCTAGAAGAAAGAACTAACTAAAAACTGATTTTAGTAGTACGAAAATATAATAACGAATATAAAACAAGTCAGATGACTAAGATTTTACTCTGTTGTACAGTTTGAGCGGATCATCGACTCCGTGAAGATAGATATTCATTTTGACATGATAAAAAGTGATAATACTCGACTTGGCATCAATGCAATTCCATAAGTCTCTTTTGGACGAGATCCAAGAATAATCAGGCACGAATGAGATCATCGGTTGTCTCAAAAAAAATATTTTCGTCTCAACTGCCTCCATCTCTGAACGAACGTACGAATTAATACAAGAGCGTGCATGATAAAACCTTCAACAGAGCGTTTGAAAAAAAGGTTAGAATTCAAAAAATAATTATTAAAAATATTGTCAACGTTAACCGAAACTTCATAATTAGTTTGTTTTTTAAACCCTGATCCAAATGACGTCAGCGATCAACGGAGCTTAAGAATCAAAAATTATTGTATAATTTTGTGAAATCCCATACCGTACAAATCAGCCTGATACACGATTTCTACTACGCAACGCCATCTCTCGGTCGTACTTTGCAACTATCGTTCAAATTCTGCACAATTCCTATTAGCAACGACACCCGCATACAGTATTACAAGAAGATGCAACAATAAAATAAGACTAGCAAATACGAATGGGTGGTTGTAACTTCTTTTGGCATGGAGTCAAAAATAATCGACTCTTTTCGTGACATCATCGACCTGTTCTTCAACATAAAAAATCCCCAGCTCCCAGGAATAGGTCGCAAGGACGTTACATTCCAGCGTTTATTTATACGAGTAGTAGAACGTCGACCGCACGAATCCAAGAAGGCGAATCATAAGATATGACGCTACTCGAGATCGAAATGGAGTCTGGATAAAATGGAAAGCACATGGTTACTGGGATAGAAATTTTCATGAATCTCGCACAAATTTCGCATCAAGTAAATGTTCTGATTAACTTTCATTGTACTCCTCATTGTCAATGGAAAAAGTATATTTTTTTTTCATTTGCCTTTCAAAGCAACTTGTGTTCACATGACCTGGATCGATCCCTTAGTTCTAGATAAGGTCTAGTCTCATGCGGATCAAGGCTGGTCGGTGGAATTTTTTTCCAACGTGGATTTGTCAAATGTTTGTCTTTTTATTGCAAAAACGCAATTCTCGTCGTGCGCGTTTCGTGAAGAAGAATGCCAATAAACGAAATTGCTCGCATTCAATGTCATCGTTAAGCGTGCAAGTGCGTCAAATGAAAAATAGACTTCGTCGTAGATCGATGATTTTTCTTTTTAGAAATATTCATTTGCATGTATATCGGAAACTTAAAAATACCAACGAGCCTTGGTCTATTCTCGTATTTTGGATCCAAAGTGTCTCTCTCGCTCTGGTACGTCTCGTAACAAAGCTAATATTATTTGGCTAAGCTTAAACTCTAAGCACAGAAAAGCGATACCACCACCGTCCCACTTTCGTTATTTACGTACGCCTTACTCCTTCGCAAATTTTACCATCTCGTACGTAAAATTCGTGACAGCGTACGCCTAGACAAATATACGTAAACGAATACGTACTTGTCGAACGTACTTTTGAATAATGCTATCAATGACCGCATCGATCGGTCATCATTGATTCTAGATATTCGAATCAATTATCTCGCACTTTCTTTTACTGCTAAACGACGTATATCCCTTAATCACGAAGCACAGTTCTTTCTCTATTTAAATAAGTATCTGATAAAGTGTAGCAAAGGTGTCACGAGCAAGTCACAATTTTTGCATCGAGACGGTACCAGTCGACAAGCGAAACCAATATAGATATAAGGTAAGAATAAAATAAAAAAATTTGACAATAGTAGAAAAACAGAAGGATACTGTACCGTAAGAAAAAGAGAAACTACCTCATAAAAAAATCATTGCGATAAGAGGTTGTATAAGAGATTTTTCAGGATTTTCTTCCTTCTTATATTCGAATGAGAACAATTCAACTGTAGCTTCGCAGTATTGTTGCCAGAGTGAAAGCGCCTTTCGATGGAACAGTTCCGAACCAAGAACACGATACCGGTAATACCGCAGAAACATCATTCCAGTATATTTAAACGTCCGTATCTTTACCCATTATTTAAACTGGATAATTGCACAAAATTGGATAAATTCTCATTCGAACCGCAATCGCTAATATCGTCTTCGGATTTCTATGTACAAGTATTTACCGCGCGATACAATGAGACCTGATCGAACATACAGCTGGGCCTTCTTGTGCTATACTATCTGAATTCTGCACCGTCTCATTATTCCGCGATGAGCATTGACGTTAAGTGGCAAATCTATAAAACTTATGACAGTATGATAAGTAATATTAGTTATAACAATAGTAATAATAGCAGCGATAGAAGTTCTAGTAGTATTTGGTGTTGGTGATTTCAGGAATGATAGAGTGATGTCGGTGATGGTGGCGGTGGTGGGAATAATGACGACATAACGACAGTTTCTTCCGTTGTTAACGGCAAGTTAAAGGATCTGTCGTTTGGCAGTGTCAATTTCCGGGTATCCTGGATGAGACGAACTTCCGGCGTGAGTTCAGGCGTTAATATCCGGCAAGATCGGCAAACGTCTGATCCATTTCATCGGCGATCGCTTTGTACTTACTGCGCTCCTTCAGTAGCTCGTCTGTAACGATAAAGAAAAACCAACGGGGGTTCTGATTAGTTGGGAATGGGTCCAGGGTCGATTAGTTTTGTTAGTTGGATTCATGAGATTGAAAATTAGGTTATACAGAGAATATGTACAGGTTGGTTTTCTTTTTGTCTCTTATGGGGCTGGATCAGTTCATTTTAGGAAATTACAAAGATCATGGAACGAACGTGTAATCCAGTGGCACGTAAAATGACAATCGTTGTGTTTACAATATATTAATTTTAATTACAATTAATACAAGTGATTGTAAATTGGTGTATCGTAGAAGAACAAGTATGTGCTGTGTACGTTTTGTGTGTATTTAAATAGAGCGCGTATGCGCGTACGTGCTCCCCGTTTAAACTTTTCATTTGTTTCTCCTCTTGTCGCCGATTCACCGCATTGTGTTTCGTTAATTCGCCGCGTGGCGCAGCATGATCGTTTGTTCTCTTTTTCTGTTTCGAGTGGATCTTCTTTTTGCGGTGAGACGACGCGCGAATGATCAAATAGTTTAACCAACCAATTCGGTGAAGGTGAGGTCCAAGTCGTCGCAGATGTATTTGTACTTCTCCTTCTCGTGGACGAGCTCGTCTGCAATTCAATGTCCATGGATAAATATAATTTTTCTCAATTTCCGCCATACCACAAAACTTATATTTATTGCTATCCTTTGATAACCCAAGAAGTAATAAATGTAACGAAATGTCCTATTGATTATCAGTTTGTCGATCAATTAAAAAAAAACCCGTTAGCAGTGACACTTTTATTCGATTCTCTGTCGATCTCTAGACACAGTCGATAAAGTAGATTCCACAATAATTTATGCTCTATTGATCGATAATCGATAACCAAGTTTAAGAGAGGATCAAGTAGTACTGGGAACATTAGCAAGAAGTGTCTATAGGCATTGCTATTGGTTAAGTTTGTGTTAATAAGCAAAAAGCCTCGAACTTACGGGTATGCCGTTTCACCGGAAGCGAAAGATTAATTAATCGAGTATAAAACAAAAGAAAAGGAAAAACGGTCTTTTTATATATAAATTATTATCGAAGCATTAGGTAGTAGTGGTAGTAGTAGCAGTAGTGCGAGCAGAGGCGTATTAGACTCCATAGAGTTCGACGAACGCCAAATCCAAGCCATCGCCGATTTCCTTGTACTTTTCCTTTTCCGCCACCATCTCATCTGCAAGCATTATTAAGGTTATGTTCGAGTAAGCGTATCAAGCGCCATCTGTCGGACAAACAACGGCACCATAACTAAATGCTTCGTTAGAGACGTTGACCCACGAAGGGACGAAGTAGAAAACATAAGGGGAAGCCCTTGTTTCTTTGATGATAAAGATTTTGGTTTTAGGGTTAATTCTAAAAAAAAAAGACATATCAAGCGAACGTTATACTTACTCGGCATGGCATAGTGGGTTCACACCAGTTTTCGCCGTGACGCAATTGTTTCATGCGGTTACACAGTTTTCAGTCGTGTTCCATTAGTTCACCGCGGACGCATTATTAGCGCGGTACATGTATTAGAGAAAAAAAAAGAAAAGAAAAAACAAAGGAAACAGTTACAATAACGAAAAAAACGCATACGGAAAAAAAAACGTAGAACGAACAACACTCTCATTTTCAAAATTAAAATATATATTATAAACAGATTTATAATAATAGCAATATAATAATTATTACAATAATATTAGTGTTATCATCATCATCATTTTTTCAATTTAATTAATATTAGGTAAATTAATACGACTAATATAACTCAAGTATCTTTTTTCAGCATTTTCATTTGTTTCCAAGTAAATTAAGAGGATAATAAAAATTAATAGTAGGATGTAGGGATGTATTATAATTGTGCATCTGTTGCTGTTTTCCTTTCATTTCACTCTTGTATACTATTTTATGCTCGTGACGCCGGTGATGGGAGAAGGAAAAGAAAAAAAAAAGAAGAAAAATAAACAAAAGTATTCTGAACAAGAGAAACGTGCTCATGTCGAGTCGCAGTTTCAGTACTCGTGTGTCTCGCCATTTTGGTCGTGTCGTGGGAAACGGGACAGGATTCAATGACAAATATAATTTTGAATCTTGCCCCGTTCCAGCACCTGTCAACGTCGAACTCAAATTTGAAAAAAATATATAACGTGATTAAAAGTTAAGAGTTCGGAAACCGAGGTTCCCGCCTGCCATGATCGCAGTTTGACACCGACAGATGGCAGTGATGATTCGACGATACAAAAATGGCCGAAACGTTAAAAATAACGAAAAAGAAATCAGAAAAAACCCAAGAGAAAATCAAGAACAACTAGTTTCAAAATTCATGATCATCGAAATCTTTCAAGGTCCGACCGTCAAGATACAGTCCTACAGTAATTCGCGCTTATCAAAAGCGCCATTAGAGACACGTAATAAGATAATTACGGCATTGAGCACGTCTCTGCGTAATCGCAATATTCGATTGGCGGAGAGGAACACGTTAAAGAGTAAATATGTACAGGCACGATTTGGAGACACATGGAGGAAGAGATCGATTGCACCCATTCGAACGAGAGCAGCTAGGAACGCAGTCGTACGCCATGGCAAAAAAAGACTTTACGGGGCAGAACATAACCCCATAAAAAAATCGTCGGCAGTAATGGTCACGCACAGCTTATCAAAATGGCTCAAAGTTCCTTTTCCTTCGATACACATGTTA
This sequence comes from Trachelus tabidus, assembly GCA_030142655.1. Classification (NCBI taxonomy): domain Eukaryota; kingdom Metazoa; phylum Arthropoda; class Insecta; order Hymenoptera; family Cephidae; genus Trachelus; species Trachelus tabidus. The sequence continues at coordinate 186,191 of JARQTI010000076.1, forward strand.
CCGACCGTAAGTAACTCAACGGTAATAGTTACCGTAGATAATTAATTCTGCCATACCGACCGAAAATTACGCACGTATCCGTCGGTAAGTAGAGTAACTACATAAAATTTCAAATTGGAAACAAAAAGCCGGTACACTGAGCCATCCATACGAACTAAATTCATTCTCCAACCGAATACGGTCGATAAATCTTAAGTCAGACACCAAGAACGTCGCAAAGCGCCCTAATGGCATCGCGTTCGAACTGTCAATCAATTAAGGATGGGGAATGTGGACTAAATGTGAGCACTCTCGAGCTAGCTGGACCCATTTTACGTTCACGCCTTATCTTTCGATCTCATTCATTCTTGCATTTTTCCACATTTTCCTCTCTCTCCCCCTTCCCTGTCCCACTCATTCACTCACTCATTCTCACACACAGTCTCTCTCAAGCTTTCGAAAGCTCGAAAAGGGTCACGTGTCTATACCTTGAGTGCTCATGCGTGTGTATGTGTGTGATTGGCTCGAAGGGGTCTAAGGATAATTTCCATGAAAGGTAGAGATGAGTATATACGTGGAAATGTAAAGTGTACGTGGTGGGGAGGGAACTCAGAGGTCTCAGGGTGGCCTAAGGACTCTACATCTTTTGTTTGCAGATTATGTTAGGTGTGCACCGATACAAGCGCGCGCCAAGATAACCAAGGGGTTGGTTTTTTGTCTATTTTATGCTTTTTTGCTCGCCACCGCAACACGATCTACATGTTCTGGATGTCATGCAGGGTTGCCTCCATCTCCTCCTGGAGCAATTTGTTTTTCTCTCTCTCGGCGACGAGGTCGTCTGTAAAGATCACGTGTTAAAGGCACTCCACACAGGCAGGCAAACACGCAGCCGCAAACGCATAAGACGGCCAATATATTGCGCGGGGATAAAAATTAAACGGCGGGCCAATGGTAGTTAAAGAGGAGGGCGGAGGGGGGGGGGCAGCAGGTCTAGCGACTGTCGTACGGGAGCTTACAACAGGATACATTTAAATATCACTTCGGTTAAACATATGACGATTAAAAGTGACAGACTGAGTACAAGGCACGATGCAGATTCGTGTTAAAAATTCTCGACACTGTTTGTCGCGCTTTTTTCCCGTAATGTTCCGCGCTCTTGTGACTTTCAGAATAACTATTTATATCACATACACGGTGCTGATCAGACGCGAAATGAGTTCCAATAAAATGCACATCGTTCCAGGAGAACAGACTGCGGAAAAGTAATAAATGTTTCTTTATCGAACGACTTGAAAAACAAAATTAACCAAGGGTAAGAAAAATATGTTGAAACGATAATTTTCAAAATTGCATCGTTCGTCGAGTAACTTTGACTCAAAGACCACGTTCAGTATCTGTTGTTGATTAAGTCTATACGTGCGTCATGAAATACGTACCCTCGAGCCTGTCGACCTCCTTCTGCAATTTCTGCACGGATCTCTCGGCGAACTCAGCGCGGGCCTCAGCCTATCGGAAAGTGGAATTAAAAAGAAAGTATTAATAGTGTTTCGAGTTTTTTTACCAATTCTTGAAAAAAGTTCGACTTAAACGGTTCGTCTTGAAAAACCAAAATTTCTCCTGACCCGCCAGTTCGTAGCAACGAAATGAAGAAAATGCTACTGTCAGCAGTAAAATCGACAAGAACTGCCGCTGTAATTGTCTAAGCCGAACTTTTCTCTTTAAAAAAAATCCACTCCAAGCACACACGAGAACACGAGAAGAACACAAGGATTAAAAAACAGCAGGCGTAAACAGCGCAGCGTGTTAATTCGAAAAAAAAATTGCAAGCATCGAGTCAATCCTATTATCTGTTAACGGCGACCAAGAATAATGAGAAGAAAAAACGAATGACTTGTACCAGTTCGCCAGTCGTCGTACCTGTTTACGAAATGACATTCGATAACTGTGCGAAATCACACGACGCCCAGTGATCGCGCAAGCTACGCGTATATGAAATTAGAAAGAGTCTCGATATGAAAAAAAATTAAATTCTTCAAAGACAAGTTCCCATGTACCATAGTGAAAAAGAGCAGAATTTCATTTAAATAATCTCCACGTATCCCTTGAAAAAAAAAAATTTTCATCTCACCTCTTTCAACTGGCTGTCGAGAGTCTTGACCTGGCCCTCAAACGTTTCCTCTCTCTGCGTCGCCTATTTTTTTTTTCATTTTTGTTTTAGTGACAAGCACAACAAACAACAAAAAAAAACAATCGTTAGTCCACTTAGTAAAAAAAAAGTATGCGTCATGCGACTATAGCTAGGACGTCAATACGGATCCAAGACGTTCAATGAAATTCAGTACGAAAGCTGCTGGCATTCAATAATCGTTGACTTATCGAAGGAAAAAATCCTTCGATGTGTTAATCGTCAACTCTATGTGATGCAACCACTGTCATTTTTAGTGAGGTTAGGTAAACGGCATTGAAACACTAGGGCCGACACACTAAGGGCCACTACGCGTAACGTGTGTGTACCTCCTTGAGACGGGTGGTCAGAGTCTTAATTTGATTCTTGTACTCCTCCTCGCGCTGGTTGGCCTAATTAAAATTATGCAAAGATGACGTATCGTTCACGCTAATTAACGAGGAATTACATAGTAAATCCAGAGGCGCTACTTCTTTTCGACATTCTTTCAATATTTTTTCCTTTTTTTATCCTATACCGAACTATAGACTTTATAATTATCCATGAAGTATTTTGCTTAATTATAATTAAAAAAAAAAATTAATAAATCAAGGCTCTTCGCTTTACCTTCTCCTCGGACACCTCGAGGGACTTCAGGTTGTTACCAACGACGCGCAGTTCCTCCTCGAGCTCGACGATCTTACTGGAAAGTGAAGGAAATAAAGATTTTATACACGGTGTAAAATTTTCAAAATAACTAACGTATTCGTCAATATATCGTACCGGGAGAACGATCACGATCTGAAGGATAAATTTATAATTTTCGTAGTTCCATTGAAAATCGCCTTGAATTATTTTCTTGTCCAATGACAATACGTGCAGTGATCGTTGGCTCGGTACGACATTGAAGTTATAAATGTTTCGAGATAAAAAAAATTGGACGTCAGAAATACGTAGAGTCACGTTATTTAATACGAAAAATCATGCAAAAGCTCACGTTTAGTATTCCTCGACCACGTTTTCTTTCTTTAACATAACTTTTCTCGTTCCCCCGTTTCCTCCTTTACTTACCCCTCGGAAAGTTCAGCCTTTTCCTCGGCACGCTCGAGGTCTTGCTCCATCATGACTAGCTTCCTGGCGACCTGCGATCAACCAACAGCCAACGCCACACGTCATGCCAAGCAAAAAAAAACAAGAGAGGGGGGCGGGGGGAGGGGGGCACGTGCATGCAATAAAAGTTAAAAAAAATATGACAATTTTTCGAAAAAAATGACAAATCTAACGTAAACGAAGTGGTGGTCCCTTGTACGACGTCATCTCAGCATCGGTCATCCTCGGCTTGTGACTTTTTATTACGATTTATGAACGTGAAAGGACATTTAAAATTTGAAATTTTAGGCTTTCGCGGCCAATAGTATTGTTAACACTCATGGTTTCGTCAGCACGAATCAGCTGATCAACTAGACTTATGAATGACTGAAGTACTGATCCGCATGAGCGATCATAGGTATATTAAGACTTCCTGATAACAGGGAGCTTCAGTATCGGAGCCTCCTAGCCCTGACGATGCAGAACTGAAAACGTTTGCGAAACGTCGGCACGAAGCTGAACACAGACGCGGCCTCCGTGCGGAAACCACGAGTATTAATGACACTTAAAATTGATCAATTTTTCTTTTGAATCGACCTCCATTGGTTATTGGTTTTTTGGGTCCTTTTGTAAATTTACGTGTAACTTGCTGGCAACGAGTACTTAAACGAATTGCCAGGAGATGGATTCAAAAAAAAATAATTGACATTCACGGTGTTAGTGTACAACTCACGTGGGGAAGTTAACAAAATATATATATATATATCTAAGAGATATCCAATGGGATTCAACCACAATGCACAATCGCAAACTCGATTCATGTAAACGATGCTTACGACTCTCCGGATTCGGCACGCTCTTCGGCACGTTCGAGGTCGGCCTCAACCATGGCCAATTTACGGGCAACCTGTCGAATTAACGTGACAAGATAGAATTTTTATTTTACTCGAATTAGTACGCTCGGACAATCCTGTCCCTCGTGACTAGAAGAAACGAAGAAAGACTAAAAAAAATTTGAGACTAAAAATAGTTAATGCGAATGAAATTACGAAGGCAAGGAAATTCGATTGCGTGTAAATTTCATGAAAATTTCTCATTAAAGATACTCGTATCGAGTTTCTTCATTATTTTTCTTTCAATGCTCAAATATCCTCTCTTCCAGTCACGAGCGTCACTGCAAAACTTCGTATTCGATATTAAAAGTGCACACTCGGTTGCTGTTAGAGACATCTGCACTGCACCAGGCTGCATCCAATATAACCTAATCAATACGATATTGCGTTTAGACCAAGAGATCAGATTGTACGGTCAAACATGAAAATTGGATAACAAGATAAAAGTCACACACTTAGCAATTAAATTAGGGTTAGGATAATTTTACGTGGGGTTAGGTTAGGGTCAATGAAAAACTGCGCGAATCGAAGGGACTGAACGCATCTGTCGACGTGAATTTTCGAAAAGACCGAAAAGCTGCGTCAGATCCTCTCACGAAACCCACCTTGAGGGAGAGTACTGAGTGCTTGACTGTACTGAGTACCTCGTGTATTTAATGTTGTCAGTGCAAAAATAGCGAATAAAAAAATGTACGGTCGACATGAAACCAAAAAAGTATTATGTGCACGTGACTAGAACCAGCGTACGAGAAACGTACGAAAACTCAAAGACTGAGCCCGATATTTTTCTTGACCTTTATGTAGAAGAAAAAAAGTTATACTGTGAAAACTACTCGCCTCGGTTTCTCGCCCGCAGATCGTCGGTCATCGGACCGATGTCGGTAGCGACCTCGAGCGTGAAATGCATCTAAGTCAATTGTTTGTAAAAGAAAATGCCACGAATTCGCAGATGCTGCTTTTACACCCCATTTCGCAGGGGCAATAACAATAATAACAATAATAAAACAGTCAAATAGCTGAAAATCGGTCAGCGAAATAACAGCGATAAACATTTCATCACAGCAAAACACCGTCTTCGCACTGTAATTACGAATTTCTTCGATTTTACTTCGAACTCCATTTTTGTTTTACCTGTCTCTCTCTCTTAGAACAATTTCGTCGTCGAAGCACACAACAGCAACAATAGCGATAACAGTAAAGTCCGGATTTCGCGAGATCGTCCCGGGACACGCGAGTCGATCCACGTAAGTTCGGACATTTCGGATAAGTAAAGAAAAATAGTTAAAAAAAACTTTGAGTTAATGGTAATAAACGATAAAAGCAAGATTTTACACGGAAGTCTAAAACCTGTGTAGAAATTAACCGTAATGAGGAAGGCGTCGTCATTTACTTTAAAAAAAAAAATGAGACAGGACCTCCGTGCCTGCCTTCGCACATATCCCGACGATCACCAAATAGCACCACTTCATACCTTCATTTTTTTTTCCTTTAAACTTTCTTTTTAAATGCTCGTATTTTCCATACCAAGCAATTCCATCACCGCATCGTTCTTGATTCTTCAACGATTTTCGTTGTTAACGCACATCGACACTGCATTACCGACGCACGGTAAGCGAATAAAAACAAAACACTATCACGAATGGAGTCACGGGAATGAGAAAAAAAAGACACGCCAGATCGTATCACGCGTGTCAAGATCAGTCGGAGACATTGGAGGGTGCGTGAGTCACATCCGCCTTCCGAATTTCGCGAATTTTTAACGACGACACGTGAGATTAAAAGATACCAAAAAAGAAAAGAAGAAAAAAGAAATTCTATCGTACGAACGTACGCACGCACGTTCGTCGGTCACAACGAGCACGCAGGCGAGTTATAGGTTAGGCACTTTTCTCTATCGACTAGGAACCATCATCACTGCAGCCACTTTGGATTGGTGCGGGTTCGCAAACCTCATCGTATTTCTTGTCGGCTTCTTCGGCGAGGAATCTGGCCTCCTTCAGCTGATTCTCAAGGGCGTCCATGCGCTCCTCATCGGCCAAGCTGCGGTTCTCGAGAACCTTGCGGGCGCTTTTGCATGACGAACGAAAATACAAAATTAATAAAGAAATGAAAGGAAGTACAGGTTATACGATATAAATTGGGCAGGGGTGATCAGCGATGTCGCGGGGAAGTGACGCGTGGCGCCATCCGTGGCCAGAGACAGCAACCTGTTAAACGCTGGAAACCCTAAGCCTGTAAAGAATGTCGGTAAGTGCCCGATTAATAGCCAAGGGTAACGTATTTATCGACGGAGCAACGAAATCGAACGAAATATATCAAAAATTTTCCATTCGTCGTAAAATCGCGACCCTTGACTATCTGACTCGGTTACGCGTTAAAGGTGCGTTCACAATCGAACGACGACCCACCTCCTCGTACTTCTTGTCCGCCTCTTCGGCGATCAGCTTAGCCTGCGCCAGCTGCTCCTCCAGTAAGGATACCCGGTCGTCCTCCATGTTGGTTCGGTTTTCAAGAGCCTTGCGTATCCTATTGATTAGTTGGATAAGGTTTTTTCGTTTTTGACATTTTTCTTTTTACGTACATCGTGTTCAACCCGTACGCGAGCAGAGTATATCACAAAAATTTGACATTTTTTTTCAAAAACTAGTACCTCAAAAAACGATCCTTCGTAACGGTCACCGATCTAAATCAACAGACCCCCGATAATTTTGAATCGCGAATCAAAAAATTTCAATATCAAAAGACAACAGCGAGAAAGTCATGAAACACGCGAAGGTTAGGTCCCAGGACCGTACCTCGTGGGGCCCCCGACCAATTATTCCTCTTTACCGCGACGAGACATGACATCACGGATGAGATCAGCGCGACTCAGCGCGCAAGGCAAAATCAGCTAACGTAAACTCGATTAGGCTAAGTTTCACTCGGTCATTAAGACAGACCCCGATACGCGTCAAACGTAACATTTTTATATCGTTAAGGCGTTATAAAACTCAAATGGTTTAAAAAAATTTACCAAGCAGATCTTTAGGGTGACACTGAAAAAGGAATGCACCGGATATGCAGTTGCAATAGACGCCATGAAATAAATGAATAAATAAACGACATCCTGGCCACGAGCAAATCTCGCATACAAATACTTATCCAAATTCGAATTATATTTTTGAATTTCATATTCGTTCCAGGAATCAACTCGTCGCGAAACCCAAATTCGACGGACACCATTAAAGACGAAACGCGTTCTCGTGCGGGAATTTAAAAAAAAATCTTTCCTTACATTCTTCCCCCTATTTTCACATCACACGTGTTAAAGTTTATACGTACGCTCGAGGAACAAACGGATGTTGGTATCAATTTCAAATAACTTTCAGATTCTTTCAATTTCATGTGTCAAGTGAATTTCTCGTTACACAACAAATCACAGCGAAAAAGTTTAAAGTAATTTTTTGTTATCAAATTTACGGCAAAGTGCAGTTTCGGAAATTTTGCAATGTATTCGCGACGAAGTCAGATTTGACATAATCAATTTTTAGTGCGCCCAATGGCAATAAATCCGTGTGCACGTGAACATTACCCGTGTCGGGTGATGTATAATGCAAATTCGTCAAAAGTCTATTTCCCGCGAAATCGTCAGTTTGTTCATCGTGATAACGATACGAAGGAAATGGTCCTTGTATAAGAAACGTTCGATAACAGAACAAATTACGACGTTAGATAGCAAAAAAGTAATCAGACAAAATGAAAAAGAATTTATTTAAAAAAATGACAACATCGGTGCAAAGGCACGCGTAATAAGCCTGTATGAGTTGACAAAATTCTTTCATCCACCCGGTATGCAAGAACCATTTTCTCAGTAAAAAAAATTCATTGTGTATCCTAACGTATAACAGTTTGAATTGACACAGTGGGGAAAATAGTTGGAGAAGGAAAAAATGACGAAAACCAGCAACGCGAATCTTGGAATAATATATATATGCACAGATGTCCCTGTGCAAAACAAAAAACATGAGATTTTCGTCATTTTCATCCGCCAAAATTTTCCTCGAAGTAATCGCTTTCAATCGACTCGTAAGGATCGAGATATTTTCCAAAATTAAAATACCGCTCATTGATAAATTTAATCGATCGTCTCTCGATCGATATGACCATTATGACGAAATATCTCCGTGCGTTCGTTTAAAGATAGAAAAACGAGACTGAGCGTTTTGGACATGGGAAAAAATTTTCTTATTCTATAAAATTAAAAAAAAAACCAAATCGAAACTTAGTATTTTCTTTTTACATTTCTAACCTTATGACGTTGGGACGAGGTGAGTATTGATATTTTGTTTGATTAAGCAATGCGTTATCTATGCTCCGATCAAGATTAACCCAAGATACGCCATAATCTAAATAACAGTTTCAGCAGTCATTACCGCCCATACGCATATTCCAAAGAAAATCCAAAATAATTTTGACTGATTTCAGTGGAAAATATCTCGATACTATTTACGAGCGACGTAAATACGTGACACTGACGTGACGTAATTTCCAAAATTCTCAAAACGTCAACAAATTCAAAATACCGATAACGAAAAGATCCATAGAAAAATAAAGTTTTTCCAAAGAAGACCGAAGAAAGCCAATTACCTACGATCGAATCTAATCGCTGTCGATATTACGACGTCAGCACGAAAGATAATGAAATACGACAATGAAAATAGTGACGCACAGAAATAAAGTTAAAAATTAACTAATCGAAAGATACGAATTAAATACATTTCTTTTTATCGAGTACCAGCAAGGCCTTTAAAAAAATCTTATAACCCCCCCCCCCACCCCCAATTTCATCAAATACAGAAACTAGTGTATCTATCCACTCTATTTCAGTCATATCGTGTCACGTATTTATCACGTAATCATACGTATCCATATATATACAAATATGACACATACCGTTCGCTCTCATCGGCGGCCTGGGAAGCCTCAGCCAATTTGGCAGTGGCGGTGGCGAGACGTTCCTCGGATCTCTCAAGATCCTCCTCCAACAATTGGATACGACGATTGAGGGCAGCAACCTCGGACTCGGCCTGAAACCCAAGGAAAAAAAAATCACAATTAATGAATCAATCAATTAATAACGAGCAGATCGTGAAACCGAATATTTATTTAATCCCGCTCGATTAACCTTTTCGCGTAGCCACGCAAGCATATACAAATACGCGTATCGCAGATTGCAAGCAACTCGAAGTTAAATTTATCGAAACCCCCCTCCCGGCTTAATAAAAAAAAAACATATACCGCAATAATGAAAATAAAATAATTCCAGCGGCGCGCTCAGAATGAGGAGGTTCCGGATATCCGGGATACCGCAGTTAAATACCCATAGGAACGCATTTATATTTGTAGTAAAACGTATGGCGCACACGTGGGAATTTTAAAAGTAAAATTCGTCGTATACCAATCCGACCAATTCACCACGTGTCACTGGCGAGTCAAGCTGATCGACCTTTTTTTTTCGTTATGTTCACCGCTCAATAGATTTCCCTACGTTACGATTTCAATTGTTGACGATATATGCTGTAATAAGGTTACGTGCGTTCCACATTGGCGACCGTGTACAAGGGACCGAATGCTGCACCCTGTGTACCATTTTCATCGGAAATAATACCGCACAACTGGTCCGTAACGTATGCATGCCCGTCGCGATTAGGGTCAATTTACTCCTGTATTTAATCAAACTTCCCGCGCGGATGCGGTAGCTGCACCTGCAGCCACGAAGGATGGTCACGCTAATTTTTTTTCATCCTTGACGCTTAACCCTTTTTTTTAAATTACCGTTTGAAAAGTCAGAGAGGCCATTTTCGCTGGAGTAATAAGATTTTCAGATATTCCCTTGAAATTCAATTGCGTATGCATGGCGAGGATTCCTATGCGCAATGAGATGTCAGGGACAATAAGGGGTGTTGAGAAAAAAAATAAATTACGGAATTGTAACAATAGTAGGTACAACTACGTGTCGTAGTACATAAGACGAGCTAAGGTTTAATGGCGAAGTAAAAGGATTTAACAGTTTGAGGTTTTGAGGTTAAGTGGCTGGCTTTGTCGCTGCAAACGATAACAATTGTCCTGGAATAAAAGACGCGAGTTTCCTGTTGGATGCACTTGTTCATAATAAATCTCAATGCCCAAGAAGATGGAGTGAGGAGGGTACAGTGAATAAAGAAAGATCTATAAAGCTTCGAGAATACTGAACGGTACCCTGTATGAATATAAGATCATCGTTCAATCATTAGACGCTGGCTAAGTTCACCTTCAGATAAAATGCAAGACTTTGCAGACCTTGTCCGATATCAGATTTAAGAGGAACGACGAGACTTCCGCAGGGTCTAACGTCATCCGGGTGTATATATACATATATGGATTCACCACACGTGCAGAGACTTGGTGTGTACTATAATAAAGAAGTCTCGAGTTTAGTCAGCTTGAGATATTATGCCGAGTGTTCATGTACAAAGTGGGCGACGAGAGACGCCTTGGGTACTTATCGCTACGAATGTAACGACAGAATTAATCGGGATAAGCATTGAGGAATTTTTTATAGAAAAATATTTTACTTCCTCTGGTCTCTTATGGTAGCAGTTGGTAATAAGAATAATGGGGAATCGAAGATAACGGATTAGAAAGAAAAAGGGAAGTGGTGCGTTATTGCCATTGGTCTTTAGGTGCGATGAAATCCGGTTGAACTGAGTATAGGGATTTTTTTTCATTTTCAAAATACCTCGTTCGAACACGAAGTCCTTTCCATTGCGTAACGATAGAGGTCAAGGATCTTTGAAAGGAACCATGCTAGGAGCGAGGGAAGAAAAATGGATTATTGGATTCAAAAGTTGTTAATTTTTTCTACAATTTATATGCACTTTCGGTTACCGTTACGAACGACCGTAACGGTTAAGCGTGATGCTCGAGAAAAATTCCTTTGCCGCTGTGTTCGTCGATTCCGCGAATGGTCTGTTATTGTGCTGAGAATTAAAAATGGCGTTGGACGAAAAACACTAGGGACATCTTGTTATCGGTAAAGTCTTGAGTTCGGAAGATTAGGTACCTAACGTATAATCTTGATCGGATAATTTCTGTACACCTTGTAGATACGTAACGTTACGAAAATGAAAGTTCTCGTGGTTTGTCGAAATTCACAAAATTCTCGAAAACTTTTCAGTACGGTCAGTCTGCTGGCATAAAGTATGAAAATAAAAACAGAGCCGCGCCCTGGCACTTCGTACTCGTAATTAACCCGTTCCTAAAGAAACCCCATAAAATCCCCTAGCTAACTGAAAGCTACTAGGAAGTAAAACGAATACAAAGTCAATTCGCGATCCCACGTCAGCGGATAATAATCAATCCAAAAAAAATGTTCAAGTACGTTCCGTTACAATGGGAAAGAAAAGTCAAGAAAATAGTTGTCATCGGATGACGTAAGCCGCCAAAAATGTTAATAACTCATGCTCCCCGTGTTCTCAAGATTCGGAATAAATTGCCCCACGCAGAAGCCGCCCCTGCAACGCTCAACCTTGAAAAGTTCGGAGCCCACGAAAAAAAAGCATAAAGATAAATCGGATATTAACACAGACGTATGTAATTTAATAACGCGAGGTACACGAAATGCCCCTCCCAACATATATATACAGCGATATAAGTGTGTATAGTCAATGAGAAAAGTAGACGCCGGGTTCGAAAAGGTAAAGGCTGATACGCACGATCGATGATGGTCGGCAGGCGAGCGACGCGGCAGCAACGAGGAGTAGTAAACGCCGGTCGTGTAAAATGGCGATCGAGAAACGAAGCGGTAAAGGGAGTTAGGATTGAAGGTACGAAGAGGAAAAGAGAGAGAAATAAAAAGAAACCTTCCACAGGCAAGGTAGATCGCTAAGGGGCCATGTTGGAGGATCCAGACATTCCCAAGATTCATAGGGAACGTGAAACCCTAGGACTAGAGCGCGCACGTACACCCACTACAGCAGAGTATATATCCCGATGGTATATACGAGTAACAAAACTCACTTCCTCTCGACGCATCACCTCCACCTGCAATCTCTTATGGTACTCCTCGCATTCATCCTTATATTTCTCCATCTCTTCCTTCGTCTGACGCATCTTCTTCTTGAGCACATCCAAAAGGGTGACCTGCACTTGGGTCGACATTTTTCTTCTCTTAACTGATATTTAACACGCGATTTCACTGTCCCACGACTTGTCCTATTAGTACGTCGAACGACCCCTGACACACCGATCGTCCTCACCGACTTTTAAGTCCTTCGAGCAATTAACTAACGTGCCAGCACGCCACGAAAAATTCGTATACGCAAGGTGGTCGGCCTTCCGGTATATACTAGCTGCGAACTGTCGCGCACGATCGACTGGTTTCGTTGCTGCTCGTATACGTCAAGATGGCTGCCGAGTTATACGACTGCGCATGCGCGCTGGAACTTAGAAAAGTAGAGCCTAACGCGCCTTTTCACCAGAAACGTTCGGTTCATTATGATTTCATCGAGTAACGAAAAAGGCTCTTAGACCTCGTTACGTTCCGTTGCCTCAAAAATACCTTAAACTTTTGAAATTTTTTCATCGATTCAAACTGCAATTTACCGATAGACCGTGAATTTATTAAAATTCGGCATGTTCGCCAGACTGATTCCTACGCGCTCAAAGGCGTGCTGCGTCGCGAAACCCCGGAAATACCGCGCCCGCGATGTGCCGTACGTATGATCATGATTTTTGAATTATAAAAATGATACTACCAAGTTATCCCAATATTTACTAACAGATTTAACTACGAACTATCACGTATCTAACGATATTGTGATTACATGCGGTAGTATATACGATTCCTCGGCGGTATATGGTAAGTACGGCTTCTGGGCAAACGCATTGTCGATATGGTAGAGACCTACGTGATCGGACCCCCGTCGGTTAATTGTCCCACGGTTTTAAAAATCTTTTTTTTCCCAGTTCCCATTAAGTTCACGTTAACCGCACCCAGTGGGCCCTTCGTTACAGTCTATTATTGGTCATTGTTCGTAAATCGGAAGTCGATGCCCATGTGCAAGTAAATTTTATTGTCACTGGATACGTATTGTGTGCGTATATTCCATATACCTATTCTATATCCCGCCAACTATTAATGTATATATTCTATAGGTATATATCGATATTGCGTAACCAGCACGCCGCTGTATTTAACATGTAAAGTGGGATAACACGTACATACAGTGTCTTCACTATATTCTGTTCTAGAGGATGTAATGTAAGTACAGTCATGTATAATAAGCGAGCCGGTCTAACGTGTCAAAGTAACTTGAAATTTTTTTCTGCACGACACAGGTACAAATGTACACGTATACATAAGCAAATATGTATGTGTCAACAAGATAAATAAGGTGAGGCAAAAGCTCGTTGACTTTGTCAAATCATCGCGATAATGTAATCTTTTCTATGGATGAATCGATGATTCTAATTAGATCAGCAGATGAATGATCCTATTCGATTTCTTTTTAAGCTATTTATAATATCCACTGCCAAGGGCGGATAAGACGTATAAATTAAGATAGAGAAAATATTGTGAAAACGTTTAATAATTATTGCAGTCTTGTTACGTGCTTTGAATAACAATTCATGCAGATTTTTAAAGACAAAAGGGGAAAAATATAATATCATAACTAAACAATCGGATGATCGTGAACCGTGATGACTAAGAATTGCGACCTCGCGGGTCGATCATGAGTTTACCATAAATGGTCATACGCTCGATTATTGTTGACTTTCTCCATGACGTTTAAACGTCGCGACGCAATGTCTCTCTCGGAAATGAGACGTCGCTTCGTTAAACGTTGAGTTAGGTCAAGTAGTTCGAAGTAGCCTATTGGATCTTGGCCAAGATCAGTAATTGGCAGATGGGCTCCATTCAGAATGTTTCTAATGTACGAAAAATTGCTGAAAACAAGTGAATAAGAACAACGGTGAGGAACGTTCAAAATTTCCAGAGCGACCAGTGATTCCTGACTAGAATTCTAATATAACCTAGAAATATCATGTCACATCCAATATGTTCAATTAATATTTTACTTCGAGTGTTTACTTAACGGTAACATAACCTCTGAATATAAATTGTCGATAACGCAATTTCTCAAGGTTCAGACAATAACGTTATGTCCATTTTTATTTGTCCAAACCAGTTCAAAAATCAAGTAGGCTTGTGAGTTCGTTGAAAGTTCAAGTTTGTACAATGCGTCAGAAAAAAGGAAAACGGAAGAGGTGACGTAACGCAGTGCAGTGCGAGTGACCTCAGGAAGAAATAAAATAAAAACTAAATAATGATTTAACGACTGTGAAGGTTATAAAAGTCCCGTTCCTGATCCGCAGTCCCGACGACGCGACTAGCCGATCCAATTGAGTCGAAGGCGATGCTCTAAATTCCGTGCAACGTGGGTGTGTGAGCTTCTAGTGCGCGTATTTTCGGACAGATGGCGATACCTACGGGAATACCAGAAAGAACGAGAGGCAGACCGGTTGGGATAAGTGGGAATAGGGGTTAGGAAGGCAATCGGGGAAAGAGGATGCGGAGGAGAGAGAGAGAGAGAGAAAAAGAGAAAGAGAAAAACGAAATGGGAAGGAATGTAAATTCTCCGAGACGCTTCGTTCTGGTTGCGACTTACGCAATACGTAAAACGAATGCAAAATGGCAACGACAAATTCGTCATTGCAATGTACAGTATTTTTATAAACACCGTAGAAGTACGGGTTATAAGTGCAGCTACTGGGCACTTGTAGATTTGCTATATACATATACCTAGAATACTTCAAAAGAAATTTAGTACTCCACGGTGTTGCCAAGCAGAAAATCCGATTAAGTTTAAAGATGGAACCGTGGAGCTTGAGCAAATTTCGCAAGGCGAAACTCGTACATTGCTGGCAGTTCTTACGCAATTCAGAAAGCGGGTGCGATTCGCACGATCGTTTATAGCGACGTGTATTATTTTTAGAATCGCGTTGGTGACGTTCGCAAAAAAAAAGGAAAACATCTGACACACTACTGGGGCAAATGGAGCGTAAAAAACGCATATTGATAAGTATCCACCGTGATTAATGTAGGCCATACATCTTCTGCATCAAGTTGTTGGAAAATCGGCAAGAAACCGGACCTCGCCGATAACTCTAAATTAAACCGTTATACAGACACTTTGCTGTGTTCTAAGGAATTCCCTGGCAATTGCTAGTACCGTAAGCATACACACATCTCGCCAGAGTTCAAAAGCACAATGGCAAAGGTATGTGTCAAAATCCAAAAATGTGTAGCCCCCAGTGTGTCACCGCTGTGAGGGCGTGACAAAGCAGTCACAGCAAAGACGATTGGCGAACCTCGCGTAGTTAGAGCAATGACTAGGGCAAATTAAAGAGAGAGAGAGAGGGTAAAATGGGTGGCGCAATCGAGAGTGGGAGACGCAGTAGTACCAAAGTGGAGGTAGTAAGGTCGAGGAAGGACGAGTACAGCCGAAGTTTATCTTCGGTCTAACCTCTCATAATAATAATACTGACCCGCTTCAGCTGATTGCCCATGATATTCTGTAGTTCGTTTCGTATGAGGCTGAATTTCATCATGGTGTCGCTGGAGAAGATCGAGCTGCCAAATGCAAGGCCAGGATAATCGGCACACCTTTTACGACGACGTGCCTCGCGCTCGGCCTGTACCTCGGTACGTTCACTTGGACATCTCATTTTGGCAAGTTCGGCGAGTTCAGGATCCTCTTCGATGACCTGACCCTCATCGTCGGAATTGCCATCGCCGCGAGCCCTCGCGACCGCGTGCTCAGGCTCGCTGCTATCGTCGTAGTCCTGACCTTTTGCGATAGGACTGTCAGTGATCGCGACAGGATCACGTAACTTATCGGATAGTCTAGTTCGTTGGAAATGGACATCCTCGTCCTGGCCACACTGCGCGGGCCTTTGGACGTTACTCCGATCGTAGCTCGATGTGTCGCTGACATCCCCAGGATGCAATGAGGTATCATGTTTTTGTTTTGCTGGTAATGGTGGTGATGTGGTGGTGGTCTGACCTAGTAAGTTCACGATCGGAGTATCGATGTGATCCTTCGACGGGGAGGTATCCGTCGAGGATGATTCCGGTGCCAGGGCGCCTCCTGCAGGGCCACACTGCGCGGGTCCTCTGCTGGAGGCGTCGAGACGTCGACGTGTGGCGTGACGCGGGTGATGCTGGTGCCCGCGACGCCTCGCCGTCGACGCCGTCGACTGCTCCATCCTCCTTCGAATGGTATTTATTTCCCAATCCTTGAGACTCTCTCGAGGTTATGTTGACTGTCCCAGGCACCCGGTGCACCACCGCTCATCTACTCTACCAGCACGCTGCCTTACTACCACCACACCAGACACTCCGCCATCTTGGCTGTCACTGCTCCACGCTTCCTGTCGGCGACCGCGCGACACACTACACGAACGAACGTTCCGTCGAACCGACGGGGACGCCAGCACACGCGCCCGACCGCCACGAGTGTCCTGACCTCTAACGGCTGTACTCTGTTCTCCGCAGATACGCGAGTGACCTGACATCTATCGACGTACTGAGCTACTGCGTCGTATGTATCTGGGGTATTGGAATTCGAAAGCGATTAAAATGCTTTCGATTTAATTTTATTGGTACTTGACTACTGTACTCTTGAGTCAGGGTGATAAATACATGTGTATGATGATCGTATAGCTACGTCTCGGCCATCTGTTGGGACAACCATACGGTAATTGGTCATGGGTTTAGGTCTGTGATAAATTTAGCATTGGTAAACAGTCTCAAGAGTTCGCCTTTAGATGTCATTCACTGTCGGTAATGTCGTTCTAAGCTTTCAGGGACACGAGATAAAGGCGCTCTTTCACGCGCAAATTTCAAATTTTAAGACTATGAAGAGTCTTTGAAATGTCACTATAATCGTATCTCTTTTTTCTCTCTCTCTCTCTCTCTCTCTCTCTCTCTCTCTCCGTAGCTAATTGATGTAGAGATGTTTAGACGATCCTTTTTGATTAATTCATAAATGTACCTTTTTAAATTTTTACTTACATTCTGCAGAGCCTTGTCCTTCTCCTCGAGCTTGGCGTTAACTTGCATCAGAGCCTCTTGGGTCTGATCGAGCTCGTTCTCAATGGTCTGGATCTTCTTCTGGAGCGCACGGGCCTCCTCCTCGGCCTAATTTCAATGGAAACGATCATCGTTTTAATGAATAATTTTATCTTAAAAGACATCAGAGTTCATCAGGTATTTCTTTTTGCATATCATCCAATATACCTTTTCGGCACGCGCGTTGGCATCGCGAGCCTGCTGTTCGCAGAGAAGGGCGCGATCCATCGCGTTATCCTTCTCCAGCTTCATTCCCTGCATCTTCTTCTTGATCGCGTCCATTTTTGCAGAGTTTTTTTACTTGCACTCTAGCGGGAAGAATCTACAACAGCAATACAAAAATATCAATTACCGCTCTGACAATGTCTGCTATCGAATTATTCGACGAGTAGACTTTTTTGGTGATTAGAAGAATTTTTTGGTTCCCAGAATTTCAAAGATATGCTAAATTTTGTCTAATGACTTACTATACTAAAATTACGTGGTGGAACCACCACACCCCACTCACCCTATATCCTATTTCATTTACTACACAAATCACATTTTAATGTAAATTTTATTGCATATAACTTAATGACTGAATTAAAATATTTATCTAAGTAGAATATAATTGCGATAGAAAATATGTAAATTTATCATCCATGACAAACGACTCAATTTTGACAGATGACAGCCCATCATATCCATTATCAAAGATATAAAAATATAACATATAGTGCCGACTGATATTGCTATGACTCGTCTAATTCTCTTTGTCATACTTTTCACTTTTTGTGCTGACTATTGGCAAAGACGCCTTCGAGTTCTTAAATAATTATTAATCTAGCTGATCAGACAGTTCAGAATTTACGTCGAAGCAAGCTTTAATTACCAAGTCTAATTAAAAACGGAGCTTGACCTGCTTCCTTGAAACAATTTCCTGTAGTATTTCAATCTGTATCGTCCATGGAAATTACCATGGATAACAGCTACTATTGTATTAAGTATTAAGAAAGTTACTTTTTTTATTGACGTACAAACTTCACAACGAAGTAAAATTCTGGCTGTCAACAACCTTCCAACGTCTCTTAGATCTGTTACAGCGTTAATGCGTAATATGAAAATCAGTGCAAGACTTCCTAAGAAAGTTCGAGCAAAACTCAACCAAGTTTTCACTTTGGGAGTCAAGAGCGTTCCTGCATTGGTATATAATTAGCGAATGACGAGGGAACCTATTTATAGAGGGAGCTCTTGGCTTGAAAGAAAATCCGGGCTCGGAAGTCTCTTAGGGAATAGGAAGAACTATCGAGAAAAATTTTTCACTTTTACAGACAATAAAAAAAATTTTCAATTATGAATTACATGACTGATTTCTACATACATTTCACTCGAAAATACGTGATTTTAACGTATACGTAGTACGTACGTACGTAACCTATACGTTATACGTAATTTTTAACGAGCAACAATAAACCATCTTCTAATCTTTACAAATCAATTAAAATACTAATCTTTATATTATCTTCGATAAGTAAATCGGTGCTTAATTAGGTGAAACATGTATGTTATGCGGAAATATGAAGATGCGCGCGCACCCGTACGCGCATGCGCATGAAGCACAACCATCTTGAATGAACAGGGTGGTTTAAAATGGCGGTATGAAAACAAAAAAAAACTCAAAAATACGGAAACGAGTATTTTCCGTTTTTCGTAAAAGAAGCAACGACCAACCGTCGCAATAAGAGACGATTTTTTTCGTCCGGCTGAAATGCGATGAGAGGGTTATTTTTGTAACTAGTGCTGCCACTAGGGGCGTGGCACTCGGTTATGACAGTGCAGGGGTAGGGAGGGCGAGGGGGAGCGCAGAGGGGGTTCCCTAGATCAGTTCGCAAGAAGAGGGGCAAAATTACAAACTCGGAACAGGCTTCGGGCCTTTTCGGGTTACGTTCGTAACGGACGTCGACGTCTCGACGAAACACGGTGTCACGTTACCTATCGCCAAATTTTATGAACTATTTTTTCATTTTCAAGGCCGAAATTTCGTTGTCACGAAAGAATCCATTGAATGAATAATATTTAATAACGCGTGCGAACAAATTTTGATTAAATTTTGGATTTTTCAAAATAGAATTTTGGATTTTTCGATTGCTCGTGAAGTATGTATATACCTGTGTATGGCGTATGTCCATTTTTTTAAATTTATCTGTATCATTCTCACAGTACGATGCTATGTCAACATTTAGTAGACAGTTATGCTTGACGTTGCAAAATGCCGGACTCACGATAATCATTCTTTTGTTTGATAATATTGTCGACTCGAAGAAACTACTGAATTTTTGCTTGCGATGCAACTCGTAATACGATACGAGTTTTTATTATTACTTTTTCTTTCATACACAAAGCAGTCCAACTTTATTTATTTTATACTGGCCCTCTTGCGTCAACTATGTCAAGTATTTTCCGTTGGAATTCTTTTTGAAAGACCGTTGCGTTTGCGGTGCGTTTTAGTAGAATGAAAGCAAGTATTATAATATTGATGAAAATAATAGGTAAGAAATGTTTTTCATTGATAAAATCAAAATTTCGCCGGTCATTGCATGTGGACCTTTAAAGGACACGCTGTGATATTTATAGTGTATTATGTTACGGCTGCTACCGGCACATTTTGCGACGTTGCCATTTACTCCAATTTTGAAATCACCTTCTGCCCTACGTGGAATTATCTTACAATCTTTCTCTGAATCTATCTATTCATGCTCGGACTATATTTTGAGATCTAAGATGCAACGGGTTGAACAAAATTTATAGATCGAATTAGTCGTGGATCGAAAATATACCTTTTATACAAGAAATAAAAATGAAAAAATGTAGTCTTTCAAACATCGCTTTGCGATGCTTATACGATTGAAAATAAAATTTGTAATCTTGTAAAACAGATTAAAATCTGAAAGTGTGAAAGGAGTTCTTAAACAAAAAATATTGAATAAAAAGACACCGTGCAACGACCGAGGGTATTAAAATCACCAGAAACAAATCTTACCGTAACAAAATTACGAATAGGGGTACCACTAGGTATGAATGTTTGAAATGAATAAAAAATTAAGATTAGATATACTCACGTATGGCACGGAAGGTTCGTCGAGTGACGTGTGCGTTTAAGTTGCGAGTCAAGTAGCGACTGGCGTTTCAGGATCTCGCTGAGATCTCCCTCCTTTCTTACTTGCTTATTTCCATCGAAAAATACCTAGGCAGACCTCCACCACTGCCGGAGTACCACTACCACCACCATATTCGTTGTTGCCACAATCACCACCACCACCACCGACGTTAGCCGTTGTCGTGACAAAATATATCCACTTGGTAGTAGCCAGCGTTACCAACTAATACAATATATCCTTTTGCACGAATTTTGATCTGCACGCGTACACCCGAGGTAATTTGCCATAGTATAATTTTTCAATTCGAATCTCAGAGCAAGGTCGCCGTTCCTTTTGTTTCGGACTGCATTTTTCGTTATCACATTCTCTTCTCTTCATTTTTGATATGTACGTATAGATCGCTGGATTTTTCAAAGTTTTTCTTTTAAGTGCATGTGGCCATGGCGTGCAGACCCTGAACCATAAAGGTCATCGTCTTGTAAGGGTACCTTACGATAGATAACGACATTACCGACTGTAGGTAACTCAGATCCTATACTACTCTACGAATCTCGGAAGGATTTTATGCCGTATTTGGCTGAACCGCTTATACGTGTCAGGGCCAATCGCTGGACGATTGGCATGGCGCGAGAGCAACAGGCTGCATTTATCTTTTCGTACGTTACTCGTTCTTTTTCTTTCTCTTGCCATCTTTTTCTTTTTATTTTGTAAGGACTGTCGCCGGTCCTAACGTAATTTCATGTTTCGAGACTCTTCGCGCGCGAAATACACTTTCGGCACTCGATTGCAATACCGATGACGGGCGCCATTTCTCGGAGATGAGTAACGCGTCTGGAACGTGGAACGAAATACTTCTGAAAAGATTTCTGATGACATTCCAGCTGGTATGTATGTTTTTCAAGATACGACGTGACGCATCGGGGTAGACACTTGTGATTCTTCAATGAGTTTATAACTTAGAACTGTGACTATCGATTGGATACAGTTACTATTAAAGGTTATGTATTCGATTTCGAGATCACTGTGTTTATTTTCACTTTCATTTTCGTTGACTCAGTAGCGCATGGCAAAATAATTAATTGTTTGAAATGCTGGCATTTAATCGTGAGACTAATTGCGAGTAATTACTTCGCTGAGTGTCATTAAGGTACGATTCATTTTTGCATTGAATCAGTGATTGTCGATTAATAATTCGTCCAAATAATTTCTGACCTATAAATCTCGTGGTTTCTTTTTTAATGATCTTGAGCTTAATTAATGTTCTGCTTTATCGGCGGATGGTCAAGTCGATTAATCAAATTATTCAAAAAGTAACGATATGCTTCCCAGGATCAGAATCTAACTGATGTGTATTGATGGTTGATTTTTTAGTGTGTAAGAGCGATTACCACATGTGTGTAGAGACGCCAAGCGTCGGAGTAAAGACGCTGCCTCCATCAAATTCTATACCCATACTACGCCAGCAATTCGGAACCTTATAAGGAAAACTGGGTAAGTGTCTTCCGGCTATAGCCTTGACTTATATTCCGTCGTTTTCCTTTTTAGCTTAATTCGAAACACGTCATTACGTGGCGAAGGATATTCTAAATAAATTATTAACCCATTGCTTTTTGAGGAAACGGTAATTTCATTAATAGAGCTACAAGTGATTCCAATCTTTTTTTTTTCTATTAAACCATGTCAGCCAATGTAGAAGGTCAAATAGTTTTATATAAAATTTTCCCAAACTTTGAATTGACATACATACGTAATATCGTATATTAAACAATACTGTATAATTTGTTTATATAATTGGATTTAGATAATGACTCTATACTATCGAAAATGGCGCCGATGAACTCAAGGACGTTAGTCGCTGCCCTACTTCCACTTATGAGACGAGTTCCTTTGCCAGTCGTTGAGTCATCTTCATGTTTCCCGCATACGTGAGAATCGACAGCTTTTTTTATAAAATTGCTGATTCCATAAAAATAAACGAATGACCATGAGAGAATGCAAATTTGAGGAAAAATCATTATGGCCATATAGATATACCTATGTGTATAACATCGATGATATTTCTTATCGTTTCGCGCGGTCTTGAGTTATGCATTCCACAATATTTATCCAGATATTGCAATGTTTTTATGAAACGTCCAGTAAGAGAGAAAGGTATGTGCTTTCCCCAGGCCGACGACTCTCACTTTTTTATTTTTCTTCACGTAAAAAAGAATTTCTACAGATACATAACATTATTGAAGCTGATCGTATAACGTAAATGAGAAAAAAGAGAGAACAATAAATTACACGTTTTGTAATGACTTTGAACTTGAATTCTTAATAATTTTGCTATTTAAAAAAAAATTTTCTTGTCTTCATTCCTGCCTGGCCGCTTTTAAATCAACTGAGGATTCTCACATTTGAGTAAATAGGAGCGAAAGAGAGAAAAGTAAACACCAGATACCTGCTATATATATGCGGATATGTATATTTACGTTTACGAATATATATTCCTGTTGACTTATTCTGTGTTATAGGAAACTATGTAAACTAGGTGAAAGCTTCCTGTGATACGATTTAAATAGATACCATTGCTGTATTCAAATGATCTATTTAAAAAGATATTGAGCTTCCTGTACTATTGAGAGATGGCGACACTTGATGGAACATTGTGGCGACTCTGTATCGGAGTTCCGACTACGCCGCTGAGCGGCGTGGCGATCGAGCTTAAGGCGGTAGCGCATA